>PVIH01000803.1:0-294357 GCA_004025045.1 Sigmodon hispidus
AAGCTGCCAAATGATCTTATTTATGATTATTAAAAGTAAAGGGCCTGAAAGATAGATCATTGGGTAAAAGCAATTGCTGCAAAGCCTGATGACCTGAGTTTGATTCTTTGTACCCACATGGTAGTAGAGATCCAATTCCCGAAAGTTGTCCTCTGATCTCCACATATATGCTGTGGCCCTAGTGTACACACATACACACACACACACACACACACACACACACCTGTATATACACACAGGCATTCACATTCAGACATAACACACACAGGCACAAGTGCACACTAAATAAATGTAATTTTAAAAGGTATACAAAAAATAAAAATTAAAAAACAAAGGACTATGTGGCTCTCTCCCTCACATACAGTGTAGCCAGCGGCTCCTGTTCCTAAGTCCAGCCCCTTTCTTCCCAAGAGTACTTTATAAAACTTGGCATCTTTTGGTTTCTTAGGAGTAGAAGAGACAAAGAAGGGATTAGTGAGTTTAGATGAATTCAGAATAATTTAAAAAAAAAAAAAAAGGAGAATAAAACACAGCTTACAGGACAGCAGTTTGAAGATGTGAATGGCACACTGTCTGTGGTCTGACACCAGGTTCTCCCCATCTTCCTCCTGGCTGTCTTTACTGGTGAAAGCCAAGTGTTACCATGGAGCTTCACTGAAGCCTGTGACTATGTGGGGCTTCACAGAAGGCCCTTGCTGCTTTTCTATTTACTGATTAACACATTTTTGATTTTCTGATCCCTGTTTTACTGAAGTAAGAGACTCAAGTTTGACTCCATCTCAGTAAAATAACTTACATGTAAATGTCATTTTTGGGGCATGCCACTTCAGATTGGGGAATCCTTGCCAGGAGACTTCTGTTTGCATCTGAGTTTTACCTCCATGGCTCCAACTTGGTGGTTTTATTCTACTCTTCTTTTGAGGATTATAATGATAATTCCGGAAGCTTTTCCTCCCATCCTTGGGTGTGTATTTCGCTGGAAAGTAGTTAATCATTTAAAATTACTGTTTCTCATTGGTCCAGGCATTTTCCTGGCATCTTTGACTCTCCTTTCCCTATGGCAGTACCTGGCAGTTTCCCAGCTATTTTTTTTTATCAATTATCTATGATTTTCTCCACATTCTTTGTTCATTACCAGTCTGCTTCATATCCAGCAGGAAGCCATTGAATTCTAGAAGGACCAGAAATGTTTGGAAGTATCTTCTGCCTCCTTTCCAGCGTGCCAGGGGCTTGATGGGACAGGAAACTGCACATTAAACCAGTCTGCCCATGCAAACTATTTAAGAAAAAGTTCAGCTCAGGACTTCTATCCTGTGATTTAGCCTTTGAATGAATTTAGAATTCATCAAAATAACAGCCTTTTCCTTGCATAGTTGGATATGATATTTTAGAGTAATTTCTAGGTGACTTATATATCAGGGATACAGACTTAATCAAACTTTTATCTTTAAAAATGTCTATAATATGATAGATTGAAAGAATTGTTATTCTGTTACAAAAGTGGCATGACTGAGTACACCTCCACTTAAAGGCAGGGAAGGTTTGTGTGCAGTGAGGCTTGGGGTCCACTTGATGTGATAGCCAAACTACATGGGATATGTTGGGTAGATAGAAAGAACAAAGGCACATTGAGGTACAGGAAAAGACCATTCAAATGAACACTGATTTGGATCTGTTGTAAATGTGTGTTGGCAATCTTTTCATATGCAGTGAAAAACATTTGGCTATAGGAAATGTTTAAGAACTGTTTTTGGCTGGGTGGTGGCAGTGCACATCTTTAATCCCAGCACTGGGGAAGCAAAAGCAGAAGAATCTCTGAGTTCAAGGCCAGCTTGGTCTACAGAGTGAGTTCCAGGACAGCCAGGGCTATAGAGAGAGAGATCCTGTCTCAACACTCCCCCCACATCCAAAGAACTGTATTTTTTAAGTAAAATTGGTGTTTTGATATTTCTGTGGTAAACATCAATATAAAAATCATGTTTTTAGTTCACCTGTGTTTTTTCCCTGCTTTTATCTGAGCTGGTTTCTTCTACTGAGAGCCAGAAGGAAAAGATTTTCATACTTTTATTTTTTCCATTTATAAAATCCATACAATACCTGGGGCTTCTTTTGAACTACTGATAATTTGACATCATTTTATATTATTTTAAAAAATGCTGTTTCTTACCCTCCCCCCCAGCATGGTGTTGCATGACTTTATTCTCAGCACTTAGGAGACAGAGGCAGACAGTTCTTGAATTTCTAGGCCAGCCTAGTCTTCATAGCAAGTTTTAGACCATGCAAAGCTACACAGTGAGACTGTCTCAAAACCAAACCAAACCCCCAAGCCTCTTTTAGTCTGTTGTAATTACCCCTGTAGTTGTGTTGCCGACATAAAAAGCTCGGGGAGAGGTGAGTCTTGGGTGAGGGTTTGTAGGGGTTTCCCTGAACAAAGCAGTGCAGCATGTGCGCCAGATGCAGTTAGAAGAGACTGGACTTGTTAAAGAGGCCCTGACATTTGTGGGCCATGCAAGCTGTCCTGAGAGCAAGGGGAGCCAGTCCCTGCTGGCTGACAGTACCCCAACCTGGACGTTGTTGGTTGTTTACTGAAGTGGCCAAATGCCACCACACATCATACAAGTTAACAGCTGGTGAACAGAAAAGAGAATTTGTGCTACCAAGGCACAGGGTGTTAATGCCCATTCTCCCTAAAGTTCCTACCAGGCCCTAGGAGCTGGTTTTCTTTTCCAGTGACTGACTGCACATTTGTAAAAAGGCAATGAGACCAAGTTTATGGACCGTGTTTACTCCTTGTGTGATTACTTAAGCAGAGACAAATCTGTCCAAAGCTATCATTTGAGCTGGTAGGCACTTTGATCAGTTGCCACCGGGTTTGTGCTCATTTAGTGCTGCTGGAGTTTTACAAGCCAGATGTGTCATCACATATGGCTTCCATACTTCATCTCAGGTGATACCCATCTGGCCGAAGTCCACCTGAGATGACTGAAGCATGCAGCGTGGATGTTCTTTGACTCCTACCCCAGGGGAAATGGATTCAGACATGTCCTATCTCAACAAGAAACTCAAGTTTTGAAGCTGTGCGATTCAGTTGCCAAATATCCCAAAAGTAACGGAGACCTCTGCCATATTTGGCAAGCTTTGGAATTTGTGGGGGTGCCCTCGGAGGGGAGCTCTGAAGAATCAGAGATGTACCAGTCACCTGCCTTTTGCCCAGCATCTTACTCATGAATTTCAGTGGCCACTCCTTGCCCATGCTTGTATCGCCTACATTGGCTGCATGGGCAGAACGTCATTTCAGTGATTTAACTTGCTTTTTACTGTACCCTCGACTGTGAGTGACTAATATTAACATTCCTTCTGTGTATTCAATGATGGAGTTTGTTTACCTATTTGATTTCAGCTTATTTTGAACAAAGATCTTTGTCTCTTTCTACTGGAATGTGCACACAGTGAATGTTTGTTAGAACTACACAATAAAGATACTGTTTTCCTTTTCTTGTCCTGACTACAGTTGCTTTAAAAAAAATCAGCTTTTTTTTTTTTTTTTTTTTTTTTTTTTTTTTTTTTTTTTATATTTTTTTTTTTTTTTTTTTTTTTTTTTTTTTTTTTTTTTTTTAAAGAAAGAAATGTTGGTGCTGTACTTCTCCAGTATTCTGAATGGAAACAGTTGGGGTGCACAAAGTTCTTCTGTATCTCTGCCAACATTTGTTTAACCTAACTTCTGGTGTGCGGTGGCTCTTCACCGTTCTTTGTTGGAAGCAGACCTCCTCTTAGCTTCTGTAGTGTTAAGGGATATGAAGTAGGAACCAGAAAACACTTTGGAGGGTCTACTTCTACGGGTTAAGAAAAGCCAACATGAGGTAATGTTTTATTATCTGTAGTGCTCAGCTTCAAATGATTGTTTTTTTTGGAACTAGCTAAACTGTTGGGGAAATTTAAACACAGGCTGAGGTTCTGGTGATTGTGTGAAGCAAGGGAAATAACCCTTTTTTATAATTACCTCTATCACATACTGATAGCCTTCTAGCATGACCAACATTGGGTCAGAGTAGATCACTCATTAGGAGCTGGTGATTCCACTATGGCAGGAATTGGGGATTCGTGACAGGAAGGGATAGCCCCATTCTTAATGTCAGCCTTTGAACTGAATGTTTAATCTGTGATGCTAATAAGAATTCATTATCAGACACTCTTCCTGCTGTTTGGAAGTTGCATGACAAAGCTTGATTCATGATAATCTGAGAAGGCTGTGATTCCATTTACAAAAATTTAAGGTTAGAAAACTCCATGTAATTTATTAAAGACTGGTAATGGGTAGCAAACATCTGACAGCATTCAGCTAGATAGATGTCTATTCTGTGTTTTCAAAGCTGGCTCAGTTTAATCACATGTTTTTAGTTTTTTGAGACAGGGTCTCTCTGTGTAGCCCCGGCTCCCTTGGAATGTGCTCTAGCCTAGACCAGGCTAGCCTCAACTCAGAGACCTGCCTCTGCCTATCTCTGCTCCTCAAGTGTTAGGATTACAATCCTGAGCTACCACTGCCTGGCTGTAGGTTGGTTTGGGAAATTGGGGCAGGTAGATTTGAGGTCAGCCCAGGCTTCTTAGCAGAAATTCTGCCCGAACCAAACCAAACAAAAAAACCCAAGCGGATGTACAAGAAGGATATATGTTCTGGATCTGTATTTGGAATAGTCATAATGTAAATGCTGGAGGGAAATTGCTGCCCTTAGGAGGATAGAGGAGCCCATGTGGGATTGCTGTGTATGAACAGAACTTTGTTTAAAATGAGAAAGTTGGGAAGCAGCAACAAGAGTGACAAAATACATTCTTTTCAAGATGGGGTTATATACTAAGAGAAACTCTTAACAAAATTGAACCGCTTTCCCAGGGTTCAAGAATTGAGAAACGAGCCTGGCGCTAGCTGTTCAGACCTTTAATCCCAGTACTTGGGAGGCAGAGGCAGGTGGATCTCTGTGAGTTCCAGGTCAGCCTGGTCTACAGATGGAGTTCCAGGACAAGTTCCAAAGCAACCCAGGGAAACTCTGTCTCAAAAAAACAAAAAACAAAACAAAGAATAAGGAGGAGAGTTGAGTATGGTAGAGACCTTTGATCTTATCACTGGGAGACAGAAGCAGACAGTGCTGAGCTTGAGGTTAGCCTGGTCTATATATAGAGTTCTACGCCAACCAGAGCTACACAGTAAGACCCTGCCTTACCAAAAAAAAAAAAAAGGTGTAGTATTAAATTTTTGGCCTGGCCTAGTCCCCAAACCCAGATGAGCTTTCCCAAATAATCATACAAGTGCTTATATTAATTACAAACTATTCAGCCTATGTCTCAGGCACATTGCTAGCTAGCTCTCTCATCTTAACCCATTTCTATTAATCTGTCTTGTGGTTCATGGCTTATCTGAGTTCCTTTACATCTTCCTCTCTCATCAGCAGCTCACAGCATTTCTGTCTGACTCTGCCCTTCTTCCCCTTTATCTATGCTCAGGTTTCCTGCCTGCTTCTAAGATGCCTTTCCATAGGCCAAAATAGTTTATTATTCAGTGATAATTTACAGTGTACAGAAAGATATCCCACAACGGTGGGGAGTGTATTAATCAGGATTTTATATAAATCAGAACTAATAAAATTAATTTATATATTATCTACATAAATAAAGAGTATTCGTTAAATGGTTTACAGGCTGTGATTCAGATAATCTAACAATAATTGTCTCAACACAGTCCAAGAACCCAGTAGTTGTTGAGTCCACGAGTCTGAAAGTCTCAGCTGGTCTTCATTCAGTATGCTGGAATCTCAAAGTAGTCTCTAATGCCAGTGAAGGAATGGGCTTGCCAGCCAGAGAAAGCAAGCAGGCAAACCAGACAGGCAAAGAGATTCCTTCTTGCAAGTCCTTTAGATAGATAGACTGCCAGCAGATTAAAAGTGGATCTTTCCACCTCAAAGGATTCAGATTTAGGGTAGGTCTTTCCACTTCAAATTTAATGCAGAAAAATCTCTCGCAGGTTTACTCAGCTTCATGGATTTTACTTAATTCCAGATGTAGTCAAGTTGACAACCAAGAATAGTCATCACAAGTTCGACCCTTATCAACTTGTCACACACTATACCTCCTAATGGGGTAACCTGGGTGAGGTGGCACGCCCTTTTAGTCCCAGCATTTAGGAGGTGGAGGCTGCAGGATCAGAAGTTGGAGATCATTCTCAGATGTATAATAAATTGGAGATCAGCCTGGTTTATATAAGACTTCATTTCAAAAAGGCAAACATCAGGCACACCTTTAATCCCAGACAGAGGCAGGTGGATCTCTGAGTTCTGTCTAGGTCAGCTTAGTCTACATAGTGAGTTCTAGGACAGCCAGATCTACGCAGAGAAACCCTGTCTCAACAAAAGGTGGGGGAAGCAAAAATCAAGGCTGGAGAGATATCTCAGTGTTTAAAAACACTCAATGGCTGCTCTTCAAAAGGATCCACATTAAATTTTCAGCACCAACATGGCAGCTCAAATGTGTAACTCCAGTCCCAGGGTTCCACCAACCTCGGAGGGCACCAAGCACACACATGGTGCACAGACACATAGGCAAGAAAGACACCCATAAACATAATAATAACAATACTTGGAAAAAAATACAAAAAGGGAGCAGGTCAGATGGCCTGGTGGGCAGAAGTGCATGTTACATAAGCCTAGCAAACTGAATCAGTTCCCACACCCATGTAAAGGTGGCAGGAGAACACAGAAAGTTGTTTAGCACCTCACACCTGTTTGTGCCCGTACTCACATATACATAATCATAATAAAAATAAAAAATTAAAAACAAAACCAAAAAAGAACTGGGGAGGTGCCAGCCTGATGCCGTATCTATCATCCCAGCTATTGGCAAGAGGGTTTGTGGCAGGTCCATGTGTAGTTTGGAGAACCAATCTGCTCTAGCAGGAGACTAACACTATTTAACCTTTAGAAATATGTACATGTGGTGCATTGGCTCAAAATAAAATTTTCAAGCTGGGTGTGCTAGCCAGTTTTATGTCAGCTTGACACAGCTAAAGTCATTTAGAGAGCCTTAATTGAGAAAATGCCTCCATCAGATCAGGCTGAAGGCAAGCCTGCAGGCCATTTTCCTAATTAGTGATGAATGTGGGAGGACCCAGGCCATTGTGGGTGGAGCCACCCCTGGGGTGGTGGTCCTGGGTTCTATTTTTTTTAAAAGATTTATTTATTTATTATGTAGACAGTATACAGAAGACAGTACCAGATGCCATCATAGATGGTTGTGAGCCACCATGTGGTTGCTGGGAATTGAACTCAGGACCTCTGGAAAAATAGTCAGTGCTCTTAAACCCTGAGCCGTCTTTCCAACCCCTTTTTTGTTTGTTGGTTTGTTTGTTTTCCTAGGTTCTATAAGAAACCAGGCTAAGCAAACCTTAGGGAGACAGAAAGTAAGCTGCACTCTTCCATGGTTCTGGAATCAGCATCTGCCTCCAAAATCTTGCCCTGTCTTAGTTCCCATTCTGACTTCCTTTGATGATGAACTGTGTTGTGGAAGCATAAGCCAAATAAACTCTTTTCTCCTCCACGTTGCTTTGGTCATGGTTTATTACGGCAATAGGAGCCCTGACTAAGACCCTGGGCATGGTGGTCCACACCTGTAATCTTAGAATTGGGGAAGTGAAGAGAGAATGAGAAGTTCAAAGGCATTCTGAGATAAGTAGTGAGTTTGAGGCCAGCCTGGGCTGTATGAAATATGATCTACAATACAGAAATTTAAGTTAAGCTTGTCATTTTTCTTAGTATAAAGCACATTGGCCAAAGTAATATTTTGCCCTGGAGTCAGGCCTACATCTGAATTGACAATTAGCTGTGATTATTCTGATGAAAATGAGTTCACACTTGCTCAGTAATTATGAGACACTTAATTAAATACATTACCTCATTTAGTTCTCTTTAACAACCTTACCAAAGTAATTTTATCATCCCTCATTTATAGAAAGAGAAACTGAGGAATAAAAGGTTACATGACTTGGCTATCTTGCGCTGGCACTCTTCCTGTAACCACACATGGTATTGTCGAGTTTGTGTTAAGTGCTTCATGTGCATCTTAATATAGTCATTAGCTGTCATCACGAGACAACTGCTGCTCGCCCAGCTCAGAGGACATGCTCTGAAAAACTGTCTTGTTTGCGACTCAATGTGTAAAAATCATTTCCGTAGCATCATTATTTTCAAATCAATTTAGTCTAGCTTACCAAGAAACTGTTTGTGCAAGCAGGGTATCATAGAGTATTAAGGTATGTTATATTTGTTTATGCTGTGGAACATTTGTTTAACGATGCAAAGATGTGTTGCACTCTTTTATGTTGCAGTTGTTTAACTCTGTGCAGCTGTGTTTCTGCCTGTCTTAAAACACCTGATGGTCTAATAAAGAGCTGAACAGCCGGGGCTGGAGAGCTGGCTCAGCGGTTAAGAGCACCGTCTGCTCTTCCAGAGGACCTGAGTTCAATTCCCAGCACCCACATGGCAGCTAACAACTGTCTGTAGTTCCAGTTCCAGGCAAAACACCAAGGCAAATAAATAAATAAATAAATAAAGTTAAAAAAAAAAAAAAAAAGAGCTGAACAGCCAATAGCGAGGCGGGAGAAAGGATAGGCTGGGCTGGCAGAGAATGAATAGGAAGAGAAATCTGGAAGGAAAAGCAGAAAGAGCAAGAGAACAAAGGGAGGGGGATGCTAGGGCCAGCCACCCGCCCAGCCATGCAGTGAGAGTGAAAGTTAAGATCTACAGAAGAGAAAGGTAAAACCCCAGAGGCAAAAGGTAAACAGGATAACTTAAAGTTAAGAAAATCTGGCTAGAAACAAGTCAAGCTAAGGCAAGGCATTTATAATTAAAAATAAGCCTCTGGGGCTGGAGAGATGGCTCAGAGGTTAAGAGCACTGACTGTTCTTCCAGAGGTCCTGAGTTCAATTCCCATCAATTACCATGGTTGTGGTAGCTCACAACCATCTGTGATGACATCTGATACCCTCTTTTGTATACTGTATACATAATAAATAAATCCTAAAAAAAAAAAAAAATAAGCCTCCATGTGTGATTTATTTGGGAACTTAGTGCTGGGCCCCCCAACAACAGGGTATAGTAGCAGTTCTATAGCCCAGTTCTATGCCCACGTGGGAGGCAGAGGCAGGAGGATAATACATAGCAAGTCGAGAGCACCCTTTTCTATAGAACGAATTCAGGCCTGCCAGAGTTATGGAAGGAGATTGTAGTTCAAAAATTAATTATCCTAATAAATAAAATTTAAAAATACTTTGTGAGAATTAAGAACGACCAGTTAGGGCAGCCAGAAAGGAATGGTGTCATATACCTAAAAGTCATAGCACTTGGGAGGCCAGTCTGGGCTACAAAGTGAGAGACCCTGTTTCAAAGAAAAGAAAAAAAAAACAAAATCTCTAAGTCTACTCCGTTATGGATGGTTGTGATCCACCACGTGAGTTCTGGGAACAGAACCCAGGTCTCCTGCAACAACAACTCCGAGCCTTCGCTCCAACCTCCTTTTTTTCTTTGGCAGACAATACTTGTACATAGTTCAAAAGGTAAGATGCTGCTACAAGTCTGCTTCTTCAGCAGACTGGTCCTATCTGGACTCTGTAAACTGCCACTCGGAGATCTCTGGTTTGAGTCTGGACAATGCAAGTAACTTTGCTCAGCCTGTTTCTTTCCTTCCCTGCTGCCTCTTTGTGCTGAAGCTGATTTGGTCTGGAAGCTGCCCCGGGAGTCCAGGGTCTTCCAGTCCCATTAGTTACTAGGAGTAAATCTCACTGTTCATTAGTGGAATATAGGAAAACTCTTCCTCAGGCTCACCCGCTACTTCTACCATTTTCTGCCTCTACCTTGCTCTTTCTCCTTATGAGATCTCGCTGGAGAGCCAATATCCAGAACCCACCTACATCCTACCCCTGCCTCCTGAGGGGCTTTGTCAATAGTTCTGGCTCCGGCTTAGTTGGAGCACTGTATTGGGCCTGATGGGCCACTGGATCCACGTGGGCATTGATTAGCAATGTCTGCCAGAGGCAGGGAGAGAGAGATGGGGGCTATGCAGTCCATTTCCCATGTGGGCGTTGCTGTTCACAGTCCAACCCAAATCTCAATCTCCGTGAAACCTCAAATGACTCCAGTCCAGGTTGACTGAATTCTCCATTATTCAGACCTGTCACTTCTTGTACTTTTCATTGCTCAGCCCCTGAATAGTTCATGTGTTCTGTTTTCCAGTTGACACTGGAGTTTCATCGAGGGCAGAGGTTGGCCATGGTACCTCCTTTGAGATCCTTCACTTTACCCAGGCTGGTGCCTAGCCTAGGGACAATACAGGATGCATTGTGTTGCTTGCTTGGGGGCAATTACAACAAAACGGAAACAGAGAATGTGCCCTCTGCTGGCAGGGTGGGGAAGAGCACTCATTTTAAAGTCAACAACCTTGACCTGACCTTTCCGAGATTCCAAGTAACATTTATTTAACTGTAAAGAGGATCCTGAATGTTCTTAAGCAGCAGCCTTCACTACACTGAGATGTTTATTTTATGTGTGTGAGTGTTTTACATGCACATGTATCTGTGCCCCGTGTGCATGTCCAGTCCCTGTAGAGGTCAGAAGAGAGTATTAGATCCCCTGGTACTGGAGTTACAGACAGCTGTGAGCCACGGTGTGGATGCTGGGACTTAAACTCACACCAGCAGCCAAAGTTCTTAACCACTGAACCGTCGCTCCAGCTCTGTGTGGGCGTTTTGAAATCATGAAATAGTCCACTTTCTTCACAAAAGCTTACCTCAAACTGCAAAGCGGAGGGCAAAAGGCACATTCCCAGTTGACATAAGAATGAAGAATACAGGGCTGGAGAGATGGCTCAGTGGTTAAGAGCACTGACTATTCTTCCTGAGGACCCGGGTTCAATTCCCAGCACTCTACTACTGTCTGTAGTTCCAGTTCCAGGGGATCCAACACCCTTCACAGACACACATGTAGGCAAACACCAAGACATAATTAATTAATTAATTAAAAATTAAATAAAATGAAAAAAGAATGAAGAATACATGACTCAGATCACTCCTAGGGAAAGTTGAATCCTGACACAAATGCAAATTCAAACATCCAGGGGCTGTATCAAATGTTAGATATCATAACAGCTAGTACAAAGGAAGGCCATCACACAGCATTATATATTATACATACATATATATAATGTTTTGTCATTAAAATGTATTATTTATTTTATGCACAAATGTTTGCCTCCATGTATGTCTGTGCACCCACCACATGCATGCCTGGTCCCTGAGGACGCCAGAAGAGGGCATTGGATCTCCTAGGACTGGTGTTACAGACAGTTGTGAGCTGTCATATGGGGGCTGAAAACTGGACTCTGGTCGTTTGGAATAACAGTCAGTGCTCTTAACCACTGAGCCATCTCTCCAGGTCCACAGGGTTTTATTTTTTTACTTTGGTAGAAACAATAGACGCATTTGAATAAAGTATATTGTTGATATAATTTTCTTATAATGGTGATATTACATGACAGGGTTACATGTGCTGAAAGCACGTCATAATTGTGGTACAATTAAAATATTATAGACATTTGTGAATGGGCCTGGGGAGATGACTCAGTAAAGAGTTTACTGTCTCCCCAGCCCCTTAGAGGTTTTTAAACCAAGTGTACCATTACTGGTACAAATGTACTCTGATGGCTATTTTTGGTGTCAACTTGATTACATCTGGAATTAACTAGAACCCAATCATCTGGGCACACCTGTGAGGGACCTTCCTGAATTAAGTCATTTGGGTTGGGGACACCATTTTTAATCCAGATCTTTTGAGGTGGGAAGATCCACCTTCAATCTGGGCCACACCTTCTACTGGTGGCCTAGATAAGGACGTGGAAGAGGGAGGCTTTCACTCTCTGCCTGCCTGCCCTCATTCTGGCTGGCAAGTCCATTCTTCACTGGCATTATAGCTTACTTCTTCAGGGTTCTGGCGAATAATGAAAACCAGCTGAAACATCCAGACTCGTGGACTGAACAACTACTGGATTCTTGGACCTTCCATTGGCACACAGCCGTTGTTAGACTAGCTGGACCACAGTCTGTAAGCCATTCTAAAACAAACAAAACAAAACAAAAAAAAACCCTCCTTTCTACATTATATTCATTATATCAGTACTTTTCTTCTAGAGAACCCTGACTAATACATGCACATATTTGCATAAACTGTTACATATATTTATAACACAGTAACTCACCATTAAAGGCTATCTGCTGTTTATATTATCATTCTCAAATGTGCAAATTTTGCCATTTAACACAAAACTATCACTATTGTATTGTCATTAGTTTGATCACTATTAACTGATGAAGGAATCGTTATTATTTAGGTCTTCCGGTGGTGTTTGCTTAGTGTTTTGCTATTATTTATTTATTTTTATATTTTTTCATTGCTTGGTTTTTTGAGACAAAGTTTCTCTGTGTAGCTCTGGGTATCCTGCAACTTACTCTATAAACCAGGCCGACCTCAAACTCAAGAGATCTGTCTGCCTCTGCCTCCTGAGTGTTGGGATTAGAGGCTCAGTTACCACTCCTGGCTTCATTAAGTGTTTTAATAAGATCATGACTCCCACATTGAAAAAACATAATATATTCCCTATTACCTCATAAAAAGAAATATTGATGATGCTCGAGAGATGGTTCAGCAGTTAAGAATATTTGCTACTCTTGCAGAGGACCTGAGTTCAGTTCCTAGTACCAAATGGCAGCCCACAAGCATCAGTAACTCCAGTTCCCAGGGATGTGATGCCCCTTTCTGACCTCTAAGGGTACTACATGCACAGAAACACATGCAGGCAAATACCCAACACATATAAATCTTTTACAGGATAAATGAGTACAGACATAGATGACTCCTACTAATAATTTTAAAAAAGAAAATGTTGGGCTTTTTTAAACATGAGAAAGTATTCTAGAACAGATTGAGGTCAATGAAAAGCACCTGGAATCTTTGGGGGGAGCCCATGATCACGACTGGTATACCCTGTAATATTTTTAAATGGCATGCCTCTTGTGTGCTGCAGGCCAGCATGTGACTGGAGGTAGAATTTATCCTACGTGTAGACTGAGACATTATGTCCCGTGTTTAGCATAACTTGTAACAGACACTATTCCAATAACTTTCAGAAAATATCTTCATGACTCAGCGCCCAAACAGGCAGCTCAGAGAGACAGGGTTATTAGCATTCAGGGAGAGAGAGGGCAAAGGCTGCTGTGTTTACTTTGTCATGGTCAGTTTGCTCCTTCCTCACAGTTACTTACCCTAACCTTGAATCTCCAACATTATGTTCAGCCACAAATCTCTGTTTAGAACTCTCATTACCATTTAGCAATATGGAGCCTGTTGATAAATACAAAGCAGACGTTTTCAGTTTCGTGACATGGTTCTTCATACAGAGCTATGGAGTACACACCTCAGTGTCTACTTCAGCCCAAGTGGGAAGTCAAAGACAGCTGAAATAAGCCCACCCACCTGGTCTGGTGGGTTTCACATGCGACCCAGGTTTTTTGTTTAAAATTGTTTTTTTCCTGTTGGGATGTGAAGAGACAACTGGGAATGGTTTCTTCTCCAAAAAGAGAGAACCTCAAGGAAGAACTAATGTGAACATCTTGCTAGCTTAAGAAATCCACAAGCACTGAGCCTAGCTTAGTAAGTACCCTCATCCCATTCACCCCAAAGCTTGCCCCATAGCAAGACTCTCATTTCTGTAGAGGGCATGAATCTTCTTGTCATTGAGGCTATTTGTTTGCAGTTTCTATTGCTTACAGCTGGAAACATCCTCACTGATAAACTATGCCGAAGAGAAATGACTCACGGGAAAATAATGCTCCCAGCTTCTGATTAACTCTGGCCTCTAGAGATAATTATCTGGGCCATCAGATATATAAAAATATGGAGGTCAGAGGATTAAAATTATAGTGGCTGCCTTTGGGGAGAGGGTGGGGAGCAGCTGGGAGGGTCTGAGAGGGGCTTCTGGAATATTACTCATTTCTTGATTGAATGGTGTTTCAGAAGGGTGTTTATTTTGGGTAAATTCATTGAGCTGTAGACTCAGGGTCCATGTGTTTTTCTGCCTCAATCTTCAGACCCTGACTGGAAGACTGCATGCAGATGGTGGATCATGGTCATTTTACCAGATAGGTGAATGAACCTATAGGAATATGTGTTTTTTTCTTTTTTTTTTTTAATTTAAAAACTGGTTATTACATTTATAGATGGATTCAATGCCTCTGGCATCCAAGGACACCAATATTTAAATGCACATATACAAATATACATAATTAAAAATAATGAAATAAAATTATTTTTTAAATGATTGCATTTATCTATGAATAGGGGGCAGGGAAGCATGTGTGTGCCACAGCACGCATGGGAAAGCCAGAAGACAACTTTCAGGAACTCGTTCTGTCCTTCCTTTGTGAACCCAGGAACTGAACTGATTGTCAGGCTTGACAGCAAACACCATTAGCTGTCAGCCATCTTGCTTAACTAGGGTTTGTTTTCTTCTGTAAATTCCCAAAGCTCTCTTCACAGTTTCCTTGTCACTCATATAGAGCCAATTTGCCTTTCTCAGCGTAAATGTCTCCCCTTCGGGTTTGGATGGAAAAGCCCCAGGAAGAATTCCATAGTTTGTTGAATTGAGTCACAACTAATATTAAAAACCAGAATAAAAACCAACAGATTAAAGACTGTTCATGGAGGACTTCTCTCCAGCAAGAGTCTTAGGGAGTCTTTTTAGAGGTGATGAGCTCACTCCAAGAAAACCTGGGTTTAGAAGAAAACAACCATTAGCTTCCTGAAGAAGAGGTGTAGTTTACCTGGTCCATGGGCTTTGAGGACAGAGGTTTGAATGAGGATGGCCCCCATGTGTCATTGGGATCCAATGAATACTTGGTCCCCAGTGAGTGGACTGGTTTGGGAAGGACTAGGAGGTGTGGCCTTGGGGAAAGTGTATGATTGGGGACAGGCTTTGAGGTTTCCGGACTTGTACCATTCCTACTGTATTACCTCCTGCTTGTGGGTCAATATGCGAGCTCTCAGGGGTTGTTCATCTACCTGTTGCCATGTCCTCACCCTGCCATCGTGGTGACTCTCTGGAACCATAAGCCCAATTAAAGTCTTTCATGTTCCCTTGGTTATGGTATCTCTTCACAGTAATAGAAAAGAAACTAATACGAGGACCAGTTATCTGCAGCTAGCCCTAACTCTTGTGGAGAAAGTCTAGCAAGGGCAGCCGTGATAGCACAGAGCATAGAGAGTTGGAATTAGGCAGGAACCTGGAAAGAGCAATCCTCATGAAAGGGGCTGGCAAGACGGCTCACTGCTAAGGGGCCTACAGCCAATACTGACAACCTGAGTCCAATTCCTGGGACCTACTTAGTAGAAGGGAAGAACTGACTCCTGAAAGTTGTCTTTTGGTTTCTATACACTCAGCATGGTACACATGCACCTACATACATGAATACCCATACACATAGACATACACAGATAAGTAAACAAATTGTAATAATTTTTAAAAATGTCTCAATCCCCATGAAGGAAAGGACCTAGAAAGCAACCATATTAGGAATCCAAATGTGGAATGTGGTTGGTTGATGATGGAAGCTCTTCTCCTGTTGAGCAGAACTGGAAACACATGAGACGAATTTGCAGACGTGGTATGCAGCATTTATGCTTCAACTAACTCTTCAAGGTGTGTTCACACTGATGTCATTGCAACTGTATGGGGCAAGTTAGATATTACCATGAGAGATACCATGACTAAGAATAGATTTTAGAGTCAGGCCAGCCTGGATTTGGATCCTGGTTCTATGTTAGTAGTGGAAAATGATTGCACACTAATCTGTGTCAGTGGTTCCCATCATAGTTAGGGTTTCTATTGCTTATGAAGAGTCACCATAAATGGAAAACATTTAACTGGGGTGGCTTACAGTTTCAGAAGTTTAGTCCATTATCCTCTTGGTGGGACACAGTGGCCGCAGGCAGACATGGTGCTGGAGAAGGAGCTGAGAGTGAAACATCTTGATCCATAGGCAATAGGAAGTGAACTGTGTAACTGGGGGTAACCTGAGCATAGGCAACCTCAAAGCCCACCCCCACAGTGACATATTTTCTTTAACAAGGACATGCCTACTCTAACAAAGCCACACTTCCTAAATAGTGCCACTCCATATGGTGGCCATTTTCTTCCAAATCACAATTCCTAACTCCAGTGCATATTTGGCAACATCTAGAAAGGGTTAAACATAGAGGGCTTTATACACTCTAAGGACAATGCATACCCAGCCCCCTTGAGACATTTAAAAATTATTTATGTATTTCTACATTATGTATATATGTGTGCCTGTTTGTGTATGCACCATACCAGCAGGTGCCCTAGAAGGCCAAAAGGTGTCAAGTTCCCTGGAATTGGAGTTACAGGTGGTTGTGGGCTGCCTGATGTGTGTGCTGGGAACTGAACTCTGGTCTTCTGGAAGAGTATCAAGTTCTCTTAACTGCTGATGCACCTCTGCAGCCCCCAGTGGAGGCATTTTTGACTGTCAGTGCTGGAGGGGTGACAATGCCATCTAAGGAGAGTCCAGGACTGCTGATAACCATGGAACATGTGTTAGCACCGCCCCCATAATTGTTGATCCCCAAATGTACACAGTGCTGCTCTTTTTTTTTTTTTTTAAAAAAATTATTTATTTATTATTTCCACAGTGTGCTGCTTGCATGCTCGCAGTCCAGAAGAGGGTACCAGATCTTATTATAGATGGTTGTGAGCCACCATGTGGTTGCTGGGAATTGAACTCAGGACCTCTGGAAGAGCAGCTGGTGCTCTTAATCTCTGAGCCATCTCTCCAGCCCCCACAGTGCTGCTCTTAAAGAACCCTGGGCATGTTGGGAGGTGATGGTGCAGCCTTTAATCCCAGCACACGGGAGGCAGAGGCAGGAGGATCTCTGAGTTGGACACCAGCCTGGTCTACAAAGGGAGTTCCAGGATACATAGAGAGAAGCCCTGTCTTGAAAGAAAGGAAGGAGAAGAAGGAGGAGGAGGAGGAGGAGGAGGAGGAGGAGGAGGAGGAGACCACCACCACAACTCTGGACTCTGCATGATTCTCAGTCTCTTTGTCTGTAAAATGGATATAACCACATTGCCTCACTGAGATTTGATTAAGTAAGAGGTGATGGCCAACAGTCTGTCCCATGCTCCCTGGTCAAGGCTATGCACATATCTCTACAGAATTAGACTTCTGGGCGCTCACAGCCAGCTACTGTTCTACCATTCAGTTTCACAGTCTGTGTCTCATTTTTCCTTTGCCACCACTGGTTGGATTAGAGGTGGACACTTGATCCAAATTAGACAGGTACCAATCCTGTCCCTCTGACTTGTGTAGGGTGTACCCAGACTTGCTGGGTCTGTCATCTGTGTCTCTCATGGAGAAGATACAAACCTGAGAGTTGTGGCCATTTTCTCACCTCAACGGGAATAAGGAGACAGCTATTCACAGCGTGGGGAAGGGAGCAGGGATGCGGCCTCTGGAGATGGCAATCTTCATTGAGAGGTGGAGAACCCAGGGCCTTCTCCCAGCTCTACCCTTACGCAGGCTTTGGTGGCTAACTTTTTTTTCAATCAACCACAGAGCTGCAGAATGGCTCCTGATAACACAAGTAGACTCTTAGCATAGCACCTAGACACAGGGAGCCTCAGGAGAGTGAGTGATTGATGTTACCATCCTCACTTTAGGGATAAGGAATCTGAGGCAGAGAGTCAATAATGTGCCTGTGATAGATCGATCCCACAGCTCTTGAGTGCTGAACCTGATCTAGAATCCAGGCTTCCTGACACCCAGACCTGGGTTCTGTTCTGCCTAGTCTTTGAATTATCAACTCAACTGTTCAGAATGGAAGATAAGCAGGCAAGTGCCAGTGTCCAGCTACAATTATTCAGAACAGCAATCAAATGGGCAAGCGTGGGATGAGGACACAGCTGGTGGGGGTCTGCAGAAGTTTCCTGTGCCCTTCCTTGACTTGGGTTTCCCTCCTGCTGCCGGGGTAACCGATATCCTGGGTTGTTTTTTTTTTTTTGGTTATTGTTGTTAGAATCATTTTAATAGTTTTTCCACCTACACATATAACCTTAAACCACATGATTCTGTTTCCTTTGTTTTGGAAGTTTACACAGATGAAATCACCCTGTATGTATTTATTGGGGACTTGGCTCTTTCAGCACTACATGAGGGCCACCATCTCACCCCCACCCCAGGCTCTTCTGGGTAGCCAGAGTTCATTTATTTTTCTTTGATGAACACTTCACAAAGTATTTACGCAATCAATGCCCAATGGATGTGGGGTTGTTTCATTTTTTTTTTTTTAAACCAGCAACACAATTGTTTGTGTAGTCCGAACACCTAATGTGTGCCTACGAGTGGATCTGCAATTGCTGAGACCTCCTTTGTTCCCTGTCCTGGTCTGTTTGTACTTCACCATGCAGATGTCAAAGCCTGTGGCCACATAACAAAGAAAGCACTGTGCAGTGTTGTGGGATATGCGGAAAACTAAAACACAGGATCTTTCCTGGAAACATTAACTGCAGAGTGATCACATGACCTAGCAGTTTCCCCTTCTATGTACATGCCATGAGAACTGAGAACACGCTTAGCCAGATGTGATGGCATATACCTTAATCTCAGTGCTCAGGAGGTCAAGGTTGAAGGATCATGAGCTAGAGGGCAGCCTAGACTGCACAGCAAGATCCTGTCTCAAATTAATGTGTGGGGGTCAGTGGGAGGGAGCCAGAGAGATGCCTCAGCAGTTTAGAGTACTTATTGCTCTTATAGAGAAACTGGGTTCAATTTCCAACACTCACATGATGGCCTATGGCCATCTGTAGCTCTATTACCTAGGGATTACACACTCCTCTGACTTTGGCAGGAACCAGACATGAACATAGTACACACATACACAGACAGACAAAAGCCCTTGTGCACATAGAATAAAAATAATAAAAAAGAAAGGAAATATATATTCTTATAAAGTATGTGCAATAATGCTCACAGTAGCATTATTCAAATATCCAGAGATAAAATACAGTGAATATGCCTATGTATGTATGTTCATATATGTACATTGCAAAACAGAAAATTATTCAGCCATAGAAATTAATGAAACACTGGCACATACTAAACGTGGATGAATTTTGAAACCATGACATTAAGTGAAAGAAAAGAAAACAGAAATACACATCACATACAATATGATCCAACTTATGTGACATGTTCAGAATAGGCAAATTCATAAACAGATTAGCAGAGATTGGGATTGCCAGGGCTGGAAGGGACACATGGCCTAATTTTGACTGCTGATGAGATAAGGTGATGAAGGCCTTCTCCAGTGAGTGGTCATGGTCACAGCAGTTTGTGAGTATACCAAAACCTCTAAATTATATTGTTAAATGAGTTAATTTTATGATATATGAATTATACTTTAATAAAATAGAAATAAAATATAGCATTCTTTTTTTTTTTTTTCAAGACATGGTTTCTCTGTATAACAGCCCTGGCTCCCCTGGAACTCACTCTGTAGACCAGACTGGCCTCACAGAGCCCTGCCTACCTCTGTTTTCCAAGTCCTGGGATTAAAAGAGCATGCCACCATGCCCAGCTAGCATTCTTCTTTTTAAAGATATTTTTAATTGTGTGTCTGTGTGTCTGTGTGCAGGTATGCCCAAATGTGTGGGTGCGTGAGGAGGCTAACGGACAGGGTTGGGTCTCTTGATGCTGGGGCTCCCAGTGGTTGTGGACCACCTGATGTGGCTGCTGGGAACCAGATTATATTCCTCTGCAAGAGCATAAACTTTGTTAGCTGTGGAACCATCTCCCCAGCCTCAAGCATCCTTCTCATTCATTTATCAAGCCTGGAAATATAGCTTAGGGACAACATGCTTACTTAGGACGCTCAGGAGCCTGGATTCAACTCCCAGCACACAGCACTAAAATAAAATAAGTGAAGTCACCTATTCAAAGCAGGCATATTGAGTACCCAAGGATCTGCCAGACCTTGCTCAGTGTGTTGATGAGGAAACAGTGGTCAGTGAATGAGACATTTGTCCCAGAGTTGGTCCTGACCAGTAACAACTGTATCACCCAAAGCAGAGTTTAATGAAGGTATAGGAAGGGTCAAGAGGAAATCTGTCTGTAGGCATAAGACAAGGTGATCACCAGGAAGAGCTGTGACGGATGGCCGCAGACAGGAGCTTCCCCGAGGAGAAAGTTCACTACTGCATCCTGTGCTCTGCTCTCTCCCTGTCAGTCACTGGAATAGGAGCGTGGGCAATGGGGCCACACTGCGGGAGCCTGGCTTCCGCAGACGCAGTAGGCATCCCCCTATTTATCTACTCCGGGAGGCAGCAGAGGAGACAAGGCTGCCAAGCCCCCGTGAAGAAGAAAGAGACTATGTAGCTGTCCCAAACTCTAGTGATTTTTACAGACTGAGTGTGGAGACAGAATGCGATCCTGGAAGAGGCCAGCTTTAATGAAAGAAAGTTGGTGCATGGATGCAAACACTTTGGATATGGTGACTAGAAAGGTCCTTCCAATAAAGTTGTGCCACAGTTAAGTTGGGGCCATGGTGATGAAGGTGCCATTTATGGCCATGGGGAAGCTTAGAGTTGGGGACTAAGTTTCACTGGGGGCATTTTAAAAGAGAAGCTTTATGAAAATGAAGAAGGACAGCTCCACGCTGATGCGCCCTCCCCGCTTGGGGCTCAAGGCGTAGGGTTGAGCTGGAGTCTGACTATGGGCAGACACCCAAGGTCGGCTCTTGGAAGCCAGGATGTGTGTGGACTGCACCCTCCCCGGAGGTTACCCTGAGTGCTGGCGCAGCTCTCTGGCTCAGCCGCTTGAGCACTGACGGGGCTCCTTCCAGCATTTATTGGGACATCTGCCACCTCCCAGGTCCTCCTCTTCCAAAGCCAAGAAGGGTCAGAGGAAGGGAGTGTCCCCGAATACCAACGTAGCAAAGGAGCTTCTGAAAGCCGAGGGGAGAAAACATGGCCATGCCAATTTTGAAAGGTCCCAAAACGACTTAGAAGCACCAAGGCCTATGAGTAAGATCATGGTGCTGGAGGGGACATGGGGGTAGGAAAGTTGCCCAGATCCCTGGCAGGAGCTGGAGGAAGAAAGCGGGCCAGGACTCTGCCTTTGCAGCAGGCACATTGTTCCCACTGCTCTGTGGGCCCTGGGTATGTATCTCTGTCGGGGCCTGGGCCCACCCCTGAGCAGCTTCCAGCCTGCACCGCTCAGCACCCTGCAGGATTTTCTTCCATAAAGGTCTTTCACCTCTGGCTCCTGGCCAAGCCAGTTGCCCACAGACTGGAAACAAAAGCATACTGCCTTCCCTGGAGACTTGGGCTTAAGGGATGGGCCTTGGGCAGGCTGGGCGGATACACTGTTGATTTTTTTTTTTTCCGAGTGCAGAGGCTATGACAGCCAATTCCTGTTGGAAGTGGCTTTGTTTTCTTTGGAGCGCAAAACACTTTTCCTTTCTCGTGATTGTGGCAGTTTGGGGTCATGTTTAGGATGGTGACTGGCCTAATCATATGCCTTCCATAACCGCCATTCTTAACCTTTTGGGACTGAGATGTTACTACGACCTTGATTGAAAAGGGGGTAGGGTGTGTTCTTCTGTTCTCCATGCTTCAAACTGAACATTTAATTTTTAGAGTAAGTGGTGTTGTTCTAAAGGCTCCTATCCCAACTGGGAGGAAAGAGAGAGAGAGAGAGAGAGAGAGAGAGAGAGAGAGAGAGAGAGAGAGAGAGAGAGAGAGAGAAACAGAGACAGAGAGACAGAGACAGAGAGAGACAGAGACAGAGACAGAGACAGAGAGAGACAGATTGTTGGGTTAAGGAAACTAAAGAAAGACCTTTCCTGTCCCCATATTCCAACCCCAGATTTCCTTCAGTCTGGCTTTGAGAGTCTGGTCTCTAGCTGGAAAAGCTGTCCTGCTTGGCTCCTGTCTGAATCAGTCCCATGTGCCCAGGCTGCCTCTGGTGAAGCCTCTAGGCCAGCACCATGCCGCTCTTTCAGGCAGCAGAATATTCCACAGGGATTCATAAATCCTTTGTCTTATCTATGTGTCTCTCTTACCTAGAAGGTGGACCACCAGAATTTTTTCAGATTCACGGAGAGGTGGCCCGGCTCTGGAGGAGGTTCTAGGGAGTCAGGCGTTGTCTGGTTTTGTTAAATTCCAGAAGAAAGTCACTTTGCCAAAAATGCCAAAAATAAAAAGGACTGTCTAGACACTCACATATTAGAAGCTCTAATATGAAGAGACCTGACCTTGACGTCATCAGTTTATGCTTCCGTGGCAAGATGAAGGGGTCAGTCATTTAACAAACAGGATTGTGAGCCAGCTGTGTGCCAGGCTCTGTTCTTGGCACCTGGGGCAGGGACAATATGAGAACCATCTCTAAGAATATGCAATTGGGACAAAGACCCACTGACAGACGCTTAGCCGCTCTATCTCCACCTCACTTTTTGTAGCCAGTTAAAGGTCAGCTGTGAAAGAAATTACAGGGAACGTTCTAGAAACAAACAATGTATAATGTTGATGCTGTGTATTATTCTGAGTAGCATGATAAAAGGGCAACACCACTCTTGCCCCTGCTTTTGCTCAGTGTACCCATGCTGTATCTGCTACCTACCTGCTAATAATTCCTTGGCAGATATTGAGAAGAGGCCTCAGTTTTGTGATTTCTGTCATAGCACACTGTGATGATGGCTGTCTTATTACTGACTATTAGTAATCTCCTTATAGGTTATGCTTTATCATCGATATGGACATGTAGGAAAAACACACGTAGGATTTGGTGCTATCTGAGGCTGCAGACTTCCTCTTGCAACATATTCCCCATGGATGAGCAGGGGGCTACAGTATTAAAAAGACAGCAGCCACCCAGAGGGCTTCAAGCAAAGGGAACTGATGTTGCCACGGCCCTGTGACTGGGGTGGCTGACTTGCTTAAAGAACAGAAAAATCCTCCAGACTGGCAGAACGAGGAAAGGGGTGTAGATGAGAAGAAAACAGGCCTCCGTCACATGGGGGCTCTGTAAACCTTTCAAGGAAGAAGAAGCTGGAGTTTTATTATAATGTGACAGACGTGGAGAGTAGGATGCTGTTTGTATTTTTAGAGCTGGTCTCCACAGAGAAAGTGACATTAGAATATGGTAGATGAGTGGTCCAGGTGAGGGTGGTGAGATGATTGTAGTTTGGTCCTTTTTGGTAGTAAGACAGGCAGAGGCTAGGGATTCTTTTTCAAGTGGACATACACTGTTGAAAACAGTCTCCTCCCCCTTGTACCTAGTTTGTTACAAATTCATGGTGGTTAAAACCCATAGCCTGGTTGCACATGCCTTTGATCTCAGCACTCAGGGGTTAGAGGCAGGAGGATCGCTGTAAGCTCAAAGTTCTAGGCTAGCCTGGTCTACACAGGGAGTTCCAGGATAGCCAGAGCTACACAGTGGAACCCTACTTCAAAAAAGAAAAAAAAAGAAAAAGATTCGTAGAGACTTTTCTTAATACATCTATTTATTTGTTGACTTTAGAACATGGCCTCATTCTGCAGCCATGGCTGCCCAAACTCTATGTGTAGACCAGGCTTTCCCCCAGCTCACAGATATACACCTGTCTTGCCTTCCAAATGCTGAATTAAAGGTGCATACCACCATACCCGCCATGATTTCTTTTGAGACAGGGTCTCATGTAGCCCAGGATGGCTTCAAACTTACTATGTAGCCCAAAATAACCTTTTACATCTGATCCTCCTGCCTCTACCTCCCAAGTTCTGAGATTGCCAATGTGTGTTCCCATTTGCTCAGGAGCAATTTAAGGGCTTTGTTCATGCCAAGCAAGCACTCTACCAACTGAACTACGTTCCTAGCTTGTATAATGTGCCTTCAGTGGCCGCATTACAGCTCTCTTCCTTGTCCAATCTGAGTGTTCCTGCTCTTGCAGGAGACTGAAATAGGAGCAAGTGCATGGATGAGCTTGTCTCAGCCGTGTTATCATCCATGGCAGGCAGCGGGAGGAGGGATGGGGAGTCCAAATGCGGGCCGCATACCTTTGATCCTCTTTATCCTACAGTAACCACACAATGCTCTGGCTCCTAGTCTTGCTTTGGTTCCTTCGGTTTGTGTCTTTTGTTTGGCTTTGGGTTTTAGATAAAGGCGTTGACTGTCAGAAAGCGCCATACATTGCCCAAGGTCACAAGGCTAACAAATGACAGAGTTGGCATCCGATACTGTGTCTGTCTGATTCAAACTCTTGCCACATCAGCTGAGGCTGGTGAGACCAGTTCAGCACATGGAGGAGGCCCTAAGAACAGCAGGACTCCTTGGATTGAGCTCCTTGGTCTCCTTTAGGGGGTGTCTGTCGATTTGCTGAAGCTATGAGGGTGTGCTGAGTATAGTCAGGGTCAACTGTACTTTTGTAAGGTTTTCCTCAAAGGTCAAAATTTAACAGTGTCCATAAATCTAAAGAAGGAAGAGGGAGTGTGGGTCTTGAGATAAATAGAATCACTATGTAGTAATGAACCAAGGTGAGATCAATTTGAGTAGACTAAAGGGCAGAGCTGACGCCATCTATTTGGGCTCTTGTGACCTGAGAAATTGATGATGCCTATTAGTGCTTCATTTCAAGATTGGCAGTGGTAGTGCACACCTTTAATCCCAGCTCTTTCGAGGCAGAGACAGGAGGATCTCTGAGTTCGAGGCCAGCCTGATCTATAGAGTGAGTTCCAGGACAGCCAAGGATACACAGAATCCTTGGCTCAAAAGGATAAACATCAGGTCTGAAGCAATGACTAAGTGGTTAAGAAAACTGGTTGCTCTTCCAGAGAACCCAGATTCAATTCCTAGCACCAACATGGCACATCACTGCCTCTGTAACTCTGGTTTCAGAAAGTACAACACCCACTTCCGGCTTCCGTGGGTACCAGGAATGCAGCTGGTGCATAGGCATGCAGGCAAAGCACTCATACATAAAAGAAAAATAAATCTTAGCCAGGTGTAGTGTCATCCACCTTTAATCCTAGCACTGGGGAGGCAGAGGAAGAAGGCATGTCTCTGAGTTTGAGACCAGCCTGGTCTACAGAGCAAGTTCCAAGACAATAAGGGTTACAGAGAGAAACTCTGTCTCAAAAAACAAAATGAAACAAAGAAGAAAGGAAGAAAAGAAGGAAGAAAAAGAGAACAACAATAAAAAAAAAAAAGGAGACATTCGGATCTGGCTTTCAAGAACTAAGGTTTGGCATCTACCTCTGTAGGAGTCAGGACAGGGGGCACAAACCCAGGTCCTCTGCAAAAGCAGAACACACTTGACTGCTGAGTCATGTGCCAGCCCTCATATTCATTATTCTAAGGTGGACAGCTCAGTGGTTTGCAGTAATACCCACAAAGCACCCATCTAATTCCAGGCCCTCACTGCTCCAAAAAGGAACTGGGCACATCAGTAGTCACCCACCCCCATAGTCCCACCCCTCGGTTGAGATTTGAATGTAAAATGTCCCACCCCATGTCTTCAAACATTGGATCTCCCATTGGTGGTGGTGTGTTGGGAGGCTGTGAAGCCTTTGAATATGGGATCTAGCTGGATGACCAAGGATTATGAAGGTAAGGCTTGAGAGTTATAAAGACAGTGACCCGATTCATGCCCACCACCATGTTTCCCAATGCTATGGTAGCTACTCAGCTTAAGCTTCCATTCTGGGACCCAGCCCCAGCTCCCACCATGCCTTTGCCACCTCAATGATCTGTATCCTCTGAACTGTGAGCCAGAATATAGCTCTACCCCTGGATTCTCACAGGCATTGTGTCACACTGAGGACAAAACACCTGGCAAACACTGATTCGGTCTAAGGGGAGAGACTCTGAGAATAGACATGCCTCTGGGCCCAAGGTGAATGGACACGCCCACAATTTCCAACAAAGGCCCGAACTGGTGTGTCTGGGTTTGGTACAAGCACTGGGCTGTGAATTTCAAGACTATCTGAGACACCTGTAAGTGACTCACATCCAGTGTTACAACTGCCAACCCCCACCCTAGACCCGTTCCATTTTAAGGAGATGCTCCTCATCTGGATCCTCTGCCTGTGGATGATAACACTGAGGCACCCAGCGTCATGAGGCGTAGACTTCCCAAGGTCATGGTGGGGAAGCAAGCAAAGGACAATTTAGGAATGTGTCCTGAAAGATTGGGGCCGGAAGTGGGTTTGGAACTGAGGAGGGAGAAAAGGAGTCAGCAAAGATGCTGTGGCTGACTGCTTGGAGGAGGAGCAGAGAGGGACCCGGATGTGATTGGAAGTGGCTCTTGGGGCTGATCCTGCCTGCGTTCTAACCTGGGCTCCACCTGGCACTGTGGAAATGTGCCTTACTCTGTTCACCCTCGCTGCCTGGTTAGGTGTGAATGAAGAGACACCTCAAAAGAGAGCAAAAAGAAACTGACCCTATCGAGTCAGTATGCAGTCTTCTTAGATGGTTACTGGAGGTAGGGACTAGCAGGGTGGGCGGGGCCAATCTAGACTGATAAAGCCACAATCATGGGAGCTATCTCAAAACAGCTATGGGAGGAGGAAGACACAAAGGCTGAGGCTCCAGAAGCCTCCTTCCCAGTCTAGCTCACAGAAAGGGAGCTGAGGCTCTGTTGATCTGGAAGGAGAGAGCGCTTCCAAGATGGGGGTCACATCCGTAATCAAGCTGATGCAGGAGAATTGTTGAAAGTTGCAGGCTACCCTGGGACACAGAGTGAGAATCTGCCTCCCCAAACCAAACCAAACCAACCAACCAGCCAACAAAACAAATAAAGGAAAAAGAAACCAAAAAAGGACAAATGCACAAAACCAAGATAAATTGTCTGAGATGTTACTGAAAAGAAATAAGAGCATGGGCTGGTGAGAGGGCTCAGAGAGTAAAGGGGCTTGTTGCCAAGTCTGATGACCTGAGTTCAATCCCTGGGACCCACTTGTTGGAAGAAGAGAATAGATTCCTACAAATTGTCCTCTAACATCCACAGGAATGCTGTGGCATGTGCTCAAACACGCTATAAAAAAAAATAAAAATGGAACAAAAGAATTTTAAAGCACACTGGACAGCATCATGCCCAGGATCCAGGCTGCACACTGACCATATTGTGTGTGATTGTCTGTGATAGACCCAAACCTGAAAGGTCTTACAGCATCCTGCCAACAGCTTTCATAGAAAGTAACTTCACTGTCTGTCATGGCTTTCGTTTTTAAATTGTTATTTATTTATTGTCAATGTTATTGTGCATTAGAGAATATTATTATTATCTTGAAGAAGTGCTGGGAATCAAATCCATGGCCTCACACATGCTAGGCAAGAGTTCTACCGTTATGCTACACTCCCAACCACCAAAGGACACCTGTTCCTTTGTCATTGTTACCTGGTGCTGGAGTGAACCAGGTGCCTCATGCATATTTGGCAGGCGCTCTACCATTGTGCTATATCAGCTACATTCTAAGACTCTATGGAGATTTTTATCTGTTTATTTTGAGACAGGGTTTTATGTAGCCTGGGCTGGCCTAGAACTTCTGGTCTTCCTGCCCTCATTGCCTAGTGCTTATATTACAGGCTTGTGCCAATACTCACGGTTTTCTGTGGTACAGAGGATTGCCCAGTGGGCATGCTAGGCAAGCAAAGCCACACTCATAACTGCCACCTTCCTCCTCCTCTCCTTCGTCTTTCTCTCCCTCCTACTTCCTCCTTAATGCAGAGTCTTGCTCTATAGTTCAGGCTGGCATTGACTGCTACTATGTAACCAGGAGTCAATCTCAAACTCGCTGCTTTCCTAAGGCATCCTGCAGCAGCCTCCTAAGTGCTGCTGGAATTACAGATTTGCATTACATTGTATACTCTTGTTTTTTCTTGACGGGGCTTCACTCTATAGACCAGTCCAGTCTTGAACTCACAGAGATCTGCCTGCTCTGCCTTCCAAGTGCTGGACTTAAAGTCGTTCACCAGGGGCTGGAGAAATGGGTCAGAGGTTAAGATTCCTGGCTGCTCTTCTAGAGGTCCTGAGTTCAATTCCCAGCAACCACATTTGGTCACAACCATCTATAATGAGATCTGGTGCCCTCTTCTGGCCTGCAGGCATATAAATAAATAAATGTAAAAAATAACAACAAAACAGCAACAAACACAACAACAAAACCTACTGGCTGCTCTTGCATAGGACCATGGTTCAATTTCCAGCTCCCATATCGTGGCTCACAACCAGCATCCAAGGGGTTACCTTCTTTGCCAGGTGGTGTCCCCCCCCCAAAAAAAAAACCCCAGGGTTTTGGCAAGCGCTACCATGCCAGGCTTGTATAAATGTGTGTGTGTGTGTCTGTTTGTCTGCCTGTCTGAGTGTAGTGTATGTGTATGTTGTTCATTCCTGTTCATGTACAGAAGCAAGACACCCTGTGTTCTCCTTGATCATCCTCTTGTTTCTTTGTGGCAGAGTCTCTCCCTAAGCCCTAGGCAGCCAACAAGCCCAGCAATCCTCTCTGCAGGGGGCTAGGGTTACTAGCATGCACAGGACCACATTTGGCTTTTTGGATGGTTGCACAGCAAGTACTCTCAGCTACTAAACCTTCTCTCCAGTTCTCTCCGGCTGTGTATGGACTTCTTAATACACACCCAGTGACCTCGTCTCTGGGAAGGAGATCAGATTCAAATACAGTTTTTCAGCAAAGGTCTCAAAAAACTCAGTCAAGCTATCTACAGACTGGTGAGGGCATATGAAAGCACCCTTTGGTTTTGTTTTCCAAGACAGGGTTTCATTGTATAGTCCTGGCTGTCCTAGAGCTGTTCTAGACCAGGCTAGCCTTGAACTCACAGAGACTTACTTTTCTCTCCTGAGATTAAAGGCATGAATAGTTGGCTATAAATAGGTTTTTTTTGTTTGTTTGTTTTTCAAGCCAGGTTTTCTCTGTATAGACCCGACTGTCCTAGAAATCACTCTGTAGACCAGGCTGGCCTTGAACTCACAGAGATCTGCCTCTGCCTCCCTGAGTGCTGGAAGTAAAGGCATGCACCACCACTGCCCAGCCTTAAAACTTCTTTTAAGCAGCAATCGATAAATGCTCAGAAAGGAATTCAGAAACCATCTCAAATTTCTCATGATAATTAATATCAAGTAAACATTATTTTGAACCAGTTTCTGAGGTAATGGAAGTATTTTCTCTGTCATCAGTTACTGTAAGCACCAGCTATGTGTCAATGGACCTTGAAAGGTGCCTACCACAACTGAGGCTCTGGGTTGTTTATTTCTCTTAAATTAACTGTAATTTTACATAGTCCTGCTCAGTTAGTGCTTGCTGGAAAGAGCAACATGGTCCTGACCTTTCTTTTATGCATATGTGTTGTGGAAGGACATAAAGAAAGGCAGGAATATGTGCCATTGTGACCATGCCTCTTCCAACCTGGTAGGTATCCTTACTAATTTACCTGTTTATAGAAATTATCCTAGGGGACTGAGGAGACGGCTCAGCAGTTAAGAGCACGGACTGCCCTTCCACAGGACCTGAGTTTGATTCCCAGAACTCACATGGCCGGCTCACAACTGTCTATAATTCTTGTTCCAAGTGGTAAAGTGCCCTCTTAGACACACATGTGGGCAAAACACCCGCACACATAAAATACATAATTAGAGGAGGTGACTTAGTGGGTAAAGGTGCTGGCTGCCAAGCCTGACACCTGAGTTCCTCCCCAGGGACTCACATGGTAGAAGGAAGGAAATGATGCTCTTATTCCTCCTCTGGTCCCGCCCGACCTGCTCTATGTGCACATGCTCCTTTCCCGGCATACACACTAAGTAATTTTTAAAATTAAAAATATTTACATCTATTTTAGGTTGCTGGATCCTTTGTTAAACAACTGAGTAAATATTAGTAAAACCAACAGGTGGTAAAATTGAGCGACTTCCTGCTTTCTTCTGCACCCCTGTTTTGTACTTTATAACTCTCTCCAGCAAACACAAAAACCTTTCATAAGAGAAGCATACTCATCTAATAATGCAATGCAAATTGCTAGTCCTTGAAAATTATTATCATCAACTATTAGAACATAAAGAAATGCAAGTTAATAGTTTGTCATTGCATCAAACTTACAGTCATATTAGATATGCTTTCAAAGTCAAACAGAGATCTTTTAGACAGGCTGTCTTCAAACACTGCAGAGATTTACAGAACATGGCATTTAAGATGTTTTAATAGGGCTGGAGAGATGGCTCAGTGGTTAAGAGCACTGACTGTTCTTCTGGAGGACCTGTGTTCAATTCTCAGCAACCACATGGCAGCTAACAACAGTCTGTTATTCCAAGATCTGACTCCCTTATACAGCTATACATGCAGGCAAAACACCAATTCACATAAAATAAAAAATAAGTATTAAAAAAGATGTTTTAATAACAGTTTTTTTTAATGTCAGTGAGACATGTCTACTCTTGGCAGCACCAATCTACTTCAGAAAAGATGATGGGCATTAAGAAACTCCTTATGGAGTTGACTGTCTTTGTGGCAAATTTATCTATTGGGCAAGAAAGTGATCTTGATTCAACTGCTGACAGTGTGCTGTCCAAGATGAACAAGCAGGACACAGAAGAAAGAACTGCTGAAATTGCCAAGACAAGGTAGAACCACCCTTCAGAAAATCCTGCTTCACAGAAAAGTCTGTCTGATATGCTAAGCCCATAGGTCAAAGATGGATGCCTCAATGTTGCTGAGGAACCTTGAGTGACTGTCCAAGCATTCAGCTATTTCAAAGTCATTTCTCACATTTTGGAGGAGTTGTTTGCTTGCATTTCCTGCTCACTCAGTTAATTCTATTTCTTTCTCTTTTCTGAAAAAATTAAAGACTACATGGTTTTAATTATAGTTTTCCTACTTACAGATTCAGAAAAGAAACTTACTACAGAGGTGTAAAGTGTTTAAGTTTGAGAGACATCAAAAGCTAGCTTTCAGTTGGTAATACAATTTGGATAGAAAATGAGTTAGGTACAACACTTTGGACTGACCAAGACAGAATAAATAGTGAAATATTTTCTCTGAATTTGTCAATCGTTAATGGACTGGACATTATTGATGTAATTATTGCTGTATATATTGCATATACTTATTGTACTTATTATATAAGTTTTTTTAGCTATAACATTTATATTTTTGACCAAAAAACTATAGTGATATATTGTATATTTAATAAGAATAATATGGAATATCATAGGGCAGAGCCAGCCACAGAGTTAGCCATAGAGGTCAGGTAGTGCTAGCTCTTGGGAACACACACCTTTAATCCCAGCACTAGAAAGGTTGAAATAGGAAGTGATATGACTGGGCAGAGAAAGGAATATAAAGCAGGACGAGACAGGAGTTCACCCTTGGTTCTTCCCTTCCATTGGGGCCTGTACTTCCTTTCCCTTCCCCTCTTCAGTCTGAGGATTTGTGGAGACATGATCTACTGCTTTTGGCCTGAGGATTCAATAGTGGTGAGAAGTGGCTGTGGCTTGTTCCTCTTTCTCTCTGATCTTTCAGCTTTTTCCTGATATCTGGCTCTGGGTTTTTATTATAAGATCAATTTGAATTCATGCAACAGGAATCAAACTCTACTTCTTGGTAACCATTTTTTCTTGGGTAGATTCTGTTTGATAGTGGCAAGAAGAGCCATGGCTCCTTTAAGGGATGGCTTCCTGACTCAAGATTAGCTTGTGAGCTTTTTTGTGAGGCCCAGTTACCAAACGTTAATATGGTGTTTATGAGCAGTTAGCTGCATGATAATCAGTGGCAACATGGATTGTTGGAGCTATAAACCATGGCCCCCAGAGCTGGCAGTAAATGTACCTCCAACATAAGACTAGTCTCTTAGGGAACCAATGATATAAGTTGTACAATAGTTTCTTTTGCTCATGCAAACAGAAAAGCTTACAGATGCACAATAAGGTCAAATTCAGACAATAAGAGCCTATAAATGACTCAAATATGCATAGGCTTGGGGGAAGAAAGAAAAAATACAGTCACAAAAAGAGATATATAGGTTTAAAATAATTAAGTAAAGTTCTTAAAAAAGAGTAAAGTAATATTTTTAGAAAGCCACATAAAGATGAAAAATACACAGAGTATTGTGATACTATATATTATTGTGTTGACTTTGAATTATTTTACTGCTGAGGAAGGAACAACAGCTACTAAGAGACATTTGATTGTAAATGTTGCTGGATTAATCTAGCCTATAAAATTTTAAAATTATCTTGACTTCAAAATTTAAGTCAAAAGATATGTTACTTAGAGGAAGAGGTAATGCTTTTGTTTCAACAGAAAATAGGTTCTGGATTCATTCTGGGTTAAGAAAAATCAGGATTGCTTGAGGAAGACTTGCTAAAAAATCTGGCTACAAACATAAAGAAATAAACCTAAAAGAACTACAAGACAGATGATGTATATTTTATCTGCTCAAACATAAAACAAAAATCATCTTTGGCTGACTTGTGTACAATAACACATATGTATGTTACCTTTTAAAGTTTATCTATTTTTCAGAGCAAGGGGACCAGACACCAATGAAAAAATAATGGCCCAGGTGAACCAATATTCAGAACAGCTTCTAGGCTGATGAATGAGATGATCCAGCCTTACAGAATACTCCAGGCAGGACATGACATAATCCTAAATTTTCTCAGGGTCTCCCAAAGATTACTAGCACCCTTACTCAGCAGGAAATAGCCTAGTGAGCTATGCTCACATTCCCACAAATAAATTATGAATGTTTGTTATTGTTTAGGGAGTTGGTTATAAGTTGTTATGGTCAGAAAAAAAGCTAAACAAAGGAGATTATATTCAGAGATCTTGTCTTAAAAAAGTAAAAATGGGGAATATAGAAAGAATGGGATAAAAGGATAGAGTACTGAATATACTTTAATAAAAAAACAACTATTAATCTTACATATTTTACACTGGTATGGATTTTTGTTTACTGATACAAATTTAAAGTTAATTTTGTTATACTATATGCATATTTCTACTCTTGTTTAGGATATTATATATATGCAGCTCATTTAAAAATGTAATATATAGTTAAGAGGGCCGGAGAGATGGCTCAGCCATTAAAGGCTAGGCTCACAACCAAAAATGTAATACATAATTAAGAAATACAGATTAATAGTCATCTACAACAGCAAACTTATATTTATGTTAGGTATGTTTTCAAGGTCATACGGTGATATATTTCAGCTAGAGAGGCAATCTTCAAATACTTCAAAGACCTACAAAATATGGCATTTAAAATGTTTTAAGAACTTACTAGACTTTTCTCAACAGTGAGACAGGTCTATTCCTGGCAACACCAATTGCTTCAAAGAGGATGATGGGCATCAAAGAAATTCCATATGAAGTTTGTTTTCTTTATGGAAAAAGCTAGTTATGTGAGCAAAGAAATTGCCCTTGCCTCAATTGCTGACAGTTACTGTCTAAACTGGAACAGCAGGATGTAAGAAAGGTGACTGACAAACTTTGCTAAGACAAGGTAGAACAGTCCTTCAAAATTCCCGGCTTCACAGGATAGTCTGTGAGACATTCTAGGCCTATAGGCCGTAGATGGATGCCCCAATATTACAGAGGAACCTTGTGTGACTGTTCAGGCAGCCTGATGTCCTTGTTATCAGGTAACATTTCAGTCTTCTAGAGTCTCTGATGAAACTGAAGACTACATAGTAATAATTTCTTAGTTATGATAAAATGGTGAATTATATATAAAACTTTAAATTTACCAAGATGGATAACTAAGTGTTTTCTCTGATTTTGTCAAATACAAATAGACTGAATATTGTAACTGTAATTCTTACATTAGCCAAGCAGGAATATGGGTAGGGCAACTGAAGTAAAAATTATGGGAAGGAGAAGGGCATAGTCAAGAGTCACCAGCCAGGAGATGTTATCTTAACCTCTGAGCCATCTCTCCAGCCCCCACCAGGAGATGTTATGCTAAATGTACCACCACATGGAAGAATGAAAATAGAAATATGGGTTAATTTATGTGTAAGAGTTAGCTAGTAACAAGCCTGAGCTACTGGTCAAGCATTTATAATTAATAAAAGCCTCTATTTGGTACCTTGGGAAGCAGCTGCTGGTTATTTGGGACTAGGCAGGGGGAAGAGAAATGTCTGTTTACAAGTTCTGACACATACTACAATATAGAGGAACCTAGAGGGCATTGTAGCAAGTGAAATAAAGCAATTGACATTTTGTAAATGTAAAAATTAGAATAATTGTCAGCACAATAAAAATTAAGAAAACTCTGAGAAATTTTCACAGTGAAGAGGAAACTAAGGAGAAAGAACAAGTCAATGCAGTGGATCCTGGATGATGGAACCTAGGAAGACACAAAAAGGTGGTTAGGAAACATCAGGAAATCTGAATGAGCAATGAACTTAAACTAATAATCCTAATCAACTTTGGTGGATTACTCATAACAAATATATCATACCAATAAAAGATGATGAAAGAAGGCTTGAGGCACATGGAAACTGGTATCTGTGTAATCCTTTGGTAATTCTTATGCAGAAATGTTCTGCATAAGAAGTCTATTAAAAATCATAATTTATGGAATCAGAGAGATGGCTCAGCGGTGAAGAATGCTTGCTGTGCTTGTGAGTTTGGATCCCAGCACCATATCAGATAGTCCATAATTGCCTGTAACTCCAGGAGGATATGATGCCCTCTTCTGGCCTCATTGACACCTGCACTCACATGCACATAACCCACATTCAGAAAGTGCTTACCACACAAGCTTTCCCACCTGAGTCTGAGCCCCAGAACCCACAGTGGAAGGAGAGACCTGGGCCCTGAAAGTTGTCCTGTAATCTCCACATGTGCCCCCCCTACACACACACACACACACACTGTCAGAGCTTTTGTTTCATTCTATCCTTCTATAGCAAGGCAGCCCAATCCTAGTGACTTGTCCAAGGCTAAATACAGAGATGCCGGAGGGACCAAATGAGGATTCTCCTGGATTGAACATCAAGCACTTAGGATCTTGACTTCAAGTTGATTAGGATCGCAGTGTGTACGACCAGCCAGAGGTAATACTTAGCACTCTGTATGCAGCCTCCCACCTAGTAAAATTTCACAGTGCACTCTCAAGGGAGGCCCTGGTATCTTCACTTACAGGGGAAAAAACTATCTTACCAATAACTGACAGTCAACACTGAAGAAACACAGGCAGGTAACGATGAAAACAGAGTTTGAGGCCAAGAAACAAACTCCAAATTCATATCCCTTCCTTAAGGGGAAAATTTTAATAATAATAATAATAATAATAATAATAATAATAATAATATTGGCTTTTTTGAGACAGTCTCTGTGAAGCCTCAGCTGACTTTGAACTTACAATCCCATGCCTTAGCCTTTAAGTGCAGGGGTTACAGATACCACTATGTCAAGCTAAATTTTTTAAATTATTTTCATAACTGTGAGTTGAAGATTGAGCCTCACATAGAGCTATACCTCTGAGCTGTCTCTCAGCCATCTTTTTCTGTACCCTCTTGTTTCAGAGCATGATCTCACTAAGTTATCCCAAAAGGCCTTGAACTTAGGATTTGCTGGTAGCTGAGGTTATAGGCCTGTGCCTCCAGGTCTGACTTAAATTGTGAGTTTAAATTTTTAAGTTTTATTATTATTATTATTATTATTTATTAGTGTGCATGCATGAGCATGTACATGTGTGCAAGAGTGTGTGTCTATTTGTGGGGGAAATGGCAACGTTCAGTTCCTGGCCAGTGGGAGTCAAATGGGAGAAAAAATACCATGACAGTTTAGGGCGGGTACTAATACAGCTTCTGGGGTTTCCAGAAGTGGCTACAGAGAGGGGCTGCTGTGGCTTGGGGGTGAGCTGCCAACCGACCTGTATGACCTCCTCTCCAATCCCACAAGGTCCTCCCAGGTCCCCCAGGATAGAGCAGAGCCTGGCCTCCAGCCTCCCGCTGTTCTGTCTGCCCTCTGATTAGGCCCTTATCTTTGGCTTTGTCTTGCTTGGCTGCCTGTCACATTCAATTGCACTGCAGGGCCTTTAGCCCTGAGCTGAAAGTCTCTGAGTGTGAGGTTCTGGGACCTGGGGCCTGCTCTTGATGGTTCTGGGTTCCCACAACCCAGAGCAGTGTTCTGGGACACAGCAGGCTCCTGGTATTTGTCTGTTGAAGAGAATCAAATTATTGAGAAGCTACCTCCTTGTGCCTTGATGCTGGATCTCAAAGCATTGAGAGACTCCCACACACCTCTCCCTTCCAAAATAGTCTCTTTTCAGACTCTCTTTTGCCCCAAATTCTATGATTAAGGCTTCATTTTTTTTGGCTTATGGCAAATGCAGACTTTGTACATGATTTCTTTTTTAAACAACATTCTTAGCTCTAGGAGGAAACAGAAGGTACATTGAAAAGGGTTTATTTGGGGGCTAAAAATTAATAAAAGTCCAGAGTAGAAGGATCCTGGGTATTGCAGTAACAGGAAGCTAGATTCTAACTCCCTAGAACTGAAGAATCAAAAGGAGCTCAGAGGACTGAGCCCTGAGGAGCCTCCTTACGGGGACAGAGGCTGTAGCTTCTCTATAATGGGAGACGGAAGCAAGTATCTCCACGTGTCTCTCTTGGAGCAGCACCCCTGGCCCCCTGCCACCCTCCACACACACATACAAATACACAAACACTGGCCACATTCAGTCAGAAGTGGGAGGGTGAAGGCTCTCTTGAGCCTCGCAGTCGGTCCGAGGGTCAGTTTCCCAGGGCCACACTAGAAAATGACTGGTGTTAAGACAATAGAGTATAGTAAGTCTGTTGGATTATGACTAGAGTAAGTACAGATGTTCTGATCTTTAGAAAGAGGGACAAGGTTGGGGCTGGAGATGTAGGCCTATAATCCCAGCTGCTTGGGAAGCTGAGGCAGGAGAATGGCCAGCTCAAGGCTTACTTGGGCTACATGGTAAGGCAACTTTACAATGCCCTGTCTCAAAATACAAAGGCCAAGGGTATATATAGTTCAATTGCTAGCATGCTTGCTAGCCTGCACCAGCCATGGTTTCAATTCTCGGTACCACATAAAATAAACTCAGCACTCAGAAGGTAAAGAAGGGGGACCAGAAGTTCAAGGTCATCTTTGGCTGCATAGAAACTTTGTCTCAAAATACACAAGTAAGAACAATAAATAAAAAGTTTTAAAGGCCTTGGGATATAGCTCAGCGGTAGAGGTCTTGTCTAGCATGCACAGGCCCCTAAGTACAGTCCCTTTCCTGGGGCAAGAGTGGGAGGGGGCAGACAGAGAAGGGAGATTAGTATTTGGAACCTGGTCTTGAGTAAAAGAAGCTACTGACTGAGAAGGATGTTTCTTAGCCACCTCTTTCAGATGAAGACACTTTATCTGTTTTCAGGATGCCTTTGGAATTTCCACAGGAAAGCTCTATGGTTGACAGGATGTCTAGGGGACTCCAGCTGTGGAGCAAACACTGCACCATCCTGTAGCTTTGACCAGCTGGTCCGGAGCAGGGAAGCCTCCTAGAGATGTGCTCCTGTTCTGGGCCATGCCTTGATCATGGGTGTTTTCTTCCCGTGCCTTTGATGGAGAGCACTGCTTCTGCTTCTTGGCAAATGCAGGGTTTGCATAAATTATCTTTGAACCGGGTCTGGAAGAGAGTAGAAAAGATAGAAGCAGAGGCTGGCTAAGGCTGGGGAGGCACTGTCAGGAGATGCCTGGCAGAGGGTAGAGGACTGGACATTGTGAGCCACTATGTGGGCTCTGGGCATCAGACCCTGGTTCTCTGGAAGAGCGGCCATTGTTTTAACCACTGAACCATCCTTCCAGCCCCTCCTCTATCATGTCTGAGACTAGGAGCTCACATAGTTGACTAAACTAGCTGGGCAGTGAGCACCCTGGATCCTCCTGCGTTAACCTCCCCTGCACTAGGGCTACAGGAGCCTCCATTATGCCAGGCTTTTAACCTGCATGCTAAGGATTCAAACTGGAGTTTGAATGCACGCAAGCCAACACTTTACCACTGAGCTACCTCTCCAGTCCACGCTAAGCATTCTCAAGTCTCTTAGGTCCACTCTGGTTCTTATTTCCCTTTAGTAAACTGGCCAGTTTTGGTTTTTGGTCCTGCTGCCATTTCCCTGTTTGCTTGCTTGTTTTAGGCAGGGTCACTTCAGACTTCCCATGTAACCAAGGGTGACCTTTTATTCTTCACCCTTCTGCCTCTGCTTCCCAAGTACTAGGTTTGTAAGTGCCGCAGTACCTGGCTCCATGCAACTTTTTTCTTCCAGAAAAAACATGGAGTCCATCCTTGCACTGGGGATGAGGAAATCAGTAACATGGAGATGTAGCTTAAAGACAGAACACTTGCCTAGCGTGTCTGAGGGCCTGGGGTTGGTTTCCAGCACTACAAAGGAAACAGCAAATAATCAGTTTTAATAAAGAATCAAATGGGAAACTTCAAGGCAATGGGGAAATGCTAAAAGTGAAGTTGTGGTATATGAATATAGTGTGATTTTTACCATGGTCTGGAGAGATGGGTTAAGAGCACTGGTTGCTTTTGCAGAGGACCCAGGTTCAGTTCCCAGGACCTACATGAAGGCTCACCAGCTCTTCTAACTCCAGTTCCAGGGGATCTAATGTTCTCTTCTGGTCTCTACCAGTTCCTATACATGTGGTCACATAAACTAATAACACACACATACACATACACACATGATAGATAAATCTTTAAGGGAAAAATGTTTGAATTGGAACACTCTCCAAAGGCCCACCTTTTAAGAAGTAGGACTTCTTAGGTCACTGGGTGCTTGTTCTTGAAGGGAGTTGTAGGTAGCTGGATTCTTCCTCTCTGCCTCAGACTACCTCGATGTAAACCAGTTGGTTTAACACATTTCCCTGCCATGATTGCTGCCTTGAAACATATCCAAAACAGCAGGGTCAATTGATTATTGACCAGAAGTCTCCAACGATGTGAGCAAAAATTAGCTTACTTAAAAATAATAATAACAATAATATATTTTTTAAAATAAAAAGTTTATCTCAGACATTTTGTTGCTATAATGGGAACCTAACTCCATCTGTCCCTCAGTTTCTCTATCTATCAAGTGAGGACTGCAATAGTGCTGTGCACATAGGGTTACAGGAATTATAAAGCACTTCAGCCAGTACATGATAACCAAGATGAAGAGGTTTGCTGAGAACTCGCTTTGTGCAGGAGCCTGTGATTCATGTCAGGTAGTCAGGAAAGCCAGGGATGCTATCTGTGAATGGTGACCAGCTGCAGGCTGGTCTCACCCCACATGCACAAGAGCTGGAGGAGGAAATCTTTGTGCCTAGGAGGAGGCCATCTGGGCTGTGGGCCATCACAGCCAGTAAGCACTTTCATGAGAACTAGAAAGATCTTCATTGCAGAGATAATCTCCCCAGGCGCCTTGTGATTGATGCTCTTGCTGGGATCTCCCTGAACTCCCCACTCTTTGAAGCCCTGGGCTCAGTGCCCTGCCCTCTTTACTTCCTCTTGCTGCTAATTGGAAGTCAGTGGGTTGGCTCTGGCCAGCAGATGGTGATACCCGGGCTGGACTGGCATTGAAACTATTCTATAGAGTTCAGAGTTAGTGAGTTCTGAAAGCCAGAGGCCCCATGTGTTTAACTTGGGCATTTCTCAGCCTTGATTGGAAGATCTGAAGTCTGTGGGCTGCCATCTGCTCTCCTGGTTCCAGTGATGAGACTCCTGAACTGAGCAGCATCCCCCCTCCCCCACCGTCTCTCTCTCCCTCCCTCCCTCTCTCTCTTTCTGTGTGTGTGTGTGTGTGCATGCTGCAGTTTTTCACGTAGGACCAGCACAGATTAAACTACACTGAGCCTCTGATTCAGAGATGTTCTTGGAAATGTGGGGGATTTCACCTTCAATCTGGGGGTCAGGAAAGATTTCTGTCTTGTGGCCCAGCTCAGAAGGAACTCAATCTCCAGGCTGGCAATGTCATTTCTCAGCCACTTAGATGGCCTCAGATCCAAGGCAAGGACAGAAGCAAGTTGAGAAGCTCTTAAGCTCTCACTCTGGGGGTAATAGAGATGATGCAAAGTTTGCCCTCAAGGACACATGGGCCGTTTGAAGTTTGGATGGTGCTGGGGTTCCTAACCATCTGCTAGCAGATGTCATCACCCAGACACTTGTCACCTCCAGCACTGAGACATGGGCTGCTTGGTCACAGGAGAGGTTGACAGCCAGCTGACTCCCGCTTCTGTTTCTACCTGCTGTGAAGGAGGGGAGAAACCACCATCTCTGGTCTCTCAGTCTCTCCGTCTCCTCACAGGAGACTTCTAGGAGGCTCTTGTTTTGACACAATTTCAAGTCTACACAAAAATGACAAGTATAAAGAACTCCCACATACCTCCCAACTTCATTGACCTTTTGTTGGTTTTGAAATCCTGCCCCCCCCACCTTTCTTCACACAGGAGCACATTAATAAATTTATGAGACTATATACAGTTAGCCCTCAGTATCTATGGTGGGTTCTAGAATCTCTCAAAAATACAAAATCCTTGATGCCCAAGATCTTTATATAGAACACTTAGACTCTGTACATTCTGGTACATATCTTCGCACACACTTCAAATCATCTGTTGGTGACTAGAGTCACCTAACAATGCACTCGCCATGTAACCAGTGACTATACTGTCTATTTGTTTAGTTTTTAACTTTCTTATTAGCGGTATATGTGTGTGCATGCACAAGTCAGAGGATCTGTGAATTTAAGGGAGGTCATACCTGCTGAGCCATCTCACCTGCCTGTCTTCTTCATTTCATGAGACAGGGTCTTGATAAATACCTATGCTCACCTTGAATTCACAATCTTTCTGCCTCAGCCTCTCAATTGCTAGAATTATAGGTGTATGTCCCCATAGCCAGCATTACATTTTATGTGTGTGTAAGTACATGTATGTGAGTATGTGTGTGCACATATGTCCATTTGGGGGCCAGAGATGCCACTCTCCTGAGGAACCATCTACCTTGTTTTTTCAGACAATGTTTCTCACTGGTCTGGGACTTGTTGATTAGGCTAGGCGGGATGGCCAGCCAGCAAGCCCCAGGGATTCACGTGTCTACCTTCCCAGTGCTTTGGTTATAAACATGTACTACCGTTTTTATATTTCCAGATTTGTATATGTATTCTGGGACTTAAACTCAGGTTTTCACACATATATGAAAAACACTTAACAAACTAAGCTATCTCCTATACATGTAGATTTTCATACATGTATGTTATGTACTACTAAGTATACATGTTTGCAAGTGTGCAAACACACGTGTGAGTGCACATGTACCTGTGTGCATGTGGGGCCCTGAGATTGATATTGAGAATCATCCTCCATAGCTCTTTGACTTTATGCTTTGAAGCAGGATGTCATAGTTAGGGTTTTAATTCCTGTGAAGAGACACCATGACCATGGCAACTCTTATAAAGGAAAACATTTCATTGGGGCTGCCTTACAGTTCAGAGGTTTAGTCCATTTTTGTCATGTCAAGTGGCAGACATGGTACTGGAGAAGGAGCTGAGAGATCCACATCTTGAACTGCAGGTAACAGGAAGTGAATTATTTCACTGAGCATGGCTTAAACATATAAGAGACCTCAAAGCCTGCCTCCACAGTGACACACTTCCTCCAATAAAGTCACTCCTGCTAATAGTACCACTCCTTAGGACCAAACACTCCAATACATGAGTCTGTGGGGTCATACCTATTCAAACCACCACATAGGGTCATTTAGTAAAATCCAGAGCCTGATGATATATAGTCTTGATAGCCAGCTTGTTCTGGGGATCCATTTTTGCTGCCTTCTAGGGCTGGAATTACAGGTGGGCTACCATGCCCACCTGGGCATGTCAACTCAACACACGCCACAGTCATCAGAGAGGAGGGAACCTCAATTGAGAAAATGTCTCATTTTGTTACAGATGAGAGGATTTTTCCCCTAATATTTTGACTTATTTTATCAGGTTGAAGTTAAGCCTATAGGACATTTTTTGTTTGTTAAGACAGGTTTTTCTGTGTAGCCCTGGTTGTCCTGAAACTCCCTCTCTAGACCAGGCTGGCCTCAAACTCACAGATACCTGCCTGTCTCTGCCTCCTGAGTGCTAGGATTCAAGATGTGTACTATCACTACTGGCTTGCATTTTCTTTTCTTTTTTATATTTATTTATTATGTATACAGTGTACAAAAGATTTATTTATTATGTATACAGTGCACCAGATCTCATTATAGATGATTGTGAGCCACCATGTGGTTGCTGGGAATTGAACTCAGGTCCTCTGGAAGAACAGTCAGTGCTCTTAACCTCTGAGCCATCTCTCCAGCCCCAGCTTGCATTTTCTTAATGGATGTGGGAGGCCATTCCAGGGCAGGTGGTCCTGGGTTCTCTAAGAAAGCAAGCCAAGTAAGCCATGAGGAGCAGGCCAGTGAGCAGCACCCCTCCATCAGCTCCTGTCTCCAGGGTCCTGCTCTGTTTGAGTTTCTGCCCTGACTTCCCTGAATGATGGATTGTGACACAGAAGTGTAAGAAAAACCATTTTTTTTTCTTTCCAAGTGGCTTTTGGTCATAGTATTTATCACAGCAATAGTAACCTTAACTAAGACTCCTGGGCCTGGGGTCCGAACTCTGATCTTTGTGCTTACACAGCACACACCAACCGCCAGGCCATCCCCCCACCTCCCACTACACTGTACCTTTAAATGACAAGCATTAAGGTTTGTGCATTTTTATCACAGATATGGGCTTTTGTCCTAATATTTTGACTCATGTGTCACTGAATCCTCAGATGCAGAGCCCACAGACACAGAAGGCTGGCTTTATCTGAATTTTTTTTCAAGTTTAAGTTGTAGACTTATCATTATGTATTCATGTGTATTTCCTGAAAACAGATGTGTGCTTTGTTTTTATACACAGTGCAGAATTCAACATTGCTCCAGTCATGTGAGCTAATATCAGTTAATATTCTAGTTGTACTGTTTCCCCATAGTGTACTTTGCAGTTATTTTCCCAACTGGAAGTCTCATCAGGACAAACTTTATATTTTGTTATCAAGTATCCTCCATGTATAATAGAGACTTGTTCCTCAACCTTTATCTTTCACATCTGTGGGAGTTTTCAAAATGAAAATACTTCTAAAAGTGTTCTTGGGACTGACTGCTCTGAATGGCTACTCACAGGACAGGAAAGTCTCCCTGTCCAGTTGGGAGCCTTTGAAGTGTCTGGACAGGTGGGCCTGACAACAATCTATTTTGGTCACGCTTGAGCATCTTGGCTTATCCATCTGCACTGGTCTCAAATGGTCCTGGGATTTGTGCATGAGTACACAGTTGATGCCTAATAAGTATTTGCTGATTTGCCAGGAGAGAGAAGGATTTGGCTACTGTATTAAATTACCCAAATGACATTCCAGGAAGGTTTTTACTGATGTAGATATGGAGCCAAAAGGTTGATCTCCCAGAGGCAAATGCAAGATTTTTCTACTCCAAGGACAAACATGGAGGGGATTGGAATTTGGGTTATACACACTCCTTTGAGACAGGGTCTCTTGTAGCCCAGGTTAGTCCTTTACCACTGAGCCACAGCATCAGTCTTATACCTCACTCAATACTAAGTAGTGTTAGTGGGCTCCATCTTCTTCTGTTATAAGGTTTTCTCAGGCTGTTTTTGCCTAAGATTTTTTATCAGCTACGTCCAGATACTGACTCTGTGAGGCAGAATATTGTTCAGTCATAAAAAATGATAAAATTATTGGAAGGTTGGTGACACTGCCTGCATTCTCAGCAATGCCTTTAGCTACTGGGTCATGTTGCTAGGCCTGAAAACTCTTGCTCTTCTGAAATAAAGACCCATGCAAAAGTATTTTCTCATGCACACTGTATTTTGCCTATGAGCATACAGTTGGTATATTTTATTCAGATAATATGTGAACTTTGTTTAAATAAACAGAATTGCAATTTTAAAAAGGAGCTAAGAAGCTTAGAGATGGCTGCAATTTTAAAAAGGAGCTAAGAAGCTTAGAGATGGCTCAACAGGTTGTCCTAATCATCTACTTCCCAATCATCTGGGAAGTAGAGGTAGAATGATCAGAAATTCAAGGCTATATAACAAGTTTTAGGCCAACCATGGCTACCTGTCTTAAACAACAAATAACAAACAAGCATTGTTGGGGATTATTTTTTAAATCAACTCCTTTTTATTAGTGTACATATGTGTGTATGCATGAGGGCTTACATGTATCTGTACCAGTGTGTGTATGAGTGCATGCATACATGTGTGTGTGTGTGTGTGTGTGTGAGAGAGAGAGAGAGAGAGAGAGAGAGAGTGTGTAAGTACATGAATGTATATGTGTGGGTATGAGTGCATGCATGTGTTGTGTGAGTGTGAGTACATGAGTGGCTTTGTTGAGGCAGGGTCTCTTTTTTTCTGCTGATCTGCATAATCCAGGCTGGCTAGCTTTGTGAGCTTTGTGTACTATCCTGCCTCTGCCTCCTATATCACTGTAAGAATTACAGATGTGAGTCACTGCATCTACCACTGCCTCCATCATTGCCATCTGCCACTGCATCCTCCACTACATTTGCTGCTGCATCCACCACCCAACTAGCCACTGCATCCACCACTACATCAGCCACTGCATCCACCACTCAATCAGCCATTTAATCGGCCACTCATTCAGCTTTCTGCGGATCCTGAGGCTCAAGCTCAGCTCATTAGGCTTTCATCACAGGCCCCTTTACCTGGTAAGCCATCTTGTCAGCCCCAGTAATAACATTCTAATATGTATTCAATTTGGAGGAACCCTGAAAATACTATTATAGATGACAGAAAGCAGTCACAAAAACCCATTTATATAAATGCCCAGAATAGGTAAGTCTATAGAGGCAGATTGTGTAAGGGTGTGGGGGATGATGGAAGGAGGGGATTGCTAATGGGTTTCTTTTTGTTGGGTGTGTTAGCGCACACTTTTAATCCTAGCACTCAGGAGTCAGACAAAGGCAGATTTCTGAGACTGAGGCCAGACTGGTCTACAATGTGAGTTCCAGGACAGTCATGGCTGTACAGAGAGAAACTCCATCTTGAAAAACAAACAAACCCAAACATAAAAAAAAAAAACCCGGGGCTGGAGAGATGGCTCAGTGGTTAAGAGTACCGTCTGCTCTTCCAGAGGACCCGGGTTCGATTCCCAGCACCCACATGGCAGCTAACAACTGTCTGTAGTTCTAGCTCCAGGCAAACACCAAGGCAAATAAATAAATAAAATAAAGGTTTTTGTTTTTGTTTTTTTTTTTTTTTTAAAAAACCCTCTAGGATTCATCATTAGTAGACTTGAACTATAAGCAAAGTTGTTCAAGGTGAAAAGAAGTTGTGCTAGACAGAAACTTGGATGGTCAGGAAAAATGAGGATCAGAAAAGACAACAAAAGTAGTGCCTGAGAGATGGAGGCAGGAGGCTCATCTTTGGCTACATATTAAGGGAAAGGTTAGCTTAGGCCACATGAGACTGTATCTCAAAAAGGAAAAAAAAAAAAAAAAGACAAAACAAACAATACCAGTAGAGAGCCAAAAAATCAAATAGTATGATTGATCTACATAGAATCATGCTGATAATTATATTAAAAGGCCTAGAAATTTCAATGAAATAGAAGAATTGTTAGAACAGGTAATATTGTCTATAAGAGACACAAAGAAAGTTGATAGGAAATAGAAAAATATACATACAATAAATAGTTAAATTAATGCCAAATGAAGTAGACTTTAAGTTAATCTATTAACTAAAGATCTAAGAGAGATCTCATAAAAGTAGATATAACCAGGAACATAACATATAACAATTATATATGTATATATATGTCTAACAACAAGGTTTTTAAATTCTTAAATCACATTATGTGTGTGTGTGAAGGGAGTCAGTGCAATCTCAGCCCTACATCATAATTACCCAAAGGAAATGAAAGTCTATGCCTACCAAGACTACTATGATCTGGGTATGGTGTTACACATTTATAACACCAGCACTCATAGTCTAAAACAGAAAGATCTTCACAAGTTTGAGACCAGGCTAGGGTATATAGTTCTAGGTCAGCTTGGTCTGCAGGACAAGACCCTGTCCAAAAAAGGAGGAGGAGAAAAAAGAAGGAAAAGAAGGAGGAGGAGGAGGAGGAAGAGGAGGTGGTTCACAGGCAGCTATCCATGTACAATTGTTTCAACTTCTCTACAAGTTTGAATATTTTGTAAGCAAACTGTTGATGGAGGGGATGAACATCAGATCTGTCCAAATGTGCTCGTAGCACATTATTAGTAATGGTTCCCAGATAAAAACAACTTAAACGTCCATCAACAGATGAGGTGATCAACTGGTAATGTTAGAGTCATAAAGAAAGACTTCACAACAGTAAGAATGAAAGATATATGATTGGACGCAAGATCAGGGATCCATTTACATAAGATCCCAAACAGGCAAAGCTAGTCTATGTCAGGTTAGCCTCCGGAGCAGTAGTGCTCAAGAGGAGGGTCCTAAGAGGCTCTGTAAGGCACTTACCACCATACACTCTTGTTTGGAGTGCATGTGTCCTGAATGCAAAACTGTCCATGGTGCAATTCCCATTATCCACTGTATACATCAGTCAGAAGTTTTCAAAATTAATGGTAGCCCTCACTGCTGTTTGAACAGGTTCCTCAACCTCACCCCCAGGGAATACCTTGCCAGCCATTTTTCCATCTCTTCTCTCCTAGTTCCCAGGTTCTGACATGCCTGTCTCCCTCACCTGCCAGAGAAAAACTCAGAGCACAGGAATGTCATCTCCAACCTCTACTCTAGTTTAGGCTTCAGGATGGATCCAAGTAAAAACGGGCTCATTATAGCCTAAGTAGTTAGCCAGCCCCAAGACGTGTTTCTTTGTTCCCTCAAAACAATAAAATGGTGCAGGCATTTTTTAAAGAGTACAGTCTGTCTTCCCTCTCCATAGAGGCCTCTGTGTCCTCCCTTCCTGCTAGCCTGCTCCTTTGTCTTCCCTTGTAAAGTGATAAAGCAGCTGATTCCCCACCAAATCTAACGCTGACATTGTTCTGGAGCTCAATCCAGGGCCAGTCATCCCCTGGCTGGTGAGTCAACCCTCAGATCCCAGGAAAGGTGGTAAGGCAGAGTTCTGAGTCCAGAACATCATGGAGAACTCTGTAGACAGGTCCTGCCCACCCAAGCCTTTGGTGAAGAAGTCAAGGTGAATATACTATACTTCTAGACTAAATAAAAGAGCTCTACAGGGTGTCACGTAGCCTGGACTGACCTCAAATTTATGACGTAGCCAAGGATAGCCTCAGACTCCTGGTTCTCCTGCTTCCCAAGAGCAAAACTGATTCAAGGGATATCTGATGGCATGTTTTCTTTGTTGTTGCTTTTGGAACTATCTCACTGTGTAGCCTAGGCTTGCCCCATGCTGTCCCATCCTCCTGCTTCGGGATTCTGAGCACTGGGATTACAGTTATCTACCACCATTCTTGGGTAAGGAAGCATGAGTGTTTATGTGGCAGCTTGTTTCAACTCTTTGGTCACTCCACTAATCAGAAGCCTTTGCCACAGTTGGTCTGTGTCTCTTCCCTGAACCGCTTCAGGGCTTCTCCTCATCTCCCTGTGGGCCTTTCTGCTGACTCCTCTCTCCTAGTGTGGACTGCTCCAGGACATGGTTCTCAGACCTCTCTCTTTAAGCTGCTTCCCAGATGATTTCTCGCTTGTATTATTAGTGTTCCCAACATGGCCTCCCTCAGGCAGGCTGTTCTCCACACTATGGTCAGGGGGACACTGTTGTTTCAGTAACTTTAGGAAAAATTAAAAGTCCTAAAGTCTGAAGAAAGAAAGAAGTCTGGTGGGATGGTGGTGGCACATGTCTTTAATTCCAGTACTTGGGAAGCAGAGGCAGGCAGATCTCTATGAGTTCAAGGCCAGCCTGGTCTACATAGCTAGTTCCAGGACAGTCAGGGCTACCCAGAGAAACTCTATCTTTAAAATAATCAACAAAAACCAAAACAAACTCAAGTCTTGTCTAATGTGGTGTCACATACTTTTAATTCCAATACTTAGTGAGTTTGATGCCAGCTTGGTCTACATAGCAAATTCTAAGCTAGCCAAAACTATAGCCTGTCCTTTAAAAAACAAACAAACAAAAAACCCAAAATAACAACAACAAAAATAAGACTTTTGGTTTTGAGACAAAGTCTCCTTTTGTAGCTCTGACTGTTCTGAAACTCACTGTGTAGATCTACTTGCTTCTGTCTCCTGAGTTCTCAGACTAACAATGCTGATACCGTTCCCGGTGTGACTCTGCTTGGAACTCAACCCCTCCAGTGACCCCCTTTGCACGCAGAGTAAACCCAAAGTCCTCATGATGGCCCTTGGCCCTCAGCCCCATTCCTTTCTTTCATCTCACTCACCACTCTCTTGTTCTTCCTTATTCTGCTACAACTATTCCAGACTTCTCTCCCGTTCCTGAACACACTAGGCTCCACAGTTGCCTTTCCATTCGTTACGAGGGCTCTTCCCTCTACAGGTCTCACCCTAACCCTAACCCTAACCCTAACCCTTACATCTTGAAGTCTGGTATGGCCTAGTAAAGCCTGCTCTAGCCACACTGTCTAAAAAACTACCCTTTCTCCAACATTCCCTAGATCGATTCTCCTCTTTTTCCTTTTTCTTCCTCAAGACAGGGTTATGTTGATCTCCAGATCTTCCTGCTTTGCTCAGCTTTCTGAGTGCTGAGATTACAGGCATGCACCGTTATTCCTGGCTCATGAGTATGGGGCTAGAAGCCAGGGCCTCATGTGTGCAAGGCAAGCGCTCTACCAATTGATTGACAGCCCAGCCCCTCTGCTTTCTCTCTTAAGTATTTATCATTTCATATGCTTTTTGTTTGTTTGTTTGTTTTTGGAGACAGGGTTTCTCTGTGTAGCTCTGGCTGTCCTGGAACTCTGTAGACCAATTTAGCCTCAAACTCAGAGATCCTCCTGCCTCTGCCTCCAGAATACTGGGATTAAAAGCATGCACTGCCACCACTTGGCTACCCAATATGCGTTATGTGTGTGTGTTCCTACACCTACCGTAAAGTCCACAAAGGCAAAGATCTGTGCCTGTTTTGTTTGGTGCCAAGTCTACAACAGTCTGATTCATATAGGGGCTCACCATTTGTAGCAAGCATGGATACTTATTTTGAAATGGTTTTATTAGTTCTAATAGTCAAGAAGAAATAAGTCAGAAAAGGAGGCCTCAGATAGGGCTATAGATAGCTAGGAGGAATCAGAATTTTCTCAGGCCTTAGAGAATGAGGAATCCTTGGAAAGGTGAAATAGTGGTTAAAAATACAAGGAAGGAAGGAAGCCAGCATCTCTCACCTTCCACCTGAGGGATGCCAGCTCTGCTCTGGTCCTCAGTCTCCGTACCTAAAAAAGACAATCAGAACACCTACCTCAGAGGTTTCTTTATTTGCTAGTGAAAACCCAGGGGGCTGAGGATGTAGCCTGAAGCCCTGGGTTCATGTCTCAGTGCCACATAAAAGCTACATGGTGGCATATGCCTATAATCCCAGGATTTGGGTGGGGGGGCTGAAGTAGGGAGGATCAGAAAAGCAGAAGTTTATGATCATCTGTGGCTAAAGCTGAATACCAAGTTTGTGGCCAGCTGGATGTATACCCTACACTGAAAAAAAAGAAAGGAAAGGGGGCAGGAGATACGGCTCAGTGATTAGGAGTATGTACTTGTGTACTGCTTTTGCAGAGGGCCCCAGTTTAGTTCCCAGCACCCATCAGGTGGCCTGTAACTGTAGCTTCAGGCTTCAGGGGTTCTGACACCTTCTTCTCGAGGCACCTGCCTCATGTGCATCCCCTCCCCCACCCACCCACATACACATAATTTTATTTTTTATTTTTTAAACTTTATTTATTTATTTGCCTTGATGTTTGCCTGGAACTGGAACTACAGACAGTTGTTAGCTGCCATGTGGGTGCTGGGAATCGAACCCGGGTTCTCTGGAAGAGCAGACGACACTCTTAACCGCTGAGCCATCTTTCCAGCCCCCACACATAATTTTTTAAAAAATTAAATATCATCTTCAAAAAGAAAGACAAGCAGGCCAAGTGAGGCTACTTAGGAAGGTTCGGCTCTAAGTTTATGATAGTTTTTAACTGTGTAGCATACAGGATGCTTTTATAAGCTAAGAACTCACATTGGAGACATGGGGTGGGGCGGAGGGACCTCAGGCAGGCACAATTAGTTTAGTTCTAAGAGACTCAGAACCTAGTGAGAATAATGTCTGCCTCAGAATGAGCACTGTCTGGACTCAGGCAAACCCCTGTTTTCAGAAGAAAAAGTCAGGATTCCGTATGTGGTCTGAGGCCTCTGCTGGGGAACAAGCAGCTCACAGCTGCCTGTGGCTGATGCAATCGGAGCAGAGAGAAATGATTCACTTTGACTCAGCCGTCCACCCTGGGACTTTGGCCAATGACAGGTTTGGGGTTCATTGGAGGGTGATTTCTTTTTCCCCTTTCTTGAATTGAAAGAGTAACTTTGTATTTCCAAAAGACGATGTCATTGCATGGAGTGATCCTTCAGTGAGGTTGTATCTGGCAAGTCTGAGATAAACCACTTCTGCTACGATTATTAAAAATCTGGGGGAGAATTAAATTGAGGGTCTTCATTCCCCCCCCCCAGCAAAGACAGAGCTGAAAGATGTCTTTGAGAAGCAATGGAGACAAGGGGAGGTAACTTGGAGGTACCAGGATGCTGTCCAGGAGGCCCCAGAGAAGTGGCTTCTTGTTTGTCAGCAAGAGTTTGTGGTAAGGAGGTCTGCAAAGCTCTCTCCCACAGCACAAATAAAGCCTCTATTTCTTCTTCCCTACCCTGGATTTAGATGGTGTTTTACAGCCAGGGTTATTGGGATCAGCTGAAACCCAGGCGGACTGTTTATTTCTAGGATGGCTAAGTCAGACAAATGCTTCTCTGTCCTTCTGTTTTCCAGGCCAGGAAAGCAAGAGACACATTTGATCAACAAAAAAAGCAATGAAGAGTATACATATATATATATGAATTTCAGGGGTGCCTACTGTGCTGAAACACATAAATTTTCAAAAGCGTAAAGTCAAGCTCAAGTTCTCAAGACACATCAAATCTACTGATCAGGAGGATGCCTAAGGGGCAGAACTCCAGAGAAACTTTACCGACCGTTAGCTATTTGGGATACTAAGACAATCTTACAAACAAGGGAGGAAGGAGATGATGGAGGTTGTGGGTAGGTTCTGGCACTCTCTCTGAGGAGGCTTTATAAAGAAGATTTAGAAGGCCATAATCAACATGGCGTCTGTGTTGTTCTCACTGGCGCCCAACACTTACTTAGTACAATGCCTGGCATAGAGTGGGCATTCAGGAAGTATTTGAGGAATGAATGAAGAAGGAGGTGATTTATATTAGAGGGATAAATAGGTGAAGAAGGGGGAGGAGGCCATTCCAACCTGAGGAAAGGCCCAGAGAAATGAGCTGGTGTCTCGGTGAGACTGGTTTAACCACAGTAGAGGGTGTGTAGCGAGGAGTCGTGGGAAATGAGGTTAGATATGGAGCCAGGTGAGGGAAGGTTGGAAAGCCAGGCCTAGAAATTTAGTGGAGATAAACATTCTTTAGCAAAGCCTTTTTTTGTGTGTGTGTGTGTTGGATATTGAAAAGTTATAGGACTCCCACACACTACTTCCTCTAGGCATTCAGGGTCCCCAGCACTCATTTAGTCTTTGTGAAATTCAGACTGTATGCTGACCACTTGAGGGAAAGGACAGAAGAAGAACAGATATTGATTAAAAATACCTCACCATCTACTGGGGAGAGGTGGAATAAGGTGCCCTTTATTGTAGTTGCTGTGATAATAATGTTATGGGTAAAACAGCTAAATATTTTAGTAACTTAGGCTGCAAAAGCTAAGGTGCTGTCAAACTTTTTCAAGTGAATTGGGAGATTTTCTGAGAGGTGTTCATGACATCCAGTACCGGAAGTGGGGGTGGGAAGTAGGGGGCTCAACACAGTCAATTTCAACATCGCCTTCCCCTCGCCCTCTCTCCCAGCAATGTCTCCTGGGTAATCTCTTACCTCTGCCTTTTTTCTCTTTACAGGCTTCCTTCTCTGAGTAAGATTTCACCTGATGGAAGCTTGCTTGCCTTCTGAAGGCCATAACACCCCACACTAGTGCCAGCCATCCTCATCTACTCTTTGGAGGCCAGAATTTTAAGAATAAACAATCTGCCTGATGTGGTGGTACATGTCTACACTCTTAGTACTTGGGAGAATGAGGCAGGAGGATTTCTATGAGGTAAGAGTAGCGTTGGCCACATAGCCACTACCAGGTCAGGCACAGCTCCGTGTTAAGACCCTATTTTAAGAGAGAGGAGAGACAGCTCAGCAGGTCAAAGGCTGTCCTTCAGAGGGACTCAGGCTTGGTTCCCAGCACTCACATGGCAGTGCACATCTGTAACTCTAGTTCCAGAGGATAAAATATTATTAAAACATAATTATTTCTTCTTCTTCTTCTCCTCCTCCTCCTTTTTCTTCTTTGCCTTAGGATCTGCTACTGAGTCCATATTTTTTGTGACCTCAACACAGATACCACTATGAAGGCATAATCCAAGCATTAATAACCATTAGGTCCCTGGGCTTTAGGACATTACAGGTGCCGCAGGCAAAAGCGAGTGGGCCTACCATGATCTAAACACTTCTCTAAAATTTTTGTGTGTTGGGGGGTAGGTTTGAGACAGGGTTTCTCTATCTTACAGCTCTGGCTGTCCTGGAACTCTCTTTGTAGACCAGGCTGGCCTTGAACTCACAGAAATCTGCCTGCCTTTCCTTTCTAAGCACTGGGATTAAAGGCATAGGCCACTACTACCCATCTTAAAAATTATTATTTTTTAACTGAGCATGGTGGCACATGCCTTTAATCTCAGAATTTGGGAGGCAGAAGCAGGTAAATCTGTATGTTTGAAGCCTGTCTCTACATAGAGAATTTGAGGATAGCCAAGGCTATATAGGGAAAACTAAATATTAATAATTTTTTTTAAACTTTATTTATTTATTAATTTATTTGCCTTGGTGTTTGCCTGGAACTGGAACTACAGACAGTTGTTAGCTGCCATGTGGGTGCTGGGAATCGAACCCGGGTCCTCTGGAAGAGCAGACGGTACTCTTAACCACTGAGCCATCTCTCCAGCCCCTAATAATTTTTTTAAAAAAATTTTGTTTCAAAATAACAAAAGGAGACTGGGAAATGGGTTATCCAGTAAGGAGAACCAGAATTTGAATCCTCAGTACCGATGTAAAAAGCCAGATGTGATGGCGTATGCCTAGTCCTGGGGAAGCAGGGGCAGGGTTCTCCGGGGCACGCTGACCAGCCTGTCTGTCTGAACCAGTGAGCTTCAGGGTCAGTGAGAGACAGCATCTTAAAAATAAGTGGGAAACAATCAGGAAAACACTGCATTGTCCTCTGGCATCCATACGCATGTGCACACATGTGTATGTGCACACAGAAAACTTAAAGAAAAAAACCAAGAATCTGATTGGCTTCATTTAGCCTGTGGAGGATAGATACTCCCAGATCCTTACCATCAGCTGTACTTGAGAGGCAAGTCACAAGATAAAACATGGCTGCCTAAGCCTACTAAGAGCTGTGGATCAGAGTGGGATGGGGCTCAGTTGGTAGAGTACTTGTCTAATATATAAGAAGTCCTGGGTTCATCTCCAGCACCACAAATGAACAAGGACAACTTGAATTCCTCCAGCTGAGCGATGCAGAAAGCTGGACCCTTTCTTGTCTTGGGAGTGGTAGAGGCACAGGGCTTCTTTGCGCCAAACTCAGGGGACAAGAAGATGGGACATTTCAGACATCATCCAAGTAGCAATTCTGCAATTGTTGGGCTGGCTGTGTTCCACAGGAGGAATTTCAGAGAATTGGAGAAGTTTAGAAACTGAAGGAGCCTCAGACCACGAAGATGACTTCTGCCTAACCCAGAGCAGAACAATTTAGACGCAAAGATTTATTTTATTTTCTTAGACAGTATTTAAAAAATTTAAGTCCGAGTCTGCTTCTCATTTATTGCCATGTCCCAGGCCACATAAGCAGGCTAGGAGTAAAAACTCCCATGTTTTTTCAATTGAATCCAATGCTCTCAAACACAGACAATCGACAAACAAACTGCTCTTTGTAATATGTTAGGAACAGAGTCTGGACCACGAACACAAACCAAACATTAAAACATGCTTTTTCTGATTCCTGATCTAGGGCTTGGGTCACTGGACACAGACTTGTGGACAGGTAAAAACAAAGCCGCCAAGTCAGAGCCACGGTGCCCAGCAGAGGGCTAGATAAACAGATAGGCTGTGTGTGCCCAGTGGCTCCCAAGGCAGATCAAAGGGAGCTTTCCCCAGTGCATGCAGCAAGCATGGCAGGAATCTGGGGACCTCTCACCCAGTCCCCACCCACGCTCACAGATGGAAAGCCAGGCCATAAGTGGCCACACCTTTGAGTACTACCGGCATGCAGGCATTTGTGACAATTCCTGTCTGGTCTTTCCTATATAGCTCCCTTAGATAACCATGATATGACAGTGTGTAACGACTGGCTGGACTGCTTGGGTTCACAGCCCAGGTCTACTACTTGGGTAAACGTTTACGTGACTTAACTGCTTAATTTCTACATTAATAAAACAGCACCAAATTAACAAACCCCCTTAAAGGAAGAGGAAGAGTGAGAGGGTTATATGCATATGAGTAAGTGTGTGATATACCATGTATACATTGATTGAGCAATCACGTTCACCGTAGTTAGTTTCCCAAAACGAGATGGCAGCCATGAGTCCCTCATCTCCACAAGCCCTGCAGGACATTAACCCACAGAAAGCTATTGAGGGCTATAGTTTGAGCCTACATCTATATCTTTTTTCTTTTGGGGCAGACCCCTGATTGGTCCAGAAACAGGAAAGAAACTAAGCCAAGCTGGTCAGAATTCTTTACTAGTATTATTTTCCTTTTAGTAGACAAGAATGCTTGCTCTCCTCCCGCCTTTGGGTTTGGAGTAGGGATAATTTGACTTCAAAGTGCCTTTGTTCATTTCTTAGCCCACAGGAGAAGCTGTCTGGAGAAGATGGAGCAGAGCTGGCAGCAGTCTGACTACAGAGGATACTAAATTAACCTCTCTCTCCTTGAACTTTACATTTCGTTACTTGCTCAAGCATCAACTCAGAGGCAACATCTGAGTTTCCTTTTAGCTTATGTTAAATTACTTCAAGTTTTATGGCAAATGAGTTTAAATACTGTTTATATTGTTTTGTTTTGTTTTTTTTAAAAAAAGGTTAGCTGAACATAGTGGTAAATACCTTTAATCCCAGAACTCAGGAAGCAAAGGCAGGCAGATCTGAGTTCGAGGCCAGCCTGTCTACAGAGTGATTTCCAGGACATCCAGGACTACACAAAAAAGCCTTGTCTCAAAAAACAAAAACAAAAAAACAAAAAGGAAACAAATATTTATTTTATGTGTAAGGTGCTTTGCCTGCATTGCTGTGTACCATATGCATGCCTGTGCCCAAAGAGGCTAGAAGAGAGAGTTGGATTACCTGGAATAATTTGAGTTATAAAGAGTTGTGAGCTACCTACCATGTGAATTCTGGGATCTGCAAGAATGGTAAGATCTCTTAGCCAATGAGTCTCTTCATTTTGCAGAAAAAGGAGAAAGAAAGGGAAGAGAGAGAAAGAGAGAGAGAGAGAGAGAGAGAGAGAGAGAGAGAGAGAGAGAGAGAGAGGGAGGTTCTGTGTTTTAAGAAATTCCAGACATTTGGAGCTAGCCATGGTAGCTCATGTCTATAAACCCTACACTTGGGAAACTGAGGGATTGGGATTGCTAGAAATTCAAGGCCAGCCTGAACTATACAGTGACACCCTATTTCATCTTCACTCACTCTAGGGTCTAGGCACTGGTGAGATATGCCTGTACTCCCAGCACTTGGGAGGCCAAAACAAGAGATTTGTGAAGAGTTAGGTCATATAGCCTTGTGTAAGAACAGGGTCTTGTCTATAAACAAACAAACAAATGATAACAATGCAACAACACACAAAGCCAGGATGCTGAGCCTGGGCATACATGCCAATAATCCCAGCTACTGTGGGGGCTGGCTGTGAGAGTGAGAAGATCATTAGTTTGGAGTTGCCTGGACTACACAGTGGGATCCTTTATCAAACAAAAATCCAAAACTAAAATGACTGTCTGAGAGATGACTGACTGACCCACAGTGTGAGAGGACTAGGTTTTCTGAGCTCCAGAGCATCAGAACTTTCAATGCAACACAGGATAAAATGCTCTGAGTGCAGACCACACAGGCTCCATCTGAGATGACAACCCTAAGATATATAATCCATCTCACTTTACCCCACTGAGGTATCTAAACATAGTGTACTTGCTCTTTGGGTCTCCCCATCTCCACATTCTAAGGAGGCAGCTGCCATTGCTGTTCCTACAGCACACATAAGACAGAGAACCCACTCATGCCAGGGCCCCATACAGAATGCTCTCTTTCCTGTGGTGAGACTAGCCCTGGGTCATCATCAAAATCCGGCCTTTCCTAGCTATGTGCAGCAGCTTTGCCAGAGATGGAGAGGCTCTCTGCACAGCTAAGAGGTTTAGGATTCATTTCTCTTATCTTCTCTTTCAGCTAAAGGAAATATTGCTTTCATCATTACATGCTATACAATGCATTTGGACATGGTCCAGTTTTCTGAGCATAAAAACTGGAGGTGTAGAATCAGGATGGTGCCTTTCTTGGGCACAGCATGTTGGTGGCATTCTAACCTCCAGCATCACTTTGGACAGTGTAGCATCTTTCTTTTACAAGGGAAAGGGACCAACGCTTCCAACCTGATTTCTGGGCCCCAGACTCCGTGTGGTCCACTCCTCTAATTCCCAAGTATGACCCTGACTCCAGATCCTGAAGGGAAGGATTGAAATTCTCGGCTCTTGCCCTCTCCGGGCCACCACCCTGACAACCCAGGCACGCCAGGAGGGTATTTGGAACTGCCAGGATGTCACTATATAAATTGAGAATAAAATGAATTAATAAGGGTCACAGATAATCTCCTCCGCACAGAGCTGGCCAGGTGTCAGTGGCTCTGTGGGTGGCTTGCCTGGAGACAGGCCCACCCTGAGTCAAGAAATCTTCTGATGAGATGATGCATGTTAAGGGACTGTAAAGTTTTACGAGCTCATGTCATACCTATTGTAAACATGAGAAATCATTCCCCCTGGGAAAGCTGGTAGTAGGGCATAGAAGGACCACCCCAAAGGGCCCCCCTCTAGACTTTCCTTCTAACACAAGTCAGACTTCTTGGAAGGGAGCCCAAATCAGGAAGGACGGTTTTTATTTGATTAATTCCGTGAACTCTCACGTTATAGGTGTCTTTGGCCTCCTTGAACATCCTGGCCAGAACTCAGGATCATGTTGCAGTTCCCAGGGGAGCTTTGTTTTCAGACCTGGGTTTGAATCCCATGTCTGCCACTTACCTACCCAGTGAGGTAGGAAAGCCACCCACTAAAGCTCTTACTTGAAATTCTTTTCTTTCCAGGAAAGAGGCTAACAGGCAGGCCCTGGGACCATTGTGAAGACAAAAAAAAAAAAAGGTAAGTAAAGAAATTCTTCTTTCCAGGAAAGAAGCTAACAGGCTAACAGGCAAGCCCTGGGATCATTGTGAAGGCAAAAAATAAATAAGTAAAATGACAGTGGCCCTCTGTCTACCACCCAGCAATTTCATGCTCCTATGTTCTGACAACACCCAGATATGACTCTGTTTCTCAGAAAGTCCTCCATGTCTGCATAAAGTACAAACAGTAGACAAGTCTCACAGTCTGTGCATGCCCTGTGTGTTATCCTCCTTCCTTGGCCTCCCAAGGACCTGGGGTTCGGGTGAGCTGCATTGCAGTGTGTTAATGTAGCACAGTTTGTCCACTTTGCCTACCAAAGGAGGCAAACATCATCTGCCTAGTTTGGTAGTACGCGTCTGTAATCCTATCACCTGGGCCGATGAAGGAGAAGGATTTGATGAGTTTGAGGCCAGCCTGGGCTATATAATAAGACTCTAGCTCAAAACAAAACAAAACAACAACAAAAAACCCCAACAACAACAAGAAGCCCAAATTTGTCTGGGGCTGCAACTCAGTTGCCAGAGTGCTTTCCTAGCATGTCTGAAGTCCTGAGTCCCATCCCCAGCACAAGATAAAGTCAAGTGTGGCGACCACCCAGATCCTACCTATTTAAAAGAAGCGGCAGTCATCTTTGGCTATAGATCAAGGTTGAAATCAGACTGGGATATATAAGAGCTGTTTAAAAAGAGAGAGAAAGGGGCTGGAGAGATGGCTCAGGAGTTAGAGCACTAGTTACTCTTTGAGAAGACCTGGATGTGGTTCTTAGTCACATGGTGGCTCAAAACCATCCTTAACCCTAGTTTCAGAGGATTTGACACTTTCTTCTGACCTCCATGAGCACCAAGCACACATGTAATGTGTGTACATGTGTTTTATTGTTTTGCTGAGACCAGGTCTTACTATATAGTTCAGGCTAGCATCAAACTAATGATCTTCCTCAGCCTTTCAAGTGCTGGGATTACAGATATACATAATCATCCTAATTTGCTTTCCTCTTACTGTGCTAAAACAGTGACAAGAAGCAGCTTAGGTAGATAGAAAGGACTTATTTCACTTACAGTTTGTAGCCATCAGGACGAGAAGTCAGGGCAGGACTCCGGACAGCAGAGGCTCCGGAAGAACACTTCCTGGCTTGTTCCCCATGGCTGCTTGTGGTTTTGAGACAGGGTTTCACTATGCAGTCCTGGCTGGCTGGAAATCACTACAGAGACCAGGCTGACCTCGATCTCATAGAGGCCCACCTGCCTCTGCTTCCCTAAGTACTGGAATTAAAGGTGTGCATATCGAGTTCCAGGCTAGTCAAGGCTACAAAGTGAGACCCTATCTCAAACACAAAACCAAAAATGTTTCTATAAAGAAAACACCTATAGATTCCTGCTCATTGGAGTATTAGTAATAATGAGCTCTTGCACCAGCATTCTAACTTTTTACAAATAGCCCAAAGATTTGATTTTAAAAGAGATGTGGTTGGGGCTAGGATGTAGCTTAGTGGTTAAGGGAGCTTGCTCCTCTTTAGAAGACAGGAGTCTCAGCATCTATATTGGGCAACAGACATAAAACATAATGTAAAATAAAGATAAACCCAAGAGAAAATAATTGTTGTGGGTACACATCTCTCTGTCTCTGTCTATCTGTCTGTCTGTCCGTCCGTCTCTCCCTCTCTCTCTCTCTCTCTCTCTCTCTCTCTCTCTCACACACACACACACATACACACACACACACACACACACACACACACACAGGGAGGAGAAGAGAGGAAGGAGAGAAACTGAAAACATACATAAGAACAGAGACTGGCTGGGCTGTGACACACCTTTAATCCCAGCACTTGGGAGACAGAGGCAGGTGAATCTCTGTTTTAGGTCAGCCTGATATACAAAGAAACCTTGTCTTAAAAAAAAAAAAAAAAAAAAAAAAAAAAAAAAAAAAAAAAAAAAAAAAAAAAAAAACCAAAACAACAACAACAACAACAAAAGAGAGTGGAGACTGAAGTTGTAGTTGGGGTAGAAATTGGGTAGAAAAAATTGGTAGGAACTATTTTCCAGTTAGTGTGTGTATATGTGTATACTCTATGTCACTTTCGATTCGTGTGACTGTATTATGTATAAAACACTAAACAAGCTTAAAATTAAGGGACCTGTTTAATCCCCGGGCCTCTGGGCTGGTGGCATCTGTGAGGGGGTGGCACTCTTGAGGCAGCCGCACCACATGAGCATCTGCCTACTTGCTCCTGGCTCCACCCACTTTAGCTAATAAACTGTAAGCAAGTCTGGGCTCTGGGGGAAGGCCAAGAGTGGCTGTGGCCTGGTTCTGGAGGGAGCAGACACGAAGACGCTCTCTTCTCCTAAGTGTGTCTCAATGGCAGAAATTCCTTTTAGTCGCTACCCCACAACTGGGAAGAACTTCACATGCAGGTCTTCTTCAAGGTGGAGATGGACCTAAATTCATATGTCTGTAGAATCTTCCACATACCAGGCAAATGTTCTGCTATGCTCCTAGCCCAGATGCAAGACTCAGAGATTCTGTCTCCAAAAACATGTTTTGTGAGAGATAAAGAAGACCAGATGAGGACTTCTTGATATTCACCTGGCCAGATGAATATAAGGTGATGGGAACATGGAAGACAGACTTTGTTTCTTCGAATTTGTTCTTTGGCAGGCCTGGATGAGAACTCCATGAAATACACACCAGGGGACTGCAGTGGTGTCTGAGCCGCTTTGGGGACAGGCCTGAACTTAAGTCTCAGCTCCTTCACTGTGAGCTCTGGGCTGAGTGTGGAGACTCTGGGCATCTGTTCTCCCCTGTGTAAAATGGGATTCTGATGAACCCCTAGTGGAGTGACTCATGGGAGCCTGAGAGTATACAGGGTACCCAGAATGATGGGCTTTACACCGTCAGCATCCACGAGCCTTTCTCTATAGAGAGCTCAGGGGCCACCTCAAGGCCACACATGTGGTTCAGGGGAGAGAGGTGACAGAGAGGAGCAGCCACATGGAACAATACCAAGAATGAGAGCGGGCAGGCGGGCGGTGGGGCTGACTCACCACTGACTCACTTCCTTGCCCAGGGAAGCTCTGAGCCAGAGCCTCTTCTCACATGCCTCACACCGAAGCTTCCTTTTCTGTGGAGAACATACCCCTGCCCCTCAAGGAGAGGGATCACGGCGGCCCACTGTACCCTGCAGACCCAGCTTCAAGGGACAACCTAGTTAGTTGGAACCTCAAATTTGAATTCAGAAAAGAACAGTTACATAAGATCCCATTATTAGAAGAAAGAATAGCTTTTGACTGAGGTACGTACAGAAGAGATTCTGGAGCCTTCCTGTCCTTTTCTGGATTACCACATGGATATCTGTACCCCACAGGACCTTAGGGAGTCACAGAAAACTGCCAAAAACTGAACTCCCCTCCCCAATAACTCTGCCATACAGAATCAATTATGGGGCTTGACTTGGTATTTTTCCACTCAATTTTTTTTTCACTTGCCTTTTATCTCAGCCAAGTTTTTATTATCTGTATAAATACTGTTCAAGAGACATGGATTTGAGGAGAGACAGGAAGGGGGTAACTGGGAATTCAAGGTCATCGTTGGAGATACAGTGAGATCAAGGCTAGCCTTGGAGATATATACATATTAAAAGTGAACAAAATAACACTGGTCATTGAAGATGCCTCACAGTAGCCTCATTATATAAGAAAATGAAAACTAGTCAGTTATGTTAGTACACAAGCCAGTCCCAGTGTTTGAGAGGCAGAGGCAGGCAGATCTGTGAGTTCAAGGTCAACCTTGAGTTCCAGGCTAATGAGGCTTATCTCAAAACAAAACAACAAAAAGAGATAAAAAAGAAAAAGAAGCACAGACAATGCATGTCTTCTTTAGATTAACATATCTCAAATGTTTTCACCTTACCACAATCAATCAGTATAAAAATATCTCTGTTCGAACATCTCAGGTCTTAGACTAGTCACATGTCAGGAACTCAGTAGCAACAAGGGCTGGTGGAATGCCAGCAGATGATACAAGTCATTTCATTTTTTGTCTTCCTTTAGCTTTTGCTTGAGTTACACCCTAGGTATGTGTCACAAAATACCCTTTGGGATAGACAGCTTTCAAGAGCAGCAGTGGCCTCAGACATGACACCTATGACTCCAGCCCTGGGGGAGTGAGACAGGAGAAACAAGAATCAGGAGATAAAGGTCATCCTTCGCTCCAGAGTGAGCTCTAGGCCAACCTGGGCTACATGAGACCTTGGGACCCCTGCTGCTCCCCACTCTGGGGGCCGAGGAGCAGCTCTGCAGTAACATGAACACACTCTCAGTATTTTGGGTATTTTTCTGCTCAAGGACAATGTGACAATATGTGCTAGTCATTTTATGAATTTCCTTCAGACTGTTTTTTCAGCAGATACTCACTGAACAAGAATTGGGCATATGTGATACCTACTTCTTTATAACTATTCTTTTTATTTCATGATATATTGCGAAGGTACAAACATCATGTCAGAGTCACACTCAAGCCTCTACAGAGAGCTGAGCATATTTCAAACGCTTATTCCCCTGTCTGGGATAGAGCAGAGCATTTCCGTTCCCTGTTTCTCACATGTGGAAACAGAAGCTTTAAGTAAGCAGAGAGAGACTTTGGATTCTTGGGCCAGGGATATAGTTCAGTTGGTAGCCTAGCATACACAAAGCCTTGAGTGTGATATTGCTAGCACTGTGTAAACCCAGGTGTGGTGATGCATGTCTGTAATCCCAGCACTGGGAGATAGAAGCAGGAGGCTCAGAAAATCAAGGTCACCCTGGCTAAACAGTGAGTTCGAGACCAGCCTGGGATACATGAGACCTTGTCTCAAAGGGAAAAAAATTAATTCCTGCAAAGTTGGGACTCGGCCCAGATCTGATTTTAGCCCCAGAGCCTTTCGTTTTTACCATATGGTCTCCTCCTGTAGGGAGGCAGGGACAGGAGCCAAGATATGCCAAGGAAACAATTTACACATTAACTTTGCAGTAGGAGCCTCAGGAAATTACTGGGACTTTCTCTGTCCATAATTTTGCCTAACAATATTTGTAATCACACAGGTAAACCCTCCCCTCTCTACAGCCACATTGCCTCTGGGCTGCAGTCTCCTCCTTAGACACATTTTCCTTCCTGGGTTGTTTCTTTAGGACTTCCAGTGTCAAGATTGCTTGGCATCAGCACTTTTGGTATACAAAGGGAATAGTTTCTTGTTGTTCTATGCTTCGGAAGTATTTATCAGCATCCTTGACCTCTATCTACCAGATGCCAATAGCATCCTCCCTCCTTCATTTTCACCTCTCCAGTTTTGGTATTCAATGGTATTGCCAAATGGGACGTATGGGGAGCACCCCCTCAATCTGGGAATCACCACTTAAAGTAGAAGATACAGAGGATGCTTTCTTGTACATTGCTTGAGATGGGTGTCACTGTGTATCTCTGGCTACCCAAGTTCTCACTGTGTAGCTCAGGTTGTCCCTGTACTTCCAGTAATCTCCTACCTTGGCCTGAATACTGGGACTAAATTTTTCTAGTTATTTGATGCTACCCAGGGGAGAGACAAGACAATCCCTTCCCATACAGATGGCATCGCCCGCAGCTAGGAATCAATCCATTTCTTCCTCCATTGAGTTGCCATTGCCTGCATGCAGTAGGCACTCAATAAATGTGGGCGCTAATGATTTTTGTTGTTTAATTTCTTTCTTTCTTTTTTGAGACATGGTGTCAAATAGCCCAGGCTAGCTTTAAACTTGTTACATAGCTGGGGCTGGCTTTGAACTCCTGACTCCTGCCTCTGCTTCCCAAGTGATAGGATTATAGGCATGTGCTATCTATCACACCTGGTGATTTGGGGTGGGAGTTTTTTATTAGGCTTTTCAAGAGTGCACCAAATGTGCAGAGAACATGTCTCAAGCAATAATACTCTAAAAGATCATTTTCATGGGCCATTATGCTCAGCAGGTAAAGCGCCTGCCCTGAGGGCTGACAGCCTGAGAACCCACACAGTGAAAGGAGGGAATGGACTCCCAAAAATTGTCCTCTGGTCTCCATGCTCTCCCTGTGGCATGTGTGTGCCAATGTACATACATACATGCAATAAATAAAATTATCAAGTTTCTTTTTAAAGATACACACATGAGATAAATAAAATATAAGATCACCTGCTTTTCTCTTGGAGTTCTGTGCCTTCCAGATTTCTTTAGCTAATTTATTATTTTCTTACACCAAATAGAATTATATATAGTCTTAGTAACACATCCCTAAGTATTATATTATTCTTAGACTGTACATACATTCTCTGTGCTAGATTGACAAATATTTCTGAAGCAAAGGAAAGATGGTTTTAAAATTTTCTTTATATATCATATATCACTTGACAAATTTTATGCATTTGCATTGTTCCCAACTTACTTTCATTTTTAACATTTGTCTGTTTGTTTTTAAAAATTGTAACCTTTATTTTTATTTTGTGTGTATGTAAGTCTGTGCATAGATCTCCTGAACCTGAAGCTACAGCTGCCATGTAGTGCTGGGATCAGAACCCGAGTCCTCTGGAGGAGAAGCCAGTACTGTGAGCCACTGAGCCATCACTACAGTCCTGCTCGTTTGTTTGATTGTTTGTTTTTGGTGCAATGTCTTTCCATGAGACCCTGGCTGGCCTAGAACTCCCCAAAATCATCCTGCCTCAGCCTCCTGGGTGCTGGAATTTCAGCCATGAGCTAACATGCCTGACTTCCATTTCAATAGCACTACAATGACCATCACACACACACACACACACACACACACACACACACACACACACACACACACACACACGGGGACACACACACACATTCTCATTGCGCTCTCTCTCTCTCTCTCTCTCTCTCTCTCTCTCTCTCTCTCTCTCGCTCGCTCGCTTTCTCGTTCTCTCGCTCTCTCTCCTTGGGATTTTTTCTTACTCGCAGATGAAGATCTATCTTTGGAATCAGAAAGAACAAATTCTTTCTTGCTCAACACAAAGCCTTTTTAAACTGAATTTTACACCTGGAAACTCCTCTGATTCAGAAAATAAATCTTCAACATAAACAGAACTGGTCAAATTCAGGGTGGCCTTCCGAAGCGGTGGCTTTGCAGACACTTGTCTCTCATTCTGGTCTCTAATCTTCGATTTCCTCACCTTTAAATGGGAATGATGATACCATCAACTTCAAAGAGGAGTTTTTTAAAGATTAAGTGAGATTATCCATGAAGATTCCTGGCACATATTAAGCAACAATACAAAGATTTAAGCTGACTGGAGTGATGGCTCAGCATTTGAACGCACTTGCTAGGCAAGCCTGGCCATCTGGGTTCGATCCTCAAAACCCACATAGAGGTGGAAGAGAGCTGACTTCACTGAATTGTCTTCTGGCTTCAAACATACACTGTAGTACAAGCCCACCTCCACCACAGCACACATAAAGTAATAATAAACAAATCATTACAAAATATTTAAGCACTGTAATGAAGTGTTTTTTATTTTATGGTGTGTGTGTGTGTGGACAATGCTTTGGAGTGTGTTCCACATTTCCAGTGTGTGTGTGTAAAACCACATCTTTTTTTTTTTTTAACTTTATTTATTTATTATTTATTTATTTGCCTTGGTGTTTGCCTGGAACTGGAACTACAGACAGTTGTTAGCTGCCATGTGGGTGCTGGGAATCGAACCCGGGTCCTCCGGAAGAGCAGACGGTGCTCTTAACCACTGAGCCATCTCTCCAGCCCCCACATCTGGTTTTAAGGAGGTATGAAACTCAGGTTGTCAGGCTTAGATGGTCGGTGCTTCTGCCCACTGAGCCACCCCCTTGGCCTCAGTGTAGTGAAGTAGCAATGGGGAATCCTACAGAGTGGGTGGGTTATATGGCTTGACCCCATAGAATTTCTTCATTGTGACTGTGTGTAAAATTTTTCCTAATCAAACTCTGACATCACAATTTTTACAAAGGAATGAGTGGGGCAAATATTCGAGAAAGTTAGGTGGCAATAAAACATATTGAATCAAGCTTAAAATGTAGACTCTGAGCCAGGTCTAGCTTCTCATTGTTGTAGTCTCATCTTGTCAAGAGATGGAGGCAAGAATATTCCAAGTTTAAGGGATATCCTTGGCTATATATGGTGTTTGAGGCTAGCCTGGACTACCTAAGACCCTGTCCAAACAAACAACTGTCCAATAAACGACAAGAAACTAACAAACAAACAAAAGGAATCTGGGGGAAAAACAAGGAATCTGTACTTGGCTATCTCATTAAGTTCATTTCTCTTTGAGCATAGAAACCTGTGTCCAGGATTTACGTGTACATTGAGAACAGTCCTGAGCGTGTTTACCATCTGGTCTCAGGCTATGAAGCACTGTGTGTGTGGATAGCTTATGCTAACGAACGATTTGGTGGAGGTTTTTTTGTTTTGTTGTTACTGTTATTTGAGATTAAAATACATGGTTTGCTTGCAAAGCTACTTTGAAACAGTTGGAACAAACAGCTGCCTCAGAGTCAGGTGCAGAGTGGCTGACTTGATAACCCTTTCTCACCCGGTTTGTGACATTGGGGTACAACAGCTCTCTTTTGGGGCCTCAATTTCCTGGACTGGAAGATGGGGATGAGCACATCCCTCAGCAATGCGGAGGTCAAATAAGAGCATTTTGTAATACCTGATGTAGAGCTTGGCTCCTGCTTAGGTTAACAGTGAGGTTTCCGCTCCCCCAAGGGGCACCACGAATATTCAGCAAATTACTTGGTGGATGAGGGGGGCGTGGTGAGGTTTTTTGTTTGTTTTTGTCTGAGGGGGCGTAGTTCAGTTAAGAAGGTCACAACAGGGCCCAATATTCTGTACTGCCAACTCGCCCGCGGTGAAAATATTGTTCCCATTTCCTCCTATTCAAAGCCCCTTACAAGTAGTAACTAGCTTCATGATTCACATAACACCCTCCCCCAAAAATTCACTCCATTTAAGGTGTGAAAATTCCATTCCTGGCAAGTGGATCACATGCTTTGAGAAGAGGTCTGAGTGTCTTTTATGTTCTGAAATTTTTATTGGTCGAATCTGGAGGACTCAGTAAGTGTGCCATCATATGAGTTCATTATAACATTTTACAAAATTCCAGGGCTGGTGAAATGGCGCAGCAGGTTTAGGTGTTTGCCACCAAGCCTGATGACCGGACCCCAATTCCTGGAACTCACATAACAGAAGGAGAGAACGGACTCCTGAAAATTGCCCTCTGACCTCTACATGTGCAGCGAGGCACGCCCCTGTGTTTCCTGATATCTACAGAATATATCCCTCCCATCTGATGCCAATGGCAACATGAAACACATGCAGAATCACATTTATTATTTTCTAAGCAATCGTGATTACTGCCTGCACTGCTTTCCTCTTGGCAGAGAATGGGAAAGCTGATGTTAGTTTGTGGGAGCCTTGTGCCAAGTGAAGAAGCCTCCCCCCCATCGCAGACACAGCCCTTCCCAAGTATCCAGTATGGGGAGCACGGAGAGCACGTAGCAGCCTCTCCTCTCCTGACTCCCGATCCTGGGGCTTCCTTGGAACAGCAGGGACTCACTGTTTCCTAGCTGTGATGTTTGCATTGGTTACTCTCTGAGTAACCTCTCTCAGACTCAGTTTCTGAGAGAGGTTGTAATATCATTTTCATATCACTGTTCGAAGGGTTTAATAAGGTACAATATACTTAGTTTTTTATTATATTTATTTGTGTGTACTGATTTCTGTGTATGTGTGGACATGTGTCATGACATGTATGGCTATGTAGGCCAGAGAACAAGTAGCAGGAATCACTTCCCCCCTTCCAACCTTGGGGACTCTGGGATCAAACAAGAGTCATCAGACTTGGCCGCAGGTACCTTTTTTTCTTTACCTTTACCCACTGAGCCATCTTGCTGGCCCAACATACAATATTTTAAAACTTGGTATGTTTAAATAAACATATATTCTTTTAAAAAAAAGACACACAGTAAGCTATTAAATGAGATTTGAATTTAGGGGCAGAATAGCAAAACATAGATTTTGGGGGGAGAAGTTAGGGTTTATTTATTTTATTTATATAAGTATTTTGTCTTCAAGTTCATCTGCACACCAGAATGGCTGATCCCATTTGACTCCAATTATAGATGGCTGTGAGTCACCATGTGGTTGCTGGGAACTGAACTTAGGATCTCTGGAAGAGCAGCCAGTGTTCTTAACCTCTGACCATCTCTCCAGTCACCAGAAAGGAGAGATTTTTTTTTAACTTTTAAAAAAAATTTTAAGTCAGGTCAGGTGTAGTGGCACACACCTTTAATCCTAGCACTGAGGAGGCAGAGGCAGGAGGATCTCTGAGTTGGAGGCCAGTCTAGTCTACATAGAAAGTTCTAGGTTAGTCAGTGCTACATAGAGAGAACTGTCTCAATACATCCTCCCTTAAAAAAAAATTGTGTGTGTGTAAATAGACGTAGGAAGCAGAAAAGGAAATGAGATTCTGTTGAGCTACAGCTACAGGTGGTTGGAAGCTTCCCAGTATGGGTGCTGGAAACCAACCTTGCTCCTCTGGAAGAACACACAGTAAATAATCCTAACCACCAAACCATCTCTTTAGCCCTTCTAAGAACTTCTTTGCATTTTTAAAAAAATATTTATTTTTTATTTTATGTATATGAGTGTTTTGCCTGTATTTTTGTATATGTACTATGTGCCTGGTACTCAGAAGAGGATGCCAGATCCCCTGGTACTGAAGTTATAAATGATTACAAACTACTACATGGATGCTGGGGATTGAGTCTGGCTCCTCTGCAAAAGCAGCAAGTGTCTTAACCACTGAGTCATTTTAATTTATTGAATTTATTTTAATGTGCCTTTTTTTAAAACAATAACTTTACAGTAAAGTAATTTTGTATCTATATATAAAAAACCCCACAAAACAACACACATACATACCCTTTATCCAGATCCTCTGTGTTAATGTTTTATATAACATTTGTCAAAACTAAGAAAGCAGCTGAGCCAGGTGGTAGTGGCCCACCCCTTTAATCCTCCTAGAAGAAGCAGAGGCAGAGACAGGTAGATCTCTGTGAGTTAGAAGCCAGCCTGGTCTCCAAACCAAGTTCCAGAACAGCCAGAGCTGTTACATGGAGAAACTCTGTCTCCAAAAACCAACACACACACCCCCCTCTCCAAAAAAGAGAGAGAGAAGAAAAAGAAAGCAGCTAAACACAGTAAAGTTCATCGACCATCCCAGCACTTGGGAAGCTGAGGAAGAAGGATTTCAAGTTCAAGGCCAGGTTGAGCTACACGAGACCAAAAAGCAACAGTAACAATAATAACAATAAATAAAGCCATATAAAGAAATCAATGTAGCAGGGCTGGAGAGATGGCTCAGCGGTTAAGAGCACCGTCTGCTTTTCCAGAGGACCCGGGTTCGATTCCCAGCACCCACATGGCAGCTAACAACTGTCTGTAGTTCCAGTTCCAGGCAAACACCAAGACAAATAAATAAATAAATAAATAAATAAAGTTTAAGAAAAAAAAAGAAATCAATGTAGCATATTACTAATATAATTGCAAACATAATTGCAATGTCATTGGTTCTTTCTACTAAGACTATTTTTCTATTTCAGTGTACCACATTGCATTGGGATATATTTGTGATACAGAGTGGATATGTAATATATTGAAAAATATACCACGTAGCATTTTGCTCCCAAGTAGGTAAAAGAATAGACCAGAAGTTTGAGAAAGACTCTGATTTATAGAGCTAGGCCACTTTCAGAATGATACTTGAAACTCCATAATCTTGTTGGTAAAAGAAGTGAGAAAGCAAGCCCAAGCATGGTGGCTCATGCTGTGTCCTAGCGTTTGAGATGCGAAAGCAGAAGCATTAGGGAGTGGATGGAAGTTGTGATCTGCTACATGAGACCCTGTCTCCAAAAACAAAACAATAACAACAGCCAGTAGCCAGGGCAGGAGATCTCCCTCAAAGCCTCGCCCCGTTATTTCTCAGAGAGGAAAAGATGAGGACGTTAAGGCCGTGTGCAAAAGTGATGTTAAATCAGAATTATCAAAATATTAAAATTGATACCATAGCACCCACAAGTCCCCATTGGCCTCATTAAGGTAAGGAACAGCTAAAAATCTAACCACGCCTTCCAACTGGGGACTCCTGACTACCCTGGTCACCAGGGATGCAGGTACTTGGGGACCTTGAAGGTCTTTTCCATTCCTCCCTGCTAGTATGCATCCTTGTTACAGGATTAGAGGGAGGCAGGGGAGAATTTTATCCAACCTTAAGAATGATAAGTGGCAAGTCCTAATTCTTGTTCTCTGTTGACTTATGACCTGCAGAAGATAGGATCTGAGGCTGGGCTCTGATTTTAACTAGCTGTTTTAGTCTGAAGTTCATGGCATCTTGCCCAAGTGGTGCCACTTGAGTGAGCTTTAGATAGCTGGATCTGAAATGGATAATTACCCTACAAAATCCAGTCTACTGTGACTGGGGCTCTGGCACAGCGAGGTCATGACCTTAGCGTATGTGAGGTCTTGGGTTCAGTCTCCAGCACCAAAACTACACAAACAACATCCCCTCAGCCCACCTTTGTTTCCCAAAGGAACCTGACATGTGACTTCCTATCCCCGGGACTATTGACCTGGACCTGTTTATTCAGAATTCTGTTGGTGGCAGGCAGGTTCTGCCTGTTTTTGGCTAAAAAAGATTATGTTGTCATATCCTCGGGAAGCAATCCTCATCATGTGAGGTCCCTGTATCGTGTTTTTCAAATATCCCTCATGTTTCATTACAGGGGAGAGTATTTATCTCCTTTGAAATACTTAACTATAATTTTATTAATGTCTGTCATTGCTGGTGCTTCTCAATGAGGCCAGTGTTGTACTTCTGAGAATCTCTGGCCATGTATGAACACGGTTTTTGGTTGTCACAGTAGAGTGAGGGGAGTGGCCTTGGCACAGTGTGTAGAGATCAGTGGCGCTGTTCAAAGGCCTACAGTGCACAGGACATTTCACAACAAAACTGTCCATCCAAAATGTTCATAGTCAGGGCTAGAGAGATGGCCCGTGGGGTTAGCATGCACTGCTCTTACAGAACACCCAGGTTTAGTTCCCAGCACCCATATTGGGCGGCTCACAACTATCTGTAATTCCAGTTCTGGGGAATCTTACATCTTCTTCTATAGGTACCTGTGCTAATGTACACACACACACACACACACACCACAGCATAACTAAAAATAATAAAATAGGCTGGGTGTGGTGATGCACACCTTTAATACCAGCACTTGGGAGGCAGATGCAGGAAGATCTCTGAGTTTGAAGTCAGCCTGCTCTACAAAGTGAGTTCTAGGTTGGCCAGGGCTGTCATATAGAGAAACTCTATCTCAAAACACCAAAAATAAATAAATAATCAAATAAATAAACCTTTAAAATAACATCCATAGTTTTGAGTGCTAGAGAGATGGCTCTGTGGATTAAGGCTCTAGTAACAAGCAGCCAAACTCATCAACCACTGCCCAACTAAGTGACCTTATGCATTTGACAATCCTTTTCCAAGACCTGAATGCAATTATGGAAATATGTATCCAGTCACCAGTACCACAACGACAACAACAAAGACAGACAAAAAGAAAAAAATGGGCAGGTGGTGGTGGCCCACACCTTTAGTTCCAGCACAGCCAGAGTTATCCAGAGAAACCCTGCTGAGAGCGAGAAGGCAAGAGAGCAAGAGAGAGAAGAAGAGAAAGAGAGAGGGGTCTAATGCAGTTAGCTTACTGCTACTTTCAGTGTCTAGTAGTGAGTACATGTGAGCACGATGGAATCCTTTTAGAAGACTTTCACATTCGTTATCATACCCCATATACTGTACCCATACAAAAACAATACCAGAAATTTTCATACATACATAGACTCTGCAACCTGGTTTTCTTTTTTTAAATTTTTATTTATGTATTTTTATTTATTTGCCTTGGTGTTTGCCTAGAACTGGAAGCTGGAACTACAGACAGTTGTGAGCTGCCATGTGGATGCTGGGAACTGAACCCTGGTCCTCTGGAAGAGCAGTCAGTGCTCTTAACCACTGAGCCATCTCTCCAGCCCCACAACCTGGTTTTCATTTTTGTCCACTATATAGAGGAATTCTGTATGACTGCTTTCATGATTTAATTAGCCATTCTCCTGTGACAATGTCTCAGTGACCATCTCAATTCCTTAGGCTCCTACCCAGCTTCTCTCCAGAGGATTGCTCATCACAGAATACATGTAACTTTAATTTCATCATTTCCTGTTGAAATTGTGCCCTAATCTATCCGATCCAGTGATTTCTTAGGTTTCTTTTCAGAGTGTTAAAACTCAATCTTTCTGGAACAATAGAGGCTATCTTTAAGCTCTTGGCAGTGGCCTAGTGTGCACCACCTTCAGGCACAGTGGAAACAGGTACTGTCCAGGGTCACGTGTTTCCAATTGTTCCCTCTCTGGGTCCCTGGGAAGAGAAAACTTCATAAAGCATCAGATCAGATGTTCTTTTAATCTTCTGAGTAATGAAGTGAATCAAAGATTCTGGCCAGTGGAAAACTCCAGTTATTCAATTTTGTTAAAATAAATCTGTCACCAGACTTGGAAATGCAAACTTCTCTCACTCAGATGGCCACAAAAATTGAAAGGTTTCCATGTTATACACACTCTTTCTAACTTCCTCCACATGACTGATTTGGGGTCATTTTACCCAGTCAGTCACACCTGTTCTTGCCCAACTTTGTCAACTCAATGAATGACACCAAGACTGTAAGGGGAACCCTATCTAATTCCAGTAACTACCTCATTTTGAAATTTTAGTATGCCGATTGTCTTTGAGCAGGAACTACAATCTGGTACGTAAGAACATGAACACGTGCATGTAAACATATATCCTATTTCTTGGGATTGAAAGATACAACAGACTTGACATCCTAACCATGTAGCCACATGATCTGAAGCTCATGACAAGACTGTAGCTCATTTGTCAGGGTGAGAGAATATTATGAGGATGGCAAGGACTCTTCCATCATATATTTAGTGCAGGGAATGGAAGCACACACCATTAATCCCAGCTCTGGGGACGCAGAAGCAGAAGGATCTCTGTGAGTCAAGGCTAACCCGGTCTACATAGTGAGCTCCAGGTCAGCAGAGTTACACAGTGAGACTGACCTTGTCTCAAAACAATATCTATCTATCTGTCTGTCTACCCATCTATCTGTCTTTTAATCATCCACTTTATAGGTGTCATCATTCTATTGGCTAGAGTCCTAGACTGGCTAAGAAGCAGGTGATAAGCTGGTCACAAGCATTCATCACTCTCAGCTCTGACTGCTGATGCAATGTCACCATCTGCTTTACACTCCAGTATTCACGACGTCCCTGTCATGATGGACTGTCCTCCCAAATAATCCTTTCTTCTCCTTTTTAATCACAGCCAGGAGAAATGTAACACAGCTGCTTTACATTTTTGGGTTTTTTTTTTTTAACCCTTCTTTGTAGCTGTTGTTAGAATAGCTAGTGATGGATAGTGATGTTCAGATGTGTAGTATACTGTCACTACCTACTTGCTACTTGCTTTTCATTGGAAGATTGGCCAGGTGTGGTGGCTCACACAAAATGACAATAGTCTGTGTGACTCTCACACACTGAATGAAATTATTTGATGAGATTTCATGATAATATGAATATTAAGAAGTCTTTCGGGCTGGAGAGATGGTTTGGAGATTGAGAGACACTGCTTGATTAATCCCTGCTTTGTGCCTTAGTGCCAATACTACCCAGAGCCCAAGCACCAGCAGTTGCTCATGATACTCCCCAAGACATTTAAATTGGCTAACAGGGTTAATCCCAGCACTTGGGAAACAGAGGAAGGCAGATTTCTGTGAGTTCCAGGACAGTCGGGACTACACAGAGAAAACCTGTATTGAAAAACAAACACCTGGGCTAGAGGGATGGCTCAGAGGTTAAGAGCACTGATTGTTCTTCCAGAGGTCTTGAGTTCAATTCCCATCAACCACATGGTGGCTCACAACCATCTATGATGACATCTGGTACCCTCTTCTGTCTACTGTATACATAATAAATAAATAAATCTTAAAAAAAAAAAGAACTCTTTTGTGCCTCCTTCCCTTTCACTGAGACCTTAGGACCACGTGGTGAAACTTCTATGTGACCTTAAGTCACAAGCCTGACTCCTTTGAGCCCTGCTTTTGTTGTATTTATAATGCAGATCTGTCAGTCGGTCAGTCTGTCTGTCTGTCTGTATCTCCCTTACACACATACTCCTACAATGTGATGATGAAGTTAGATAATAAAGTGCCTTTCCTGGGGGAGCTGAATTGTAAGCACAAAGAAACTAAGTAACTGTACCATCATTATGTCCTTAAACCATTGCTCCTTCATTTGACCTGCTCATTTTTAAAGTTGATTAGTCAATCATTGTGCATATGCATGCTGGGAAGTCAGGGACAACTTGTGAGAGGCAATCCTCTCCTTCTGTCCTGTGGTTACTGGGATTGACCTCAGGTCATCAGCAAGTTCATTAACTGAGCCATCTTGTCAATCTTCTCAGGTGGTGCATTAGTCAGGGCTTTCACTAATAAAATAAATACATATAAAGTGCACATATATATGTGGAATTCATTAGTGCAGCTTATAGCTGTGGTCTGAATAGATGACAGACTCCTGATGGAAAGGCCAAGGATCTGGTACTTTTTCAGTCTATGAGACTAAATGTCTCAGCAGTCCCAGTCTGGTGCTGGAGTCCCAGTAAGATCCTAAAGAGCTGCCAGTTCTCAGTCCAAGTTAGAATCAGAAAGAATTAGGTTTTATCACAGAAAATGGCTCCATAATAGAATGGATGAACTTGTCAGTGAGAGTGAGGGCAAATAAACAGAAAAGCAGTCTCTCTTTTTAATCTTTTCATGTGAGCTGCCACCGAAGGTATGGCCCAGATTTAGGATGGATCTTCTGACTCCAGAAGATCCAGATTTAGAGAGAGTCTTCCACCTCACATAAGCCAATTAAGAAGAGATGTTTGGTGGTCAAGTGAGTTTGGGGAGCTCCAGCTAACCTCTGGCTTATAGCACAGCGCATAGAAAAATATTAAAAGTACATTCTGCTAGGTGAATTGATTCAGACAAAGAAAGACAAAGAGCACATGATATCACCCATTGGTGAACTCTAAAATAAAGAAAAAAGAGAAAATAATTAGATCTTAGGAGAAGGGAGAAGAATAATGCTTTATAGAGACAAAAGAGGATAATAGAATGGGAAAGGTAAATAAATAAAATCTTTTTAAAAATTAAATAAATTAAAAAGTAAAAGTATCAAATTGTGATGTTTCTATTAGATCTGGGTAATAGGGAAAATGACATTTCTTTATGGTATAATTAAAATCTTTCTTCTCTAAAATACAAAGGAGAAGGGGCTGGAGAGATGGCTCAGCAGTTAAGAGCACCATCTGCTCTTCCAGAGGACCGGGGTTCGATTCCCAGCACCCACATGGCAGCTAACAACTGTCTGTAGTTCCAGTTCCAGGCAAACACCAAGGCAAATAAATAAAGTTTTAAAAAAAAATACAAAGGAGAAAATTTCATTTACAGCTGATTAACATGAGTGTGAGCTTTTGTAGGTATCAACATATAAAATACTTCTATCTTAGGCATCTAATTTCATTTCTTTCACTGGCCAGTTTTGTGCTTTGAGGCACCAACTTATGTGAAATGCTTCAACCATGGATCAGAAATGTTGAATGTTGTGATTTAATCAGCCTCTAGGGCCTAGAGTACAAACACATAGGCTTTGTTCAATAGCTATATCTTTTTCCTTAACAAACAAACAAACAAACAAACTTGGGGAGGAGGCTGGAAATACAGCTTGGTGGTAGAGGCCAGCCCAGGAAAAGACATGTGCATGGATTTAGATTAATGTGACAATATTCTCTAGATCTAACAGACCAGACTCGGTAAAGCTGCAGATGACAGCAAAATCATCTCAAACAGATTTAAGACATAATTTTATCTGTAGAGTTCTGGGCCTCTGGGAAGTGGATCACATTTTAGGCATTGTATTAGGGACTTTCACAAGAAATGACTCAAAGGAGGGCTGGGATTAGAGGAGGCATTCCATCATGGTGAGTTAGGCATAGCCTGGGTTCAGTTTGGAGCTGGGCAGCAGGAATATGAAGCTGCTTGTTCACATTTAAGTGAGCTGAGAAGCAGAGTAAAGGGAAACATAGATGCTCAGCTGCTTTCTCCACTTCTCCTTTCTGGTGTGTGTGTGTGTGTGTGTTTGAGGGGTCAGATGGTGCCTTCTTCATTCAGGCTTTTCCCCTTTAACCAATCCTCTTAGACAAAGCTTTCACAGACACACCCTAAGGTTGCCTCCTTCATGCCACAGGTGCACTAATCTGATCCATTTGACAATTGGGATAAGCTACCACAGGTACAAATGGACTCAGGGTCTCAAGTGATGACATCTTGTTGCATTTTCCAGTATCTTGCATGCATGGGTAAGAGTTCCTCAGACCTAGATATAGACCTGCTAGGTGAAAGGGATGAGCATTTCCAGATTTCTCAGATATTTCCAAATTTCTAGAAAACAATGTTTTCTTCAGATCTTAGAGGCACCACTGGCGTGTAGTAATCACATGCGAAATTCCAATTTACAGTTCTAGCATTCAAGAATGTATGAACCAAGACTGGAGAGATGACTCAGCAGTTAAGAACATTTGCTTCTTTTCCAGGAGATCTGAGTTTGATATCCAGAATCCAGATAGCTATTCACAACCACATGTAACTCCAGTTCCAGGGAATCTGACACCCTCTTTTGACCTCCTTGGGCACCAGGCTGGCCTCAAACTCACAGATCCACCTGCCTCTGCCTCCCAAATGCTGGGATTAAAGGCATGTGCCACCACTACTGACTCACTCAAAATATTTTTTTAATTGGATTTCTTTTTATCTACAAGAAACTAATTCATTTAATTTTAATTTAATTTGTTGTTTAAATAGCTAATAGTTTCAAAAGCTCCGAGTTTTTCATCTTTCCTCATTGATTTATAGTGCTGTTTCTGTTTTATGATAAGTTCCCATGTGTATTTAAAGCTGTTTTTGGCCTATCTACTCCTTGAGCTATTTGTTCCTCAACAAATAGAATAGCAGACTGAAAGAAATAAGACCATAAGATAAATACATTTATCTGGTGGGTGAAGTTTCTCCCTCTCAGAGTTTTATGTGACTATTTTGGTCAATTTATATAAAATTTAAGATAATTATCAAGAGCGATAAAAGCACCCTTGGGGCCTGAAGAGAAGGCTCACTAGGTAAGAGGACCACTCCTCTTCCAGGGGGCTACAGGTTTGATTCCAAACACCCATATGCTGGCTCACAACCATCTGCAACTCCATTACCAGGGGATCTAACATTTGCTTTTGGCCTCCATAGGCACAAGGCATGAAGAGCACATATATACATCCAGCAAAACATCCACACTAATAAAATTATTTTAAAAATATTTTTAAGTCCCATTGGAAACGGGGCATGGTGTTAAATGCCTATAACCTGAGCATTTGGGAGGGGAAGACAGAAAAATCAAGGTGAGTTCAGGGCTAGCACAGGGACTTCAAGATGGCTAGGCAGGAAAAGGAACTTACCACAAAGCCTGGACAATTGAGTTAGATCTCCATGGAAGGAGAGTGGCCCTTAAGTTACACACACACACACACACACACACACACACACACACACACACACACAAATGGCCCACAGAGATGGCTCAGTGATTAAGAGAACTTGCTTTTAAAGAGATTTGGTTTAAAGAACCACAACCATCAATAGCTCTAGTTCCAGGGGATCTAACACCCTCTCCTTGACTTCCTAGGGCAGCAGACATGCACTGTACACATATATACATGCAGGTAAACATGTACACAAAAATAAAATAAATTTTAAAATAATAAATAAACAAAAAGTTCTCAGATGGGGGCTGGGGGTAGAATCTCACAACACAGCCCTTCCTGGCTTGGTTGGTACTTCATTACCTAGATCAGGCTAGTCTTGAATTCAGAGATCTTCCTTCTTTTGCCTCCCAAATGCTGGGATTGTACCACCTCACCTGGCTTCTTCTTGGAACTACTATTGGTGTAGTAGTGAATTATAGGTAGGTAATTATAAACTACCTTTATAATACTAAATCCTATTTATGGAATACTATAGTCTCCAGGGTTTTTGACCATTTTTATTGTATGTGTATGAGTATTTTTGCCTACATGCATGTTTGTGCATCATACGCTTACAGGGTCAGAATCAGGCATTCCATCCTCTGGAACTGGAGTTACAGATGGCTGTTGTCTACATTGAACCTGGGTCCCCTAGAAGAACAGCCAGTGCTCTTAACCACTAAGCCATATCTCCAGCCTTTATAGTCTCCATTTTAATCTTTCTAAGTCCTTTAGTAATGTTTCTCTTTGAAGAAAATCTCTCTTTGAAGTCTTATCTGTCTTCTGTTGTTTGCAATGGGCATCCCTTAGGTCTTATCAGGATTACAGTGCTTGTAATTGTATTCCTCATCACCAGCACTGCAGATTATTTTTGGATGTTTTTAACAGCAAATTGTTGGATTATTTTAATGTTTTTCTTGGGTTTCCTATGTAAACAATAATTTCAACTACAAATAACAAACACATGTTTTTCCTTTATCCTCCCCAAGGCAATGAGATTGAACCCAGGCCCTTACACATGCTAAACAAGTGTGCTGTCACTGAACTGTATACCTATTCCTTTCAAATCAATGCTTTCTTAGTTTCTAATTTTTAGCTTTATATTTTTCTCATTATATTTGCTAGAACCTCTATGACAATATCTAATTGTTTCCTAGACTGTGTTTCTAATGTTTCCTAGAAACCATCACACTCATTGTGTAGCCAAGGATGACTTTGAACCACTGGACTTCTTGCCTCTACCTGCAGCTAGAATTATAGGTGCGCGGCACCATATAATTTTTTCATACTTTTTTCTTTTCTTTATTATCTTTTTTTTTTTTTCAGTTTGTTTGATACAAGCTCTCACTGTGTAGCCCTGCTTGTCCTGGAACATCCTATGCAGACCAGTCTGGCCTCAAAGTCACAAGATATACCTGCCTCTGCCTCTCAAGTGCTGGGATTAAAGATGTGCATCACCAAGCCCCACATTTTTCCCACTCTTTAAACAGGGTCTCACTAATGCAACTTAGGTTGGCCTGGAAATCACTGCGTAGCCCTAACTGGCCTCATAGGTACAATGATCTTCCCACAGCCTTTCAAATGTCAAGATTAAAGATCATAGATGTGATCCACCCTTCTTGGCTTATCATCTTATTATAACGAATCTTTTAAATTTCTTCTCCTACTTGATGCTTTTGTAGGTTTGCTGTAGATTTTGGTAAGTGGTTGCCTTCTATTGTCTGGTCTAGTCTGCTTACAGTAAAGTCGGAATCAAGATTTTAGAAATATTTTATTAGTTTTTAAATTCAGGGTGTCTGTGAGTCTGTGTGGGGTCTGTGCACCTGGGTGCAAAGCCCATGGAAGTCAGAAGAGGGTGTCTGATCCCCAAGAGCTGGCATTCCAGCCAGTTGTAACCTGCCTGCAAGGAATCAAGCTCAGGTCCCTGGAAGAGCAGGGCAAACTCGGTAGCCAACCCCTAAAGGTTCAAATTGTTAACTGACTGTGTAGCTGCCCGAAATATCAGTCTTGTTCCTACAGTTAGCAGGTGTGGTTGTTTCTTTAAACTCTGGGTAAACTGACATAATTAGAAGTGACCCTTGACCTTAAAGGGAAGGGAATCCAGACAAGAGGAATCTAGAGTAAGGAGGATCCTGGAGCTGCCCTACTTGCTAGAGATCACTCACATCCACCCAGGGAGGGAAATTAGGCTGTTTGTATCTAACTCTAACTTAATTAAATTTGTATTAGGTTAAGAAACTCTTGTGATGGCTGGAGAGATGGCCCAGTGGTGCCTTCCAGAGGACCAGGTTCAATTCTCATGGCAGCTCACAACTGGAGCCTGTAACTCCAGTTTTGAAGGATCTGACACCCTCACACAGACATACATGCAAACAAAACACCAAAGCAAAATCAGAAGAAGAGGAAGAAGAAGGAGGAGAAGGAGGAGGAGGAGGAGGAGAAGAAGAAGATCTTAGTTGCTTAGAGTTTCAAAATCATGGCTATATTACAGAGTACTTTCTTTTTTGCCCTGGTTGATATGATTACAGATTTTCTCTCCTATCTTTTTCCCTCCTGTGTAAGTTATCTAACAGGGTAGAGAGGTTAATTTTGTAGTTCTAAAACATAGATTAGAACCAGGCACAGTGTCTTATGTCTGTAATCCCAGCACTTCTGAAAAATTGAGACCAGTTTTGTCTAGAGTTTTAGACCAGCCAGGGCTACATAGTACATAGGGAGATCCTTTCTCAAAACAGCAACAACAACACAACAAAACAAGAAAGAGGTGAGAAAGGAAACCATCTATAAAGAATACCATAACACAATGTGTGTGTATGTGTGTAGGTGTGTGTGTGTGAGAGAGAGGGAGATGCTAGGAACCTGGAACCTGACTTACTAGGCAAATGCTCAGTTATCAGCCGACATTCCCAGGCCTAATAATAATCTTTTTCCCCCTTTTGAGACAGATTCTCAAGTATCTCAGGCTGGCCTCGAACTCACCAGGTAGCGGAAGATGTCTTTGAACTCCTGATTCTCTTACTTCTCCCAAGTGCTAGGATTACAAGAGTGCATACCACACTTGACCAACACTCTTCTTTTTGTTTTGTTTTGTTTTTAAGAAATATTTTCATTATTGTAATAGTTTATTTGTTGTGTGTGTGTGTGTGTGTGTGTGTGTGTGTGTGTGTGTGTGTGCTATGTAGAGGACAACTTGCAGGAGTTAATTCTTTCCCTTCACCATGTGGGTCCTGGGAATGGAACACAGGTAATTAAGCTTGATAGCTAAGTGGCTTTGCCCATTGAGTTGTATGGTCAGCCCTAACAGTTTTTCAGATGTCTGCTGGCTCCTCCTCTATCACTACCCCCACCTCTTCTGGTGCTGGGGTTCAAACCCAGGGCCTTGGCTTGCTAGGGAAGCATTTTATCACTGAGCTCCATCCATTTACATTTTTGATGATATTGTAATACAGCTTTTTTTGCATTTTGAAAATTTATGTATCTGGGATACACACCCTTAATCCCAGCACTTGGGAGGCAAAGGCAGGTAGATTTTGAGGTCAGTTTGGTCTACATAATGAGTTCTGGGCCACCCAAGGCTACATAGTGAGGCGAAGAAGAAGAAGAGGAGGAGGAGGAGGAGGAAGAAGAAGAGAAACAACCTGCCTTATTTTAAAGTTTAGGACACTTTAAGTCTCTGTCAGAGATCTGCTTTGGCAGAGGGGTTCAAGTTCCAAAGAGGATGGGTGTGTGGGTATGGGGAAATCTGAGGATAAATCTAAATAGCTGCCATTTTTTATGAAAAAAAGAATATACTTTTTAAAATCTATAGTTGCAAATAGGATTAAATGGGAGAAAGAAGGCACTAGAGCTGGGGTGTGGTTTGAGATCAGGGGTTGAGGAAGCTAACCTTGACCTTGACAATAGACACCAGTCATATGTTAATGGAAGAGTTACAAGGGCCTCTTGCCAGAGATAAGAATTTATCTCCCGTTTTTTTTTTTAGTTCCCAAGAACTTTCTTCCATTACCCGAGGAAATGGGTACTTGTCTAAATGCCTGACCTTGGGAAAAGGACTTTATTGGGGAATCAGACACCCCATTAGAGAATGTTGTAGTTTCTTGTAAGACTCAGTTTATCCAAATAGCTAAAAAGCTTAAAATAAGCAAAGACAAAGCTGGGGGCTGGAGAGATGGCTCAGAAGTTAAGAGCACTGACTGCTCTTCCAGAGGTCCTGAGTTCAATTCCCAGCAACCACATGGTGTCTCACAACCATCTATGATGACATCTGGTACCCTCTTCTGTATACTGTATACATAATAAATATTAAATCTTTAAAAGACGAAGCTGGACAAGTATTACTGCAAGCCTGAGTGGTCTTAGAAATTTATAAATCTTGATTATTAAATAACAAGTACATGTTAGCTCCCTAAGTTTCCTAGCAGTGGTGGGGAACCATTTTTCAAAGAATTTTGTTTGGAGAAGCTACCATTGTATACATTTCATCCTTCCTCAAAACCCGCACAAATTTTTCCAAAGGGAAAGGCATAATCATGACAATCATGAAAAAAGTGAAGGTAAAAGGATGCTGGAGAATTGTGATCCAGAAAGTTGAAATGCTGGAACTTCATCAAACAGCAGTGGGGTGCCATGTGGTCCACAACAAGGTCTCCACATATGAAAAGATACTAGATGGCAACTAAAATGCACAGAACCTGTCTCCTCTCACCCCAGCCCTAGAACAATTTTCAAGAATGATTCATTCAAGTCTTTGTTTCTTTAGGACTGTTATTTGATGATAGGGTTTTTTGTTTTGTTTTGTTTTTAAATGTTCTCAGATCATCAAATTCTGTTCTGTTTAGTTTGCTTTTGCTTTGCTGGCCCAGGATATCCCCATAAAAAACTGGTTTTCGACAATTCTAATGCTATGTACAACCCTTGGACACAATTCTTCATGTTGTGGTGACCCTCCCCCCATCACCATTGTTTTTTATTGTTACTTCATAACTGTAATTTTGCTACTGTTATGAATTGTAATGTAAATATCAGTGTTTTCTGACCTCTTAGGTGACCTCTGTGAAAGGATCATTTAACTCCCAATGAGGCCACGATCCATATGTTCTGAACTGCAGCTAGGAAGCCCTCACTGGTCTAGAACTTGCTATGCAGATAATAGTCACCTTAAACTTACAGAGGTCCTTCAGCCTCTTCCTTCTGGGTGCTGAAGAAACAGGTGTGTACCAACACACCTGACCTTTAAATCATAAAGTTATCTTTAGGATAAAATATATGTATGTCTGTATGAATAGATGGATGCATTCATGTCTATAAATATGTATATTTTGAGACAGGGTCCTACGCTTCCAAGGCTATCCTCAAATCCACCATGTAGTACAGGATGGCTTTGCCTACACCACCAGCCAAATACTAACACTATTATTTAAATCATGCCTGGTTTTATGCAGGCTGGGGATTGAACCCAGGGCCTTCTGCATGCCAGGGGAGTACTCTACCATCAGAGCTACACCCCTAGCCCCCACATCATTAAATTCTTATATTTAGGATTGAAGCTATGTCTTCTAATCTTTGTGATAATCTGGGTGTGAGGAAAGGCTGAGATTCTCAATATTCCCTCCACTGTAGCAGCAACTACTAGAAACCTCTGTGTCCCGGCATTACATGTTATCAAGTGTTTTCTTACCATGTAGCCCAGTTTTCTTCTTAAGACAGAAAGTACTGCTATTAAAACTACTCTCAGAGGAGGGACTGAATTTCAGAGTGATTGAGTGACTTTGGGTTGGGAGGGGATTGTAGCTCAGTGGTAACATCCTGAAAGGTTTCAGTCCTCAGGCTTGATAGAGGAGAAAGCGGCCAGGAAAGAGGGAGAGAAAGGAAGAGCATCAAGACAGATGCTTCTGCCTTTTCCACCTGCATTAACATAACAGCTGTTCATTTTGTTTAGTGAGACAGGGTCTTACTTTGGACCCTACATGCTGTCTTCACTCCAGTGGCAGTTTCAAACAAGACCATCCTTGATGGGTCAAGCTTTCTTGCTGATGAACTGTGCTCTGCTGACTTCTTAGACATCTTGCACCGGTCTGGGCCAGTTGCTGAGGGGTAGGATAGCATCTAAGTTAGCATGAAGTTCTGTATTCTGTGATTTTTAAGTTTTGGCATCAGCGTTTCTGCAACGTTCTGCAGAGAGCTCCAGTTTCCAGGTGTTGTGCTGTGGAAATACATTTTTAACATTGGGTTCTGCTGAGTAAGCCTTGGAACCTGCAAGCCTAATGCATTTTTAGGTGCAAATAGTGGCAAAGTCCTATTGTGAGCTTTCTTCACTCCATACCATTGCATATGCTGTTTTATTGAGCGTGGGTCTTGCTGTGTGTCCCTAAATGGCCTAGAACTTGCCTTGTAGATCAGACTGGCTTCAAACTTGTCTAGACTCTCTTGCCTCTGCCTTTCGATTGATGAAATTATAGGCAAGTAACATTAAGATTAAATTTGACGGGGCTGGAGAGATGGCTCAGAAGTTAAGAGCACTGACTGTTCTTCCAGAGGTCCTGAGTTCAATTCCCAGCAACCACATGATGGCTCACAACTATCTATGATGACATCTGGTACCCTCTTCCATATGCTGTATACATAATAAATAAATAAACCTTTAAAAAAAAAGATTAAATTTGACTTCCCTAATCCATGTGTGTATATAGTACTAGAATTGAACCCAGGGTCCCATACATGCTGGAGAAGGACTCTACCATTGGCCTAGGTTCTAAGCCTTGTTGTTATTACAATTGAGGTCTCATGTATCCTAGGCTAGACTCACTATCTGTGGGAGAATAGCCTTGAACTAATGGTCCCCCTACCTTCACTTCACAAATGCTAAGATTACAGACGTGAACCACCATACTTGTGGATGTGGTTTGGGGATCAAGCTTTGTGCATGCTAGGCAAACACTACTAACTGAGCTAGATCCCGAGTGTGGTGGTTTGAATAACTATGGCCCTCAGGGGGCATAGGGAGTGGACTATTAGGAGGTGTGGCTTTGTTGGAGCAGGTATAGTGTTGGATGGAGGAAGTGTGTCTCTGGCTTTGAGGTCTCAAATGCTCAAGTCTAGCCAGCTTGTCTCAGTCTCTTCCTGCTGCCTGAGGATCCAGATGTAGAACTCTCAGCTCCTTCTCCAGCACCTGCAGCACCTGCAGGCCACCATATTCCACCATGATGATAATGGACTGGACCTCTGAACTGTAACTGAACCATGCCAATCAAATGTGTTCCTTTATAAGAGTTGCTATGGGGAGCTGGAGGGATAGCTCAGAGGGTAAGAGCACCGACTGTTCTTCCAGAGGTCCTGAATTCAATCAATCCCCAGCAACCACATGGTGGCTCACAACCATCTATAATGACATCTGGTAACCTCTTCTGTATACTGTAAACATAATAAATAAATAAATAAATATATTTTTTAAAAAAAAAACAAAAAATAAATAAGAGTTGCTATGGTCATAATGTCTCTTCACAGCAATAGAACCCCAACTAAGACACCCAAACTGGCCTTGAACTTCCAATCTCCGGCCTCATCATCCTGAATAGCTGTGATTATTGATTTATACCATTGAGTCCAGCTCTCTAGCTTTCCTATTTCATGTGATATATGTATTAGTCCTGTTTATTGATTACCAAAGTAAATCTTACTGAGAATGGCATATAAAGAGAGTGTATGTATACAGGGCAATGACAATGCCTTTTTAATTTGTTTGGTTTTTTGAGACAGGGTCTCATGGTGTAGCTCTGGCTATCCTGGGACTGATTATGTAAACCAGGATGAACTTGAACTCATAGAGCTTCATCAAAGAAGTGGCTTGTAAAAGGCTGTAAATACAGATTTAGCTGCAAGGATGTTCATTACAGTAGTATCTTAAAAGGTGGGTGTTTTGTTGTCATTGTTGTTTGTTTTTGAGCCAGAGCCTCTCTATGAACCTTAGCTGGCCTGGAGCTTACTAAGTAGACAGGCTGGCTTTTATTTGTGATCAGCCTGCCTCTGCCTCCTGAGTGCTGAGATTAAAGATATGTAACATCATGCCTAATTACCCTTCACTCTTCAATTTTTAAAAATGTATTATTTAACAATTTCGCAACATATACAATAAATATGATTACCCTCCATTCCTCTCGCCGATGCCCCCTCCCAGTCCCTCGGAACCTCCTCCTCCCACCAAGCATCCCTGCTACTTTTGTAAAGCATCAGGAAACATGCTCCCTGCTGAACTCTGAATTGAGGAAAGAGAGCAAAAAAAAAAAAAGAAAAGAAAAGAAAAAAAAGAAAAGAAAAGAAAACAGTTGTGTCCAGAATTTAATTTAGACAAAGAAAAATTTCCTGAAGACTTTTTAATCCATTAAGATGGGAAAGGAAGTGGCCAGGACAGACTCAGCTGGGCAGTGTGCAAAGTATAATGGTGGAAAGGATTTGAACGTGGAAAAGAAAAGGTTTTCTACAGTCAGCTACCTAGGATACAAATTGCCTTGGTATTGACTCTGAGAGGCAGTCAGTTAACACATACACACATGAAGACAGGGTTCTGAGGGGAGGGAAGAATTAGAAACTCAGATTTCAATCGTTCACCCATTCATTATTCACACATTATTGATTGCTCATTACAAATCCAGCATTGTGCAAAGTGTCTGGCTTTGCTCTTGACAAATTTACAGTTCAGTCAGGAGAGATGAAATAAGGATATGAAATCACTTCAGAAGCCAAGCAGCTTAGTTCACTCATAGAAGGAACCAGAATGTCTGGAACTGATGACAATAAACTTCCTGAAGATTAGAACTTTAAAATGTAAGAAAGCAGCCTGTGGCTGGGAAGATGGTTTAGCAAGATAGAGGTGCCACCTGAGTTTGAGCCCCACATCATGAACAGAGGAAACTGACTACCACAGAACTGTCCTCTGACATCAGACATCTGCACAGACACAGTCACACACAAAATAAATGAAAATGTAGTAATCTTTAAAAAAGAAAGAGGAGGCCGGGCAGTGGTGGCACATGCAGCAGATAGGTGCCTGGAGGCATCCACTGTCTTCTTGGGGAAAAAGGTAGTTTCTAACAATGGGACAGGAGAATGCCTATGTGCCTGATGGTGTGGTGGAGCTGTGAGACCAGCCTCAGATAACCTGATCCAGACTTGGGGGAGAAAAATACAAAACCATGAGCCACTGGTATTTGTCACTAATAGCCAAACATAGTCTCTGCCTGATAATCTAATCTTTTTATTTCATAGAGAAGACACTGACCCAATCAAGTTCCATAACTTAAGTTAGCTCAAGTTAAGATTTTTCTTGCCCATCATGGTACACAGCTCTTAGGAGGTAGAGGCAGAGATTGACAGTTCATGTTATGCTTGGCTACGTCAGGAGGCCAGAGCTACAGGAGGGCCTCTCTCAACCTTTCTCTAAAAATAAAAACTATAAAAACAAAAGTTTCTCCTCCGTGGGTAAGCTCCTCAAGAGAAAGCGGTGTTCTACATGGCCAGCACCTCAGTTTTATGGCATACTGTAATGGAAGGGGAATGACCCATGAGTTAAGGTGTATAAAAATTGGGGAACTCTATAAATCCTGGAATAAAGTTTAATTCTCCTTTCTCTTTTTATATGGGGCTTACCTGGTGTGGCATGGAATCAGGCTCATGGTTGAAACAGACAAATTTGTGACGTTATTGATATCGTTATGCCATTATTCTGAAGCAAAGTTAGTGTAGATCACCTTGGTCAGTCATGTTGGTCCCAGACAGTGTGGGATGGGCTTGTGTTCCCTTGGGTTCCATAAATGATTATGTGTTCTTGAACATCTAAAAATAAAAAAAAAAAATCAAAGCAGTAAGTTTTAATTTCTAAAACATAAGTATAAAAGAAAAAATCTATCTAGAAGGAATTGAAGCTGGGTAAAGATGGTTCCAGTACTGAAGGCCAAGACTGCATTAAGGTTTAGGGTTGATCTGCTTTTCAAGAAAGATGCAGGTTACGTCTTTCTCTTCCTTCTAGAGTGGCAGTTTTTAAACCTATGAGTCAAAAATATTTACATTGCAATTCATAACAGTAGCAAAATTACAGTTATGAAGTAGCGAAAATGTTATGATTGGGGGTCACCACAGCATGAGGGGCTGTATTAAAGGGTCACAGCATGAGGAAGGTTACTGGAGTAACTGTCTACATGGGTCTGTTTGCCTCTTTCTGTCTTTCTTTTTCCTTTAGTCCGAGATAGACTCCAGGTCTCACATATACTAAGGCCAATTGTTTCCCCAGAATTCCTTCTTTTTCATATCCCTGGGGCTGGAAGGCTGTGGGTTCAATACACCCACATAAACTAGGTGCCTGTCACTCAGGACCTGGGAGATTAAAGGCAGGAAGATCTGTTCAAGGTCATCCTTGGCTACGGAGTGAATTTGAGGCCAGCCTGTGCTACATAAGACTATCTCAAAAGAGAAAACAAAGTTTTAATAGAGACATAGCTCATACAAGTGGTCTGTTCATTCCTTAGGAGTTTACTTCAGCTGCTCAGAGTTAAGTTCAGAGTTTCTCAGTTAAGTCTTCCCTCAAGGGTCCCCTTTAAAGCCACCATAGTCCTGTTTTCTTCCTACTTGCCCTCTGTCCCCACCCCCACTTCCCATAAGAATTATTGGTCTTTAGAATTCCTACACTTCTTTCCCATTTAGTTATTAAGAAAAATGGGCGTGGAATGGCTTAAACATTAATGCTAGGGCAGGCCTGGGGTGAACGCTGGGCATGCATGTCGGCATATATTCTTTTTTATCAGCCTATTCTTTTTCTGAGTTTATCCAAGTGATGTTTGCTTAGATTTCCTACTAGAAAGGAGTAGGTCCAAGATCACTAATTTTCTGTTTAGTCTTTATCATCCCAGATAACAGTAGAAAGTTCTCGAATGTTTCATTTCAGAGTTGTGTGCGTCTCTGCTTTTTGGGGGGTGGAATGGAGGGTAGGTTAAGCTACCTTTCAGGTTTTCCTCTCTCCCTCACACTCAGCATGTCACCAATTACTGTTTGTTTGTTTGTTTGTTTTTTTCTATAATGTCCCACATACAGAATTTCTCTTTCTATTTTCCCCTTCTCTCCTCTAGGACCCCACGAGCTCATTTCAAGCCTGAAACTATTGGGTTTTCTCCCACACTGTTACCACTATTATTTTTTTGAAAATGTAACTGTGGCCAGCCATTGTCCTCTTGAAAATCCTTCAGGCTACCCTAGCACTTCCAGGCTAAGGAATCAGATCCTTGGCATGGTGTTCAGGCCTTCTCCCTCCTCGGCTTTCCTTTCAGCCCCTTGGCCCCTTCCAGGTTATAATCTCTTACCAGATAGAATTCTTTCCTTTTCCTTCCTCTCCTCCAACCCCAGGGTTCTCTCACAGCTTGGCAGGCTGGTCTCAGACTCAACCAACTCACCAGGGAGGACCCTGAACTTCTGATGCCATACAGGCCTGGCCACCTTACCTAGTTTGGGGGTGCTATGAAAACTGGGCCAACACTTTACCAACAGAACCTCCCCACCCCAATATTAAATTCTGACAAAAATGTCAACAGATGACTACCAGGGGACTTATTTCATTCTGTCTGGGTTCTGAAACCTGTGCTCATCAACAATTATAGGCTTTTTAAGGAAAGGATTGTCTGTTATTTATTTTGGTGCTGAGTTGATCTCAGGTCTTCGAATATGCTAGACAAGAACTCTTTCATGAGCCCCTCTGCCCGCCAGACCCCTGTTCTGTGTATTTTTCCCTATGTAAAGGGTTATGCATGTGTGCTGCTAAGCCAGCAATTTGAGCACAGTGTTACAGAAATCCATCAGACAGAATAATGGACATTCTTGGAAGCCAGGCCTGATAGCTCACACCTGCAATTTTAGCATTTGGAGGCCGAGGTGAGAAAAAGGATTTTTTTGTCAAGTTTGAGGCAAGCCTGGGCTAATATTAAGACTTTGTCTCAAAAAAAATGGGGGTGTATGTATATGTATGTGTTGACTCAGTAGGTGAGAGTGCTTGTGTAGGCCTGATCACTTGAGTCCAATCTTCAGAACTCATAGGAAGATCAAAGGAACAAACCCACTCTGCAATGTGAGCATGAGCAAGGCTGTGGGGAGGAGTGCACACACACACACACACACACACACACACACACACACACGTGAATGCATACATACACTCACACAAGCACATCACACATACAGACTCATCACACACATGCGCATGAGTGCTCATGCACACACACACCAGACCCAAGACAAACACATACACACACACAAAATGGCTGAATGTGGTAGCACATGTTTTTAATCCTAGCACTTGGGAAGCAGAGGTAGGTGGAGCTCTGTTGAGCTGGTCAGCTTCGTCTATGTAGTGAACTACAGGATAGCCAGGGCTATGTAGAGACATCCTGTCTCAAACCAAAACAAACAAATAAATAAAATATTTAAAACTGTTGAAGCCTTCAGGAGGAATTTACATAGGATATTTCACCTTAGCTGGACTTTAAGCACAAAGGGAATTTTTTTATAGATGGAGAAAGTGAATGAATAAACAAATATTCCAAGTTTCATGTTTAATAACTAAATTCTAACACTACTTACAAATCTTTTGTGAATTTCTTTTCATGTTTGGGCAGTTGCAGTTTTTTTTTAATTTTTTTTACTCAGCTGAAGCAAATGCCTCTCAGGCAGAATATGTTATTTCTAAAGTCAGTTCAGTTTATCCAATAACTTCAACTCAGCCCTTAAACTGGGGCTTAGTTGTGGATGACCAATTCAACTATTTTATCATTACATCCTTAACCTGAGCATCTAGCCATAATCCTCAGTAAAGCTGAAAAAAAGATACCTGTTGTTTTTTTGACCATCCACTGACAAAGTCCAATGAAGCTCAGGTATTTCTTGGAATATTTGCATCAAGACATCATAGCTCTGGTGCATGACATTATCAACATAAGTGTGCTCAGACTTTGCCCTGCAAAGATCTAGCTTCTTTCAACCTTAGGAAGTTGTCATTGCAGGAGGAGAAAGAATGTGGTGTGTGGAGACGGCATTCCTTTTGTTATCCCTCTATCAAAGATAGAAAAGCAAAGAGACAGTTTACTGCAGATGCCAGTAGGGATTTCTAGCCCAGTACTTATCACAGTGCACAAGTTTGTTTACTGGGTAAATGACCAAGCTGAGTCTACACATCTTAGACCTTCCTTATCTGCCCCTACCGTGGCCCTGACATTCATTTGTAGAACAAAGAGAATGGGTTTGTTTCATGTAGAAGATTATTTTAAATATATATTTTCTGTAGATATATATATATATATATATATCTTTCTTGTAGAAAACTTACAAAGGCTAAACTTTTAACCTTTGTTTCCCAAGGGAATGATACATGTAAAAACTGAGTTAAAAAAAAGAAAGAGAGAGAGAAAAGGAGATACGACTGCTCTTAGGTATGGTGGAGAAGGAGGCTGATTATAGATAAAAGGGAGAGCATAGCCAGAGGCAAAGACTTCTGGGAGAGTCCAGAGAGAACAGGATCCTGAGCTGGGCCTTTAGGGTGGAGGGGGAAGGGAGAGGGGAGAGCCAGAAGACCAGGGAGACCAAGAGACCCTGAGGGTAAAGGCTAAAAGGACCGCTGGAGCCCAGACGTCTGCATTATACAGGGAAAAACCTCAGGGGTAAGGGCAGCCAGCCCCTGGGCTGGAGTTTTTAGGGTAGGGGGCAGGATATGACAGCCATAGCCTGTAACAGGTAGGGACTAGGGGATGTTGGGAGAACCTGGTGGCCAGGTCTTTCTTTAATTTATTAAGTAGGCACCTCAGTTAGCTGTTTGTCCCAGACTTACAAAAACATACATACAAGTTTAGAGAGCTGACAAATACTTTGAAGTAAACCGATGAACCTTTGGGTAAAAACTCATGGTATGAAGAGTTAGAGTAACAGGGAACCAGAAAACCTCTACCTGTTCATAAACTTGGTCAAATTGATGTCACTACTGAGAGGGGGATTCTAGCTAGATTCAATAAATAACTAGAGGTGGAAAAGGCATTTTTCAAAGCCAGTAGTAATAAGAACTTGCCTGCAATCTTCGCACGTTTGACTGGCCTAGAGTTGAGAAAATTTAAAGATATTTTTCTCTTTCTTGGTCTAATGGGTCCATGAGTTTCTATTTTCTCATTAAAATTTCTCCCTCCTAGTCAATCTTAAATTCTTCGAGCATTTAACTTTTTTTCCTTCTCACTGCTCACTTGTCTAAAGTGACTTGGACAATCTCATAACAGCGTTTGGAAAGATTTTATAGAATTAAATGTCGGAGCTGGAGGGATGGTTCAGCGGTTAAAAGCACTGACTGTTCTTCTTGGAGGACCTGAGTTCGATTCCCAGCATCCACATGGCAGCTAACAACTGTCTCTAATTCCAAGATCTGACACAGTTGTACATGCAGGCAAAACACCAATTCAATAAAAATAAATATTTAAAAAAAGGAATTAAATGTCTGCTTATCATAAGATGTAGGCACTTTGGAATATAGGGAAATATTCTAGATTTGACGCAAATTGCATACAGTCTAATTTTGCCCTCAGGAATATTTGCTAGAACATGTTTTTAGTGTGGATACCAATACATAAGCATAATCAAATATAAATTTAATTAGAATTTCAGCACAATGAGGTCATTGCTATTTCCCACCACTATCAATTCTCTTTTATTATTATAAAGGAGTACTCCCAAGGTGGGGCAAAAATAATCTGTGGTCCAAACTTTCTTTGGTTTATTACCTAAATTGCTCTGGAAAATTTCCTTTCAGGTTTTGTGTTTGTTTAGCAGGTTCCTTACAATATATGTGTGACTAAAATCATTTTAACAGCCTTAATTGTATTACAAGGGCAATGATTCCACAGGTCTTGTGACAACACATTCCTCTGTTCTGTATGAGTTTATTGAATTTCTTTTCAATGGTTGATATTTGACTCTCTTTCATTTACAGTAGATCCAGCTATACAGTTCGCTGAAGTACCTGAGCAGGTTCAGGAGGGGTTAAAGAATGTACTAGTGATATAAAAACTGCCACTCTGTTATGTAATCTATGCAATCTTGTAGTTGAATCTGGGTTCTTGTGAAATTATCAAATAACTAGGAATATGGTATATGATTAGGAAGTAATATAATGTGCACACTATCATATCTGTACATTTTGTTCCATGAACCTATTGTGATTTTTGACAAAAAGCAGCAATTTCCAAGTTTTAGATGTTTAAATGATTTAATTTTTATTGTTCTTGTTTGTCTTTACTATTTTATAAAGAAGTACAGGTTGTGTCTAAAATGTATCATTACATTAATTCCAGATAAAAAGAAATGCAACCAAGACATTAATGAACCCTCAGGGAAGTACCATGAGATTAAAGTTACACATAATTTACGAAGGATACAATGATCAAAATTTTTGTTGTTGATGCTTTTGTTTTTTGTTATTATTTTTGAGATCAGGTCTGAGGTCTTAATATGTAGCCTTGGCTGACCTGGAACTCACTTGCCTCTCAAGTATAGGGGTCAAAGGCTTATACCATTACATCCAGCTGCTTTTGATTTTCTTGTTTTGAAGCAAGGTTTCATGCGGCTCAGGATGGTCTTGAACTTCTGATTATCTCCTAAGCACTGGGCCGATAGCACACACTTCCACATCTACCTGGTCTTCTTCCTTCTCCTTCTTCTTGATACAGGATCGCATGTACTTTTGAATTTCTTGCTTCCACCTCCAGAGTGTTGTTGGGGTTACAGGCATGTACCCCACGTTCAGTTCACTATCTATTTACTTACTTTCTTGAGACAGTGTATCCTGTGACCCAGGCTAGGGTCACACTATGTATATAACCATGGAGATCTGAACTTCGACTACAGAATCTCTCTACATAGTTCAAGCTAGCCTTGAACTCACTACACAGCCCAAGTCAGCTTTGAAACTGTGTTAAGATTTAGACATGAGTCACTACTCTTGGTTCATTTGAATTAAGTCACTAAAATTGAAAAGAGTAAAATAAAAATCGAGTTTAGGTTTTGTTTTGTTTTTTGCTTTCTCCAAGTGTAGTCCAAATGTAACCCCAGGTTTGTATTGATTCTCTTGCTTCAACCTAGTAAGTATTTGGATTATAGGCATGAGCCATGCTTGGCATAAATCTAGGTTTCTATGTTGCTACAAAGCATGTACACAAAAATTCTCCTACTAAATAGGTTTTCAGATAAAAGATGCTCAGTGAATAAAGGCACTTGCCACACAAACCACACACCCCCCAAAAATGAGTTTCATCCTTGGCTCCTTGGAACTCAGTAAAGGAGAAAGGAGAAAACACATTTCAGGAAGTTGTTCTCTGACTTGAAACAGGCACCATGGCACATTTGCCCACATACATGCACATACACATACAATAATAATAAATAAAACGTAAAAATTCAATTGAAAGTTTTTTTAAAAGACTATGTCTGCATTTAGTTATAAGGAACGCTTGCTGTTCATGGTGATTCATGCTTATAATCTCAGCACTTGGCTGAGACAGGAGGATCACTGGGTGCTTAAGGAAAACCTGAATGACAGGCCAACCTAGGCTACAGAGAGAGATGCTGTCTAAAAAATTGCACACACATACACACACACACACTCAGAGAGAGAGAGAGAGAGAGAGAGAGAGAGAGAGAGAGAGAGAGAATCCAGCAGAGTCTTCGTCTGCTGGAGTGATGACTTCTGGACTTGTGGAATCCCAGTCTAGAAAATTAACTGTCAAGAGCCAAATCACACTTGGGGGATCCCTCTTCATTTTGCTTTTCTCTAATCCGAGGAAATTTAGAAAACTGGAAAATATAATGGAAAAAAGTCAATAAAGGGCAGAGAAGAGCCGAAGAAAGAGGAAGAGGCCTTGGTACTTCTTGACTTGTTAATTAGGGTCAGAAAGGGGATTTCCTGTACCCTAAGTGTGTTTCAATCTCATAGGTTTGGCGAAAGGAATAAACTCATGATTCACCTCGCTTTCTCAGTTCTGAAGCTCAGCCTGGTGCATTGCAATTTCCTCTTAATGTATTATGTAGTGACTAATGGAAGGGCTAGGTCACCAACCAGTGTTTTACTCCAATTCAAAAGCTATAGGATTTCAATTGGCCTCAGCTTGTTGGGCAATAGGTTTAGATTTTCTCTTATCAAATGAGTGGGGCTCTTAGAGGTTATGAAGGGACTTCCCTTGGGACTTGTTACAACAGAGGGCAGTGGCCATAGAAGTTGGAGGGTAGTTTCCTGTTTTGCTGTGATATTTCTTGGGGTGCCTCTGAAAATCTTTCTTACTTCTGAGAGAGGAAAATGCTCACAGGGTTGATTAATTATCACTAAGAATTCACTGAAGAAAAATGGGCAGATGTATAAATGAAAGGATAAGTCATTTCTTATGACACAAGTGTAAATTCTAGGTCTGTAGGTCTGTAAGTGTGTAAATTCTAGGTCTGTAAAGGGCCCATTCCAGAGATACCTGCGCAGGGGTGGGGGTGGGATGGGGGGCTGTTTTTCTTTGCTTGGAGATCTTTCGCAATTCCAACGTTTGAAGTCCCAATGAAGTGACCAAATTCACAGGGGGCAAGCTTTGTTAAGGATTTATACATAAAATCCGAAGGGTTTTAGGATTTGTCACTAGCTTTGTAGACACAAAAATACAAATTAAGTCATTTGAATACTTCAAAAACCTAGCCCATGTGGCTGCTGGCATCAATACTCCACACAAAATTAAAGATTATTTCCCAAGATGTGCACCCTGTGCTCCGATTGATATTTTAATAACTTGATTAAAAATTTCCCAGAAGTCTATTAGAGTCAGGAAACAGTCTGTGGTGAAGGTGAGGATTTGTTTTTTGCAATGGAAACTTTTAGCCCCCATGAACAGAGTAGGCAAAGCCCCTTATTTGCATGTTTATTCTCCATCCTCATTTGAATGAACAATGAAAAGTGAAAACCTGTTTGGAAGACTAGGCTTTTAGGTTTGCTTCTCTCACACACACAGCCAGGTGGACTCACAGGATACAATTTTCAAACTCTTTTATTTTCCGCTCTTGAATAAATTTGGGGATTCACTATCAGAGACATCATTATAAATAAAATGAAAAAGGTCAAAGCCAGGCTTGGTGGTTCGGTCCTGACACATGAGCATTCGGAAGGCCGAATCAGGAGAATTTCCCTAAATTTGAGGCCAGTCTAAATCTACAGAGCGGGCTCCAGGCCACCGAGACCGACATAGCAATATCAGGTGTCTAAATAAATAAATGCACTCGCCATAAACATAGTGTGGGGACCCTGGGGAAAATATTTTAATTAAAATAACCAATAGCCTGGCATGGTAGCCTATACCTGACAGAGGCAAGCACAGCTCTTTGAGGCCAGCCTGGTCTACATTAGTGAGCTCCCAAGACCAGATAGGTCCCCTCACATTCCCCTCCCAAAAAACCAAGAACAAAAAAATCACAAGCAAATCAAAAAACAAAACTCAACAACTTGGGAAGGGTTTGAGTACTGTTTACTCTTTCTTAATTAAAAATGAGTCTGACAGTCCTTTGGCCAGCTCAGTGCAGGAACTGCTATGAAAAACCCCTCGGCTGGGTTGCTGTCCAAGCCATGGAACTCCATTCCCCTGTGCGAGCTCAAGCCTGCCCGCTTCGCTCTGCAAGTCTCTGGAGGTCTTTCCCCTGCTTGCAGACATCTAGGTTCCCCAGGGTCGCCGTCCTCCTGCGTACACCATGGCGCAGAGCCGGCCGCCTCAGGCTCGCCGCCACCAGGTCGTGGCAAAAATCTCTTCCCTACTGCGGGCCCCAGAAGCCAGGCCGCCTCCCTCCTCCCTCCCTGCTGGCGGGGCCCTTTCCCAGCCCGGGATCAGCAGCAGCAGCAGCAGCCGCAGCAGCGACGGCAGGAAGCGAAGCCCTTGTTGATGCTGTTCCGTGGCGCGCCTGTCCACCCTCCGGTGGCCTCTTGGCTCTTCCGGGCTCCTGGATGTCCCCCCTCCGCGCGTGCGCAGTGCTTCACGAGGGGGCGGGGCTCAGATTCCTGTCAGCGGCGGCGGCGGTGGCGGCGGCCGTCAGTGTGCGCTGAGCAGAAGCTCGAAACGGACCCCTTGGTTCTCCCTCTCTCCTTCCCCGCCCGAACCTACTCTCCGGACTCAGCAGGAGTCGGTCTTCTACTCCGCAGAGCTGCTCTCCATTCCGCCGCCCTTCTCGTCGCTCGGCCGGGTGGGAAGTGACTGCCCTCGAGGAGGAGGCAGCGACTGCCGCCCTCGCCTCGCCGCCCCCGGTTCGGTGCCCGCGGTCCCGGAGAGGAGGTGCCGCCGCCACCGCCGCTCCCCCCCTCCCGCTGCCCTCGGGCCGGGCTGGGTCGAGCTGCGATGCCCTCGGACTTCATCTCATTGCTCAGCGCGGACCTAGATCTGGAATCGCCCAAGTCCCTGTACTCTCGAGGTGAGTCAGATGGGGGGTGGGGCGTGGGTGCGGGGAGCGCGGGCGTGCGGAGTCCCGGGGGTCCCCGTCGGAGCCCGGCTCGGCCAGGGTTACCCCTGCTGAGAGTCCCAGGCTGGTCCCGGGAAGCCACGGAGGGCCAGGGATGATGTCGGAACTGCAGAGCGACGGCCCCTCCCCAGCGCAGCGCGGGGCGGCCGGGGGTCCCCCCACCCCCACCCCGGCTCCCCGAGTCCTCTGCGGCCCCGGAGGTTCGCACCCTGACTGTCGGCCGCTCCCGGCCCCGCCGCTCTCGGCAGGCTCGGCGCCGGCCCAGTCCTCCCCCAGCTCGGGAATCACCCCACTGGTCCGGGTGCTGGGGCCGCCAAGGGGTCGGGACGCCGGGGCTCCTGTCTCCCGGACTCTCCTCCCCGGCAAAGTTGCCCCATGCCGGGCTGAGTGGTCCCAAGCAGCTTTCCAGCTCAGGCTCACCATTTTTTCTCCCTCTTTCGGCTTGTTTGTGCGCGGTCGTCCTGCCTCCCCCCCCCTCCGGCCTAGTCCACTCCCTCCCCATGTCGGGACGGCCCCCCTCGACCAGGCGTTCTTCATTTCCTCGTCATCTTCTTGCCTGGAAAAGGCCCGAATTTTCTTTTTTTCCTCTCATTTCACCTCCGTGGCATTCTAATTACTTTTCTTTTACAAAGATAGGGATGCCTTCCCTGGCTTACTTGTATTTCTCTCCCTAGAGTACCAGGCTCCGGCACAGGCACAGTCCTGCCCTTTAATAAATTTCTCTTCTTTGCTGCTCAAGGGCTTTTTGCAGAGAGGAGGCAGTGAACAAGCTTCCCATTTAAAACTATTTTGGCTAAGGCCTTCAGGGGATTCCCAGCATCTAAAACATTAACATTAAGTGATCCCTGCTGGGGTTAAATTCCTACACTGGACACCACAAGAATGTGTCAGAACAGGTTCCTTTGCAAGGGGTAACAAATCCAAAATACCCACATTTTCACTCATTTCCACTTATACCAGTGAGAGGGGGCAAAAGATGGTTCTTAACGATTCATTTATATTTGAAAACATATACCATGGTGAACCGTTTTCCAGAGAAATAAAGCATTTTTCCTGTTTTTAGTTTTACAAATAGATGGGGGGTGGGGTGCCTGAGGGGACTTAAGCCTGGCATTAGTGTTTATTCATATTGTTTCAGTGAATCAGAGGGATATGGTTTACTTTGGAAGGTGCTGATTTTATAGACAATTGAGTTTGTAGACAGAGCCCTACTTAGTAACTGTTAGGCAGGCCATTGTTGCTCTGATGACTTTAGTTGGCACTCATTATCCTGTAGGATGTTTCTCAGATATTACCTGAAATAGCTTAGAAATATTGTAGTTCGAAGTGTTAGAAGGAAAAGAAAAGATCAAGAAGTGATCCTTAGAATAGGGCTAATGTACAATTGGATGCTAAAAATAGTCAAGTCAGTAACACCATTTGGGCAATAATCATCAGATAATTTTCCATGAAACAAATGCTTTATCAAAATCTAAGTTTAGCTTAGAGACCAGTGTAGAAGCAACCCACCTATTCTTTTGCAAGGAATAGACTAAACTAATATGGGCTTAAGCTCTTAAAAATACATAATAGTTATATAAGAGATGTATGCTGTCCTTGGCATTTTTTTCTCATTCAGCATAAAAAGTACTTAATGCTTTTTGTGTTTTTCAGATTCTCTGAAGTTACACCCATCACAGAATTTTCATAGAGCTGGACTATTGGAAGGTCAGCAAAGTGCCGTTTTACAGCATATTGTGTTAGTATGCAAAGGTTTTCTCTGAGATGGAGTTGAAATGGAAAAGTGGGAAACTTTGCAGACTCACACAATGTAGTTTTTTGCTAAGGAGCCTGATCCTTCTTTTAGAGCAGCTAAATGTTTCAGTGGATTTTGTTGTTGTTCTTGAAGTGCTTTTAGGCCATTGTATCTGCTTTGAGAGGCCTTGGGGAAATCCCTTAAGATCATTTAAAATTATGTGTTGGGTGTTCTACTTTAGAATTTCAGTTAATTTTTGTTAAACACAAACTGAATTTGAAAAGATTCAAACATAAAAATGATAAATTAATAAATGCAGCAGTGACACCAAACACATACTTAGTTTGAAAATTCTAAATTGAAAACTTTTGGATGTTGTGAATTTCAAAATTAAATATAATTTATTTATCAATTATTGATGTGATTTCTATATTATTATTTCTAAGGATGAAAACTAAGTAATCAAGATGAATAAACTATGCTTAGGAAAAAAAAAAAAAGGCCCATAGGCCATAGAATGTTCTGGAAAAGTTAATAGGCTATGTACCTTAAGCAGATGGCAGTTCCTTTAAAACCTTTTCTTTCTTTTTTTTTTTTTTTAAAGACTTTATACTTATGATCTTTGAATTTTAAAGGCTTGGTGTTAGATAGCAAGGATATTAATTATTTCTCCATTACTTAGAAATGAGAAATAAGCTGAAAATAAGAGACCTGGGGGAAAAGTTCAACAGCAACAGAAACAATTTTTTCTGTGTTGAAGTTAGTACTCCTTACCCAAAGCCAAGTGCCACTATGAAGTAAATATATGTATCCAGTAAGTACTTTATGATTTCTTTTAAAAGGGCCTTGAATTTTTGTATGACTTGAATATAGCTTTTTCCTCACTTAGAGATAGGTAGTCCTGTTGTTACAGTGGGAGAAGTGGGTGTTGTAATTGAGCTTAGGTTTAAATACCAGTTTAGCAACTTGTTCAGCTCTGTGACCTGGGGCAAGTGATTTTACTGTTCTAAGCTTTATTATTCCTTCTACAAAAGTAAGTATATCCTTAGTTAGTTAATGTGTATTAAAGTGCTTAGTTATAGTATTTGGCTTTATTTATTATTATCATATTATTAGACAGTACTGAACATTTATTTATTTACTGACTTTTGTTTTTTCGAGACAAGTCTCACTATGTAGCTCTTTGCTGATCTGGAACAACTCCCTTCCTATATAGACTAGACTGGCCTGGAATTTAGATCTGCCTGCCTCTGCTTTGAGTGCTGAAATTAAAGGGTGTGCTGCAATGGGACTTGAAGTATAGGAGACAAATGTTCCCACTGAGTTTATATAGCTCTATCAGGGAGTATCATAATCAGAAAGATTATCAGGCAGGAGAAAGACATGTAAAATGTATTAATTACTTTATAAATGTTAAGGGTTTTCCTTTTTGTTGTTGTTGTGTGATTACTTTTATGTGTATGGATGCTTTGTCTGCCTGTATGTCGGTGTAGCATGTGTATGCCTTGTGCTCACAGAGACCAGAGTGTTGGATCCCCAGAAACTAGAGTTACAGATGGTTGTGAGCTGTTTGTTATGTATGTACTGGGAATCGAACTTAGATTCTCTGGAAGAGCAGTCTCTCCTCCAGTTCCCAAAAGTTAAGTTTTTTAACTTTTATCATCAGCTAGATTGTTTTAACAATATAATTTAGAGCAAATAAAAGATGTTCAAATATTGATTATATCTGTACATATAGGAAGTGTGTGTGTGTGTGTGTGTGTGTGTGTGTGTGTGTGTGTGTGTGTGTTAATGTGAAGATGTTTTAAAAACTACAATCCGAAGAAGAGAGACATTTTTAGAAGGGATGTTGTGCTTTTTGTTCTTTTGGAGGCATAATCACTATGTAGCTCTGGCTGTTCTAGAATTCACTATGTAGACCAAACTGACCTCAAACTTACATCCTCTGTCTTCCAAGTGCTGGATTAAAGTAGTGTAGAGGTGTTTTTTTGTTTTTTGTTTTGTTTTGTTTTTTGAGTTTCTCTGTGTAACAGCCCTGGCTGTCCTGGATCTCACTCTGTAGACCAGGCTGGCCTCAAACTCACAGAGATCCCTCTGCCTCTGCCTCTGTAGTACTGGGATTAAATACATTCACCAGCTGGAGAAGTGGTTCTTAATGAAGGAGATTTTTAGGTTTTGTTCTTATTGTTTATGATGATATCAGACTATCTCTCTTCCTGGGTAACAAACCCAGAGAGTATCATAATCAGAGAGAGTATAAGGCAGAAAAAAGATAGGAAAAAAATGTATTTTTAATGAGTTTATAGAAATACTAATGTGTATATTACATGTTTGCTCCTATATGTTAATTTTTATTTTGTTTTTTTGAGACAGGGTTCCTCTCTGTAGCCCTGACTGCATTTTTATAGTTCTGTCTACCTGTCTACTTCTTTTTTTTTGTTTGTTTGGTTTGGGTCTTGGTTTTTTTTTTTTTTTCTTTTTTCTTTTTGAGACAGAGTTTCTCTGTGTAGCTTTGGAGCCTGTCCTGAAACTCACTCTGTAGACCAGACAGGGACTAAAGTTGTGCACTGTCATCTCTAGGGACCCAGAAATTTTGACTCAAGTAGTTTGGCTTTGTGGTAGGAGGTGCCTTTACTTACACATCTATCTTGGCTACTCTAACTATATCTTAAATAATGCATAAAAGCAGAGAGAATAAAATGATGAACCTCTATGTATACCCATCACCAAGCTTTAAGAATTTTTGATGTCGTTCTTTTATTCTTTCTGTTTCCCAAAGCTGAACTATTTTACAATAAATGACAAATACTGTAATCATTTCACATACAAATACTTTTATGTTAGAGTGACTTCTTTCCTTTTAAAAAGATTTTTTTTTAAATTTTTTAAAGATTTATTTATTATGTGTAGTGTTCTATCTGCATGTTTGCCTACATGCCAGAAGAGGGCACCAGATGGTTCTGAGCCACCTGTGATTGCTGGGAATTGAACATAAGACCTTTGGAACAGCAGCCAGTCCTCTTAGCCTCTGAGCTATCTCACCAGTCCCTAATTTTGTTTATTTTTTTTTTAAACTTTTTTATTTATTTAATTATTTGCCTTGGTGTTTGCCTGGAACTGGAACTACAGACAGTTGTAAGCTGCCATGTGGGTGCTGGGAATCGAACCCGTGTACTCTAGAAGAGCAGATGGTGCTCTTAACCACTGAGCCATCTCTCCAGCCCCAATTTTGTTTATTTTTAAAGTATAAAATATGCTTATATGCATGAGTGGCTTGCCCCTATGTTATATCTCTACACCATGTTTGTGTGGTACTCTCATAGGCTAGAAGAGGGTGGTTTGTGGGTACTAGGACTCCCCAACCTAGTCTTCTGTAAGAATAGCGAGTACTCTTAACTGCAAAGCCATCTTGCCAACCCCCAGATACGGTTTATTTTTAAAACATTTTTATTTACACGTGTGAATTTGTGGGTACCTAAGGAGACTTAGAAGAAGGCATGAAATCTGGAGGTAGAGTTAGAGGTAGTTGTGAGCTGTTGTGATATACATGTGTGCTAGGGCACAAATTCTGCCCTTTTGGAAGTACAGCCAGTACTTTTAACTGCTGAACTATCTTTCCAGCTCCATGATGACTTCTTTTGTTCCTTTTTTTCTTTTTTGAGATATGGTATTACCATGTAGTTTTGACTATCCAGGAATTCACTATGAAGAGGAGGCTGCCTTTGAACTCAAGAGATTGGCCTGCTTCTTCCTCCTGAGTTCTGGCCTTAAAGGCATATTCCATCATGCCTGGCTTCTTGTATTAATTTTTTATTTTTTAAAAAACATTTATTTATTTATTATGTTTACAGTATACAGAAGAGGGTACCAGATCTCATGATAGATGGTTATGAGCCACCATGTGGTTGCTGAGAATTGAACTCAGGACCTTTGGAAGAACAGTCAATGCTTTTAACCTCTGAGCCATCTCTCCAGCCCCCTAATTTGTAGTAGTACAAATTTGGGTTGTAAGAAAAGAAGACTTTGAGCCAAATAAATATTTGGGGAGGCTGAAATATTAGAGAGAGGAAGCACCACAGTCAATTTTTATCTAGCTGTCTTGTAATTTTTTTAGCCTCACTCTTGGTCGGTTTTTTGTTGGTCGCTTTTGCCAGTCGCTTTTGTCTTGCTGGGTTTTTATGAGCCTTTATATACCCTATCTCATCTAGGTTAGGATTAAAGGCGTGTAGCCTTGAACTCACAGAAACAGAAGAAATTTTGTTTCTGGAGTTATGGGATTAAGGGTGTTGGTCACCACTCCTAGCTTTCCCTGTGCTGGGATTAAAGGTCTATGTGGTTGACTCTCAGCTATTTATCCTTGTATTTAAGGATCAAGGATTTCCTGAGCTGTCTTCCTAGGATTTGACTGTGTGGTCTCTGATATCTCAGGATTTATTAAATACCTAACAAATATCCACACTAATTTTTTATTTTTTATATTTTTGATTTTTGAGCCAGGGTTTCTCTGTGTATCTTTGGCTACCCTGGAACTTGCTCTGTAGACCAGTGATATTTTGTTTGTTCTCTAACAAAGCTTGTCTGAAGATCAGAGGTGATATCTAGCCACTAGTTACCCATATAGGTCAGGCAGTGGTGGTTTACTTAATCCCAGCATTAGAAAGGAAGAGACTGGAATATAAAATAGGTGGAGAAAGGATCTTAGCCTATTCAGACTGAGGATTGGTTAGAGGCAGGATCTTTCCACCCTTTGGCCTTGAGGATTCAGTAGAGGTAAGAGGTATTTCTAGTGGCTGGCTCCTTTGTTTCTCTGATCTTTCAGCATTTACAGGGATTTCTGGCTCCAGGTTTTTATTAAGACCAATTAAGATTTGTGTTACAGACCAGGCTCCAAACTCTAGAGATCCACCTGGCTCTGCTTCCTAAGTACTGGGAGTACAGGTGTGTCCAGCTTTGTATTAATTTTTTTTAAAAATTCTGTTTTATTCATTTAGTTCATTTCTTCCTTCTTTTTATTCTCCTTTGTCATCTTTGCAAGATGGAGTATATTAGGAGGCTAATAAATGCTTCAGGTCTATTAGCACCTTGTATTCTGTGTCAAGATTACAGTCCAAGCATGTGAAGTGGATGAAGCAGGAGGGTTGCAGAGATGGAAACAAAGTTAGCAAGTTCCTGGCTACAGGATGTGAAATTAAATATATACTATATATACATATATATGTGAGCCACCATGTGGGTGCTGGGAATTGAACCCCTGTCTTCTGTAAGAGCCAGAAGTACTCAATTGGGGGGTGTGTGTTAGGTATGAATTTAATTATAAAAGCTAAGAATCATCTGGGGGGAAAGTCACCATTTCTTAGACATTCTCTACTGAAAAACACTTGTTTTGGTTTATCTTATTTGACAAACCAAACTAATAGGCCTGGTAGAGTAGATTTATGAGGCTGAGGCCAGAAGATGACAAAGCTGGTCTGAGAAACTTCATGAGACATTGTCTCAAAATAAGTCTGACAGTCTGACAGATAACCTGGGAATTACAGCATTAGTAATTCAAGTTTCTAGGTCCAATGCTCAGTACAAACACACACCTAAGAAATGAAAGTAAACAGATTAAGAAAAGGTCAAAGCCTGGTGGTGGTTGCTTGCCCCTTTAATCCCAACATTTAGGCAGAAGCAGGAAAATCTGGTCTAGAGAGCAAGTTCCCGGACAGCCAAGAGAAACACTGCCTTGAAAAAAAAATTAGCAAAAAACTATTGAATTATTTTTGCTTTGTTTTTAATTTTCATTTAATTTTTATTGATCTGAGTCATACCTAAAGACTGCCATTATGAAAAAAATAATGTTAAAACATGTCAGAAGTCCTGACTAGTTCATCTCAGCTTCTTGTTAACTCATTCTTCAGTGATTTTCTATTATGTGTTTTGTGGTTACTCATTTTTTTTTTTTTTTTTTTTTAGAGAAAGTGTTTTTTTGTTTTTGTTTTTGTAGCCAAAGCTGGTCTCTTAGAGGATGGCTTGGAACTGCATGCCTTCTTGTTTCTACCTCCCAAGTGCTAGAATTATCCAGTATGGGGATTACATCATTAATGATTTTTAAAGAAGCAACAATAAAGTAATAAATGAAATTCAACATGTTACACTATAGAAGTCATTAGAAACATGATATCCTCTTAGAGTGATATTTATTTATTTATTTACCTATCCATTTATTTAGTTAGTTTGGGGGGGCAGGGTTTCTCTGTATGAAGCCCTGGCTGTCCTGGAACTCACTCTGTAGACCAGGGTAGCCTCAAACCTAGAGATCAGTCTGCCTCTGCTTCCTGAGTGCAGAGATTAAAGGTGTATGCTAGTACCTCCTGGCTTATTTTATTTATTGAAAATAAAATTTTTTCATACACAGTGACACTTCATTGGATTTTTTGTTTTCAAGTGGTTGACAGTTGAAGATAGATAGCTTCTTAGGGATGGGAGTTCATGTCCACTTTGGGTGAATATTTTATTTAATGTTTACAATTAGCAAATTGTTTGCTGTCTTTGGTGTGTCTTAGTTAGGGTTTTCTATTGCTGCAGTGAAACAATATGCCCAAAAAGAATGTTGGGGAGGAAAGGGTTTATTAGGTTTACACTTTCAGCATTGCTGTTCCTCACTGAAGGAGGTCAGGACAGCAACTTAGACAAGGGAGGAGCTGATGCAGAGGCCATGGAGGTTAGCTGTTTATTGACTTTCTTTCCCATGGCTTGCTCAGTCTGCTTTCTTTTTTAAATTTTATTTATGTGTTTTGGTGTTTTGCCTGCATAGAGGTATTGGGTACCATGGAGCTGGTACATGACAGATGTGAATTGTCATGTAGGTGCTGGGAATTGAACCAGGTCTTCTGGAAGAACAGCCAGTGCTTTTAATTGCTGAGCCATTGCTTCAGCCTTCAGTTGGCTTTCTTTTAGAACCCAGGACTACCAGCCCAGGGATGGCACCACTCACCAAGGGCTGGGCTCCTCCCGTATTGATCACTTAATGAGAAAATGCCTTACAGCTAGATCTCATGGAAGTATTTCCTCAACTGAAGCTCCTTTCTCTGATGACTCTAGTTTGTGTCAAATTGACACACAAAATCAGCTAGTAGTACAGTGAGTATCTTTATGAGATAGTTGTAGCTTATTATAGGTTAAACTCTGTTTTGACTGATAATTGGGCTTAAAAGTGATGAGTAGAAAAAGAAATAAGAAGCAAGAAGTTTTTTTATTATTGTCTGTGTATATAAAGTGTGATATGGATGCATTCATTGCCTACTATACTTGTGAGATTGGGGGACAACTTTCTGGAGTTGGTTCTTTTTCTACCATGGATTCCGGAGATGGAACTCACATCGGTAAGCTGTTAGTTATTCTTGCTGACCCAAGAAACTTGATTTCTTTAGTTAGCAGTTCTTTTATGACATCATGGGAATCTGTCTCTGCTGCTTCTTATTTCTGCTGGTATGTTTCAGAGACAAAATGAAATTGGTAGGCAACAGAATAGGAGTCTCAAAAATTAGTTCTTTATCTTCCTGGGGTTTTTTGTTTTCTAAACTTCTTGAGGGGCTGAAGAGATGGCTCAATGGTTGGGAGCACTGACTGTTCTTCCAGATGACTGGGGGTCATTTCTCAGCACCCACATGGCAGCTTGAGGCTGTCTGTGACTCCAGTTCTGGGGGATTTGACAAACTCATACAGACATATATGCAGGAAAAACACCAATGCACATAAAATAAAAATAAAAGTAAAAAAAAAAAAAACCCTTCCCAACAGTTCTGTGTTAGGGATTAGAAGATTTCAGTGTGGCCTGAGAACCTTACTGAGGGAAAACACTGTACTTTTTCTTTACAACAAACACTCAGAGTACTTTCTTTAGAGTTACTAAGTTATTTCTTCTTTTCATAAAGTTAAAACAATATGAAAGTTGTTTTTTATTTTTTAAACAGGATATCTTATAGTCCAGAAGGTTTGAGGATGACCTTGAACTAATTCTGATTTTCCTTATGGGATTATAGGCCTGTGCCCCATACCTACTTTTATGTGGTTCTGGGGATCAAACCAGGGTCTTAGGAAAGCTAGGCATGCATTGCACCAACTGACCCACATCTCTAGCACAGAATATGAGTTCTTGGTCCCTTAAAAGTGAGTACAGTCTTTTGCCTAACTGTAGAAAATGCTGATTTTGAATAAAATCAAAATTTGATTCTTAGTGACCAGGCAGTGGTGGAGAACAATTTTTTAACCCCAGTACTCTCAGAGGCAGAAGCAGATGGATCTCTGTGAGCTGAAGGCCACCCTGGTATGGTCTATAGAGTGAGTTTCAGGACAGCCTCCAAAGCTACACAGAGAAACCTTGTCTCAGAAACCAAAAACAAACAAAACATTGATCAGTAGTCATACACACTAAATTCTACATTACTAGTTAGGATGTTAGATTAAAATGATTTTTTACAATTATGAAAACAACAAAATTTGTTGCTAGAGGCTTTATTTATTTATTTAGAAACAGAGTCTCTCTATACTTAGCTCTTGCTGTCCTGGTTCTTATCAGGCTAGCCTTGCTGTCACCAATGTCTGCCTGTCTCTGGTACCCAGTGCTGGGATTAAAGGTATGTACTACCATGCCTGGCTATAGAGGCTTTATTATACAATTATGTTTGTTTAAAGTTTTCATTACAGTTGTCTCTATAAATTAATAAGATAGGATATATTTAAATGTGTCCTATGACAGGCTGTAAACCAAATGTGTAGGCTTAAGCTAATAAGTTGCTGGTTTTTCATAATGGGGTAGTGGTGAAAAATCTTGGAATATATTGTTTCTTTTTTCCTTTAACTAATTAATTATGTATGCATGTGGGCTGGCATGTGCCATAACATACATGTCTGGAAGTAAGAGAATAACTTGAGGAGCTTGCGTGATATTTTTTGTGTTGCTCCATATTGAACCAAAGTCCTCATGCTTTTGCATGCTTGGCATATACTCCACCACTGAGCTGCATCATAGGAATTAATCCTATAAAATGTCAGGCAAATGAGGCAAAGAGTCATCAATACAAAGTGAGTAAAATCTGACTACTTTGTTTTATTGATTAGGAAAACGGTTTCTATATATTAAAGCAGCAAAATCCTTCTTGTGTTAGTAAATGTACCTTTATTGAAGGATATACTGACTTTAATGTAGTAAACTGTATTTAAGGATATACTCATTTTAATAATAATTTTCATATATTGCTAAGCATAACTTTTAGTATAAAAATGCAACAAATTGTATAAATCACTTAATAAATACATAGGTGTTCTTCATCATTAACATTGGAAAATACAATTAAAATCACCAGAGATACTTCTCTCACATGCTAGGATGGCTGTGATAAAAAAGATGAGCCGAACATTGTGGTACATACTTGTAGTCCCAGTTACACAGGAGAGTAAGTGGGGAAGATTCCTTGAGCCCAGAAATTTGAAACCTGCCTGGGTAACATAGTAAGAAACAGAAAAGGACAACAACAACAAAAAGATCCTGTTTATGGGCAGGAAAGATGGCTCAGCAGTTAAGAGCACTGACTGTTCTTCTGGAGGACCTGAGTTCGATTCCCAGCATCCACATGGCAGCTAACAACTGTCTGTAATTCCAAGATCTGACACCCTTACACAGTTAGTTATACATGCAGGCGAAACACCATTTCACATAAAATAAAAATATTTTTTTAAAAAGATCCTGTTTATGATCATGTGGAGATAAATAAACTATTCCTTGGAATGTAAAATCTGTGAAGTTGTCATTTTAAAGAATCTGGTATTTACTCAAAAAGTTACATGTGAGAGTTGGAGAGAAGACTCAGTGATTAAGAGCATTGGTTGCTCTTCCAGGAGACTTGAATTCAGAAGACATGAATTCTTAAAAAATGAGACACATGAATTACCCTATTATCTCAAAATTGTGGTTTAAGATATGCACCCAAGAGAAAACGAATACATATATCCACACAAAAATATTTATAGCAGTATTATTCATAAATAGCCTAACATTTAGAAAAACCCAAATGTCTATAAACTGCTTGGTAAATGATTAAGCAAAATTTGGACTATTCACACAGTGAAATATTATTTGACCATAAAAAAATAAAGAACTTACTATAATGTGGATTTAAACAGGTTAATCACAAAAGGCTACATATTATATAGTCCCATTTCTAATACTGTACAAAAATTTGATAAGTCTAGAGACATGTAGACTAGTGTTTCCCAAGGGTTGGGAGTGAGAAATAGGGGCATATTGGACTATACGAAAAACCATTTTTCACTTTAGGTGAATTTTGTATAGTATATGAATTATATCGATATATACATAAATAGCATGTATAAGAAAAGTTGAAATAGCATGATCAAAACAATAGAGTTTATGTACTTTTTTTTTTAATTGTAAAAGACTAGCTCTAGTAATAAAGTATTGATTGTGGAATGTTAAATACATCGACTGTAGGAATGTAGAATAGTGTAGTTGCTATGTATAACAGGAAATTTCTCAAGAGGTTAAGCATAATTTTCACACTCTCCTTCTACTTGTGGTTGCATATGAAAGCAGCCGTTTAAAACAGATACTTGTATGTTAACAACATTCTTTATTATAGTCAAAAGGTGGAAAGGATGGGAATGTAGCTCGGTGGTTAAGAGTGTCTTCCAAACACACACAGCCCCTAGTTCATTCACTCACGCAGAAGGCCTGGCAAGGTGGCACATACCTGTGATTTTCAGTAGGCTAGAAAATTATGAATTTGAAGCTAGTCTGAACTATGTGTTGAAACTGGCTCAAAATTAATGAATACATGCAATGGCTAACCAAAGTATGTTATGTGTGAAAACAGCAGAGTATTATTCACCCTAAAACAGAAGTGAAATTTTGATACTTTCCCCATTGTGTATTAACTTTCAAAACAAAGAAAGCAAGCCAGTCATGGAATATGCCTAGAAACCTAGCACTTAAGATGTGGAAGCTAGAAGATCAAAAAGTTTAAGGTCAGACGTAGCTATATAGTGAGTTGGGCCAGGCTCAGCTCCTAAGACCCTGTCTGAGAAAACCAAAACAAAAAACATACAAATTGAAATAAGCCAAACAAAAAGAGACAAAGTATGGCTAAAATGCTTGTATATTATTACTAATTACTTACTGCCATTGAATTATATACTTAAAAGTAGCTAAGATAGTATGAATTTAATATGTATTTTACCACAAAAATGTTTATAATTCATAAAATTTAAGTGAGACATACTGATATATTCTTTCTCTGTCTCTCTCTCTGAGACAGGGTTTCAGGTAGCCTAGGCTGATCTCAAATTCACTATGTAACGGAGGATGACTTTAAACTTTGATCCTCTTGTGTCTGCCTTCTAATTCCTGATAGTGCCTTGGCTACTATGCTGTATCCTTAATAATCATAACTAAAATTTGAGAAGCCAGATAGATGACTTCGTGAAAAATTTATGAGTAGGTAAATTAGCCTCATTTAGATGGGATGAAATCTTTTTTCACCATTTCATAGTTGATTCGTTTTGTTGATTGGTAGAAAGCAAATGTTTATGTTTACTAAATAGTAGGAGGATTGCAGTTATTTAGTAAATGTTACAGAATTGTGGCAGTGAGCCAGAAAGGAAAAAAAAAATCTACATTAGTGAAGTGAGACATACTTCTGTAGATATGAAAACTTTAAGCTCTACTGAGTCTCAAAAAGATGTTCTATGATTATATTTGTATCATTAATTAGACATTGATGGGGTTAATGAGGACCTTGGATAATTGTTAAGTTAAATTGATACAATTATATTCATTGAAGGGCTTGTTTAAAGGGCACTGTTGGGTGGTTTAATGCTTGTTTTATATGAACATTAAAGTATTTTTGTTTAATTTATATGAGATAATTTTATATAAATGTTTATATGAATTTTTGTGTTTTCAGAGACAGGTCCTCACTTTAGGTCAGGCTAGCCTTTTGTCCTCCTGCTTTCACCTTCTGAGTACTAAGATTACAAACATGTGCTGCTGTTTGTTATTGTGAAATTCTTTATTTTTATATTGTGCTAATATCTATGAATATTTTTTGAAAATGAATGTATTTTGCTCTGAATATTTTGAAGAAAGGTTAAATCTATTTCAGAAGAAATAAAGTCTTTCTGTTTGTTTGGGGAGAATTGTTTGTTTTAGGATAAGCTATTCTTTGTTTTTTCTTTTTCTTTTTTTTTTTTTTTAACACTTTTATTTATTTAATTGCCTTGGTGTTTTGCCTGGAACTGGAACTACAGACAGTTGTGAGCTGCCATGTGGGTGCTGGGAATCGAACCCAGGTCCTCTGGAAGAGCAGACGGTGCTCTTAACCGCTGAGCCATCTCTCCAGCCCTATTCTTTGTTTTTTCAAGACAGGGTTTCTCTGTGTAGCCCTGACTGTTCAAGAACTCTGTTCTGTAGACCAGGCTGGCCCAGAACTCATAGAGATCCTCCTGCCTCTGCCTTCCAAGTGCTGGGATTAAACCACTACTTGATATGATAAATTATTCTTTTGGGTTAAGAATTTTTTACAGAACAGTTTTTTTAAAAATTTGAAGCTTATTTTTCAGATTATAACAGAATTAAACTTTTTAATGTTGTGAGTATGTGCTTGGAATTTAACTTAGGACCTAAGATGTGCTAGGCAAAAGCTCTGTCTACCATTTGGTTATATTCCCAATCCTAAAAAGGGTTACCTGGAAGGTTGCTAGGAATTGAACTTGTTTTTGCTTCTTGCTACTGGGGACTGAACCTAGGGCCTATGCATAGTAAGCAGACAGTCTAACCAGTATTGTTTTGTTTTTTTGAGACTTGTCCTCCTGCTTCAACTTCTTGAGTTTTGCATTTTATTTTATTGCAGAAAAGCCATTGTAAAGATTATAAAGCATAAAAGGAGAAACTATGTAATCCTATCACATAGAAATAACTACTGTTATTTCTACATTTTTATCTAAGCTAGCTTATTTTATACCTTCCTTTTATTTCTGTTCATTATTGGCTGTATATTGAGTTTTATTCTGTCTTTTTTTTAAAGAGATTATTTATTTATTATGTATACAGTGTTCTGCCTGCATGTATTTCTGCACACCAGATCTCATTATAGTTGCTTGTGAGCCACCATGTGGTTCCTGGGAATTGAACCCAGGACCTCTGGGAGAGCTGCCAGTGCTCTTAACCTCTGAGTCATCTCTCCAGCCCCTCATTTTTACTCTTAAATAACTAAATTCTATAAGCTGTTCTATTTTTTCTTCTCTGTACATTTGGACATCTTTTAAGTCATAAATGGAAAGTAACTTGACTGTATTTTTTCAAAAAAGTAATATATTATAAATTATAGATATTATAAACCTTTAGATGTGCTGAGCATGCTGGCATATACCTTTAATCTAATCTTAGCACTTGGGAGGCAGAGGCAGGCAGATCTTTGAGCTTGAAGCCAGCATGTGGTCTGCAAAGCAAGTTCTAGGCCAATCAGTGCTGTATAATGAGACCCTGTCTCAATACAAAACAAAACAATCTTTAGACAACATGAAAATACCAAGAAAAAAAGTAAAAATCTCTTTTAAATATATTATTTCTGTGTATGTGTTTTCTATCTTATATTTTATAGCTTATGTTATATAAATAGAATTGTCTTTTTGTTTGTTTGATGTGGTTTTCCAAGACAGGGTTTCTCTGTATAGCCTGGCTGTCTTGGAATTCACTCTGAGGACCAGGCTGGCCTTGAACTCATGGAACTTCACTTCTGCCTCCTGAGTGCTGGGATTAAAGGTATGTGCCACCATAATGGCTTGCTTGCTTGATTTATTTATTTATTTATTTGTTTGTTTGTTTGTTTATTTATTTGTTTATTTATTGGGGATAGGGTCTCATGTTTTCCTGGATGGCTTGTAACTCTTTTGTATAGACCAGGCTGACTTTGAACTTGTAGTGATCCTCCTGCCTCTGCCTCCCAAGTGCTGGGATAGCACATAAGCTATGCTATGCCTAACTAAATAGAAATTTTAAAAATCTTACTAATTATTTTTATTTTATTGCATTGGTGTTTTGCCTGCATGTATGTTTGTGTGAGTACGTCAGATCCCTTGGAACTGGAGTTACAGACAGTTGTGAGCTGCCATGGGGTGTTGGAAATTGAACCTGAGTCGTCTGAAAGAGAAGCCAGTGCTCTTAACACTGAGCCATATTTCTAGCCCCACTAAACAAGATTTTTTTCAAGAAGATTTAGTTTATATTTAATTATATCATTGTGTAGGAGGTGGAATTTTGTGCATGTTTATGCAGGTCGAATCGAACCCGGGTCCTCTGGAAGAGCAGACGCTGCTCTTAACCACTGAGCCATCTCTCCAGCCCCCGACTCAGGCTTCTTACTTGCTAGCTCTTACATCTGAAGTCAGCCCATTTCTATGAATCTATGTATTGTTACGTGGCTGGTGGCTTGTGGCTTGTGGCCTACTGATACTTTCACATCTTGCTTCTGGGCCTCAAGCTCATGTCTCCCTGAACCCAACTTTTTTCTTCCTCTATCTCTATTGGATTCCCCACCTGGCTATTCCCTCTCTTAAGCTTCTTTATTAACCAGTAGTAGCAACACATATTTACAGTGTACAGAAAGACATCCCACATCAGCTGTATGTGGTTCAGGTACTCTTAACCTCCATAATATGTTACAGAGTAGACATTTGACATTTCTAACAGCTGCATTATATCATATGTTTGAGTCATTATTTATCACTCTTGCATTGACAGACCCTTTACATTTAGTATGTTTTCAGTTCTGCTTTTATAAACAGTGGTGGAGAACAGTTTTACATGTGGAATTAACTGTATTTTCTCCTTAATTTAAATTTATAAATGGCTAGATCTGGTGGCATAGGTCTACCTATACAGCTACTCAGGAGACTGAAGCAGTAGGATTCAAAGTTTAAGGCTAACTTGGCCTAACAGTGAGTTTCCAGTGAACCTCAGCTGTTGAATGAGACTTTGTCTCAAACAAACCTGGAAAAGAAAATTGTTTATATATACATATTTAAAGTTTAAAGTAGGCCCTTTTTATTTTTACTTGCTTGTTGAAAGGAAATTAGGAGTTTGGTTTAACATTTAAAATGGTGGGCGGTGAGGAAGACATACACTGGGCTTCACTTGAAAGCTAGTAAAAGTTTACTGGGGGGTGGGAGCTGACTATTTCCCAGGCATAAAGTTACTTCAGCAGGGGTGTCACATTGCTAGGTAAAGGGTGATGGGACAGTGATCACTGCCGAGAGCCTTGGAGCGGATCTTGCTGTCACACAATGCAGGTAAAAGAGAATGTGACAAGAAGTAATCAAGGCGCCAACCAACATTCTTAGACCGAGCGTTCATCATGTAAGTCCAAAAGGTATACCAGGACAAAGGAGTCAAATTCAGCCATAGTCACCCAGCCTTCCTGATCATGCTCTTTCTTACCAATGCCATAAAGAGACTTAGAGTGGGTACTGGCGAGAGAGTAAACCCACACCACTATATCCTTCTTTGTCTGATGGAGCTGACCAGTACTGATGGGTCAGTGCAGGCAGGTCTTGAAGTTCAGCTGCGAGTTTGTTCTCTGAGCATTTGGTTTCTTGGAGGCACAAGATATCTGGCGCTTCTTCCTTTACCCAATCTAAACCTTTCTTATTAATCCAGGCTGGAAGCCCATCCACATTCCAGGAGCAAATCTTGAGTGTGGCAGATTTGCCACTGGGTGAAGTTTTCTGATCTGGTGGGTCCCCATACATGACAGGGCCCTCTCCTGCGGCCTCTTTCTCGTTTTTCTTTGCTGCTCCTTTACTCTTCTTGGTCTCTGGCTCGGACTTGGGTTCTTCCCCATCTTCTGCTGCCACTTTCTTCCCACGTTTTGGCATCCCTGTGACGAAAGCCTGCCGAAAGCCCTAAGCAGTGTTTACTGAGATGCCTACAGATAAGAAAGGGTGAAATCAAACACAAGGAGAGGAAGTGAGCCTCCTCCCTCAGGCATCCATTTGGGAGGGCCTCGGTTCACCCTGTCTTCCCCATCTTGTGTATCACAGCCCCTTGCCCTGTTAGGCCCTTCAACGAACAAGGTCGCCCAAGCTACCTGACCTCCCTGGGAAGCCAGGGAGCCCTGCTCACAGCACCAAGACTGGAGCTAAATACATATTTTTCTAGTTGTATTTTTGTCTAAACCAAACAAATTCTAAAGTTTTGATGCAGTTTGAACATTGTGTGTGTGTGTGTGTGTGTGCGCGCACACACACACACGTACACACACACACACACACACACACACGTACATATTCTTCCTAAATATGAATGCAAGCATAGTTTACTGGAATAAAGGTTAAAATTTTATTTTATTGATCACCCTTTAAAAAATGTGACCTTTGCCTAGGCCTTTCTTCCCATGTTATAGTAAAATATCTGAGGAGATAGCTGAAATGAAATGACATTTGCCAAATGAATAACTTGAATTCACTACTTGAATTGTGGATACAGTTCCTAAGAACTGTTGTGAGTGCTTGACTTCTGACTTAGATGACACCTTTCCTTTTACTTGTTACTTTGAGACAGTCTCACTATGTAAGTAACCTCTAGTCAAGCCTTAAACTTGAATACTCCAGTTTCTATCCACAGAGAATCCAGGAGTACAGAGTACTTGCAGAAGCCAGAAGAGGGCTTCAGATACTCTGGAACTGGAGTTACAGATGGTTATTGAACTGCTATGTGGGTGTTGGGAATTGAACCTGCTCTTAATTACTGAGCCATATTTCCAATCTCTCAAATACTCTATTTTTTTTAGGACTTATTTATTTATTTATTTATTTATTTATTTATTTATTTATTTATTTAGTATACAGAAGAAGGTACCAGATGTCGTCATAGATGGTTATGAGCCACCATATGGTTGCTGGGAATTGAACTCAGGACCTCTGAAAGAACAGTCAGTGCTCTTAACCGCTGAGCCATCTCTCCAGCCCCCAAATACTCTATTTTGCACAGTGAAAAAGCACAAATTTTTCAGGCTTAATGGTACATGCCTGTGATCCCACCAGAGACAGGAAAATTGGGAGTTCAATGTTAGTTTCAACTATGTTGTTAGTTTGAGATCAGTCTAAGTTGTATGAAACTTTGTTACAGACAAAATGCCCTGAAAAGAATGCATGCTTACTGGAATTTATTTAATATAATAATTTATTGTTTTTATTATTTTGTACATGATGGGGGAAGGTACACATGCCAAGTCACACATGAGAAAGTCAGAGGGCAACTTTTTGAAATCAGTTCTTTTCCTTTAATGTGACAGCTGGGGATCAAACTGAGGTTGCCAAGCTTTCTGGCTCAGAAATTTTTATTGTAACCTAGTCTGTTATTAGAGCCACTTTTTTCCTCTTAATGCTGATTTTAGCTTTATTTAATGAACTACTGAATTTGCTTCATCTTCCTAGTTGTTCATTAACCTCTTTGTACTTGCCTACTTTAACAAGTTTACAGAAATTTATCACTTGTTACTTGAAACTGCCAAGAGTTGGAATTATAACTATTTGGTTTCTAGTGTTGTTATCTGCCAAATGAGTTGATTTTGTTTTGAGAAGCTACTTTGCATTAATAAGTAGCATTGTTTAGATCAAGACTTATAAATTTTTCTACTCATAACCTCTTTTCAGGCCTGAGGAATTTTTACATGATCCCATGTACCATAGGTTAGCATATCTAACATCTATGGCTAATAAATAAATAAATAGATTTAGTTTAAATTATTATTTGACTATATAATTTTACTATTCATTAAAGACAAAAGCAAATTTGTACACTAATGAGATGAAAGTGATTGTCTTTACAGAAAAGTTAAATTTTGGCTAAATGTTTAATACCACAAACGTAGAGCCATATTTAGTGTTTTTCTGTGCTGATTGTTATTTTGATATTGTAAATATCAATGCTGAGAATATAGCTTGGCTTAAATATATGGTACAAAGTGATAGAAGTAAGTGCTGTGTCAAAATTGTTGGAAATTATTTTAATCTCTAGCCAAAAGTCATCCACTCAGATCAAATTTGATTTAGAGGCAATATAGTTAACACCTCCATCTTTTTTCCTCTCAGATTTATTTATTTTTCTCTTTTGGTTATTTGAGACAAAGTTTCTCTCTGTAGCTTTGGCTGGGCTGGAACTCTACAGGTAGACCTGGCTGGCCTGGAACTCAAGAGATCCATCTCCTTCTGCCTCGCTAATGCTGAGACTAAAGGTGTATGCTACTATGCCTGGCATTTTTATCTTTTTGTTGTTGTTGTTTTTGTTAAGATTTAAATTTGTCTTGTCTGTGGGTATGTGTGCATGTGTATGTGTCTGCAGAGGTCAGAGATGCCAGATCCTTCTGGAGCCGGAGTAATAGGTGATTGTGAGCTGCCTAACATACGTAGATACTGGGAACCAGATTTCAGTCTTCTGGAAGAGCAATGTGTACAATTTCTCGAGCTGCAAAGACACTTTTCTTTTTGGGAGGAGAAGGGAATGGGAGCCTTCAAGGTAGGCTTTCCCAGTGTAGCTCTGGCTGTCTTGGAACTCGTTCTGTAGACCAAGCTAGCCTTGTACTCACAGAGATCCCCCTATCTTTGCCTCCCAAGTGCTGGGATTAAAGGTACACACCACCAAACCCAGCGTTCAAAAACACTTTTTTAAAAGACTTATTTTTGTTATTTATGTCTGTGTGTATCTGTGTGAATGTATGTCCACATAAATGTGCAGGTGTTCTGTAGACCAGGCTGCCTCTGCCTCCTGAGAGCTGGGATTGAATACATATGCTACTGCTGCCCAGCCATACAAATGTTTTAAGTTCTGTTTGGGGAAAAACATGCCATGGCACACATGTGGAGGTAGAAGACAACTTTTTTTTTTTTTTTTTTAAATCAATTTTCTCTTTCTATTGTGAGCTTTGGGAATCAAACTTCATTCTTCAGGCTGGAGTGCCATTAACTGGTACAGGTTGAGGCAAGTGCCATTAGCTACCAATACATTTTTGAAAGTAGTAGTAGTCCACTATGTCAGAGGTGGGGAATAAGTCAATTAGGAATTGATTACAGTGTTATGAACAAAAACCTAGTTAGTTAAGTGTAAGGTGAGAGGAGGAAGTAGTAGCAAACAGCACAGACAATGTAATTGTTAAAACATGCCTGTGTGAAGAGTTGTGACAAGAAGCCCCTAAGGGAAGGTAGAAAAATGCAGTAACGACATCAATAGGAATCTGTGGTGGGGTAAAGGAGTTGATGAAATGAATGACTAAAAGATGGGCCAGGCCTAGTGAGTGGCACAAGACTGTACAATCTGAGCTACTCTGGAGTTATAGACATGAAGTTCCCAAGTCAGTGCTGGAGAGATGACTCAGCCATTAAGAGCATTGGCTGCTCTTCCAGAGGTCCTGTATTCGGTTCTCAGCAACCACATGATGGCTCACTAGAATAACATCTGGCACCCTCTTTTGGTGTGCAGGCAGAATACTGTATACATAATAAATAAATCAATCTTTAAAAATGTATATAAAGAGTTGCTTAGTCTACAGAATTAGTTCAAGGCCAACTTGGGATAAAGTAAGAGCTTGTCAAGAGAAAAGGAAAGAAATAAAAAGAAATCTGGTTATATATCTTGTTGGTAGAACACTTGCCTAGCACCTACAAGATGCTAAATTCAACCCCCAGTGTCACAAATGAAGCAAATGGATAAAAATAAGTATAAGAAAGTATTGGCACCCAAGGGGAAAATGGATTTGGGATTTAGAGTTGGTACATCTCTTGAATTTAAAGGTACAGATAATAGTTGTGCATGGATATGTTCACCTTTAATTTCACTGAGGTAGGTGGTTCTCTGTGAGTTTGAGGCAGCCTGGTCTATGAAGTGAGTTAAAGCCACAACCAGAGATACACAGTGAGAATTTATCTCAAAAATAGATAGATAGATAGATAGATAGATAGATAGATAGATAGATAGATAGATAATAAGGGGACAGAGATGAAGATAAGGAAATTTGAAAATTTGTGACTTGTGGTCTGATTTCTCCATGGAGTAAGGAACTTCCAGAGTGACAGACACAGGATAGTAGCTGAGAGGATGACAAAGAGTACCTTTTTGTAAATAGCTTCTAGGTTCTTTGGAGGAAGGTCATGCATTAATAGAGGTACTTATTCTTTAAGCTTTAATTTTTCTTCATCAAAACCTCAAAGCTGTGGGTTTAGGAATGTTGAAGATGAGTGATTAGTTTTTGAGGATTGGGCATTATTAACAGGATGAAAGACAGTATGGGCAGAGTGTAGGAGTATTTCAGGACATAAGTTCACATTTTATTTTATCCTTAGTTATTCCCTTCCTCCATACCATTCTCTGCCTCTCTCTCTCTCTCTCTTCCTCTCTCTCTAGTGGTGGTAGTGGAAGGACTGATTCTTGTTTTGCTTTGCTTTTTCAAAACATGATCTCATGACCTTTAATTTGTAATCCTTGTGCTTTACCTCCACAATGCTGAGATTACAATTGCAGGCCACTATGCCTAGTTGAAGTGTTTTTCGGGATTGAACCCAGGCTTTGTACAGGATAAAGAAGCCCTCTCAACTGAGCTACATTTCCAGCCTGCCTTTTCTTTCATCATCCCCTATCCTTCCATCCATCCATCCATCCATCCATCCATTCATCCATCCATCTATCCCTTTTTTGACAGTTTTCCCACTGTACCCTAAGGTGGCTTCAGATCATAGTAATTCTCTTGGCTCAGCTCGCACATGTTAAGAATAATAGTTATGATCTACAGTGCCCTCATAACCACTGATTTTGTACTTTTCTCTGATAATAATGTTTGATCTGTCAGAATTTTTAAATATGCACTTATAAATTTATATTTGTGTAAACATATAAATATTACATTATATCCTAAAATATGGAAAAGTACAAAGTAAGAATAAATCACATGAAATTCTGCTGTAAGTAAATAGTGGCCACCATTAATAAGTTCATGGTGATTCTTTCATGTATATATCTCTATGTACGCACTTCTATTTATTTATATGTTGCTTCATGAATAGAATTCTAGAATACATCCTGTTGTAACAGCTTACTGCTATTTAATGTAGTTCTGTTACAATTTACAATAGCTACAAAGTATTGCATTGTTTAACAAGATTTACTAAATTACTAAATCCTTTCATAATGGGTTATAAGCGAATAAATACTTATATTAAAGCCTGCCCTAAAACAGGGCCACACACTCATAATGGATTATTAATTCATTTTTTCTTTTTTTATTGTGATAAAATCTCATTTTTTATCTCTGTATCTCCTTGTTCAAACTCCCTTCCCCCTCCTGCCCCTCCCAGTCACTCTCTCCTCCCCATCTCTATCTCCTCCCCAGCAAGGTCAGGAGGTCCCAAGGTCCCAAGGTGGCTTAGTTCAGCATCCACTCCAGACAAGTCTGTTTTCCTCACCCCAACATCAAGACTGGGTCAGGTGTTCCTCTGGAGGTAATGGGCTCCAAGGTGCCAGTCCAAGGTGCTTCAGATCCCAAGCTGTTCAGTGGTTGTATGCAGCTTGGGTGTGCTTTGCTTTTTTTTTTTTTTTTTTTTTTTTGTAAATCCACTAATGAGTGAGTACATCCCCTGCTTATCTTTCTGGGTTTGTGATACCTCACTCAGGAGGATATTCTCCAAATCCATCCATTTGCCTGCAAATTTTAGGATATCATTTTTTCTTACTGCTGAGTATTACTGCATTGTGTAGATGTACCACAGTTTGTTAATCCATTCTTCAGTTGAGGGGCATCTGGGTTGTTTCCAGGTTCTTGCTATTACGAATAATGCTGCTATAAACATAGTTGAGCTAATGTCTTTGGAATGCAAATGTGCATCTTTAGGGTCATATGCCCAGTAGTGGTATTGCTGGGTCCTTGGGGAGATTGATTCCCAGGTTTCTGAGAAACCACCTTATTGCATTCCAGAGTGGCTGAACAAGCTTACACTCCCACCAGCAATGGAGGAGTGTTCCCCTTGCTCCCCACCCTCTCCAGCATAAAAATACATAGCATGTCATCTGTATCTTCTATCTTAGCCAATCTGACAGGTATAAGGTTGTATCTCAGAGTTGTTTTGATTTGCATTTCTCTGATGGCTACAGATGTTAAGCACTTTTTCAAGTGCCTTTCAGCCTTTTGTTGTAATTCTGCTGAGAATTCCCTTTATAGTTCTGAACCCCATTTTTTGATTGGGTTATTCAAGGTTTTGGGCTCTAGTATCTTGAGTTCTCTATATATTTTAGAGATCAGTCCTCTGTCGCTTGCAGGGCTGGTGAAAATCTTTTCCTATTCTGTAGGCTATTGTTTTGTCTTATTGACTGTATCTTTGAAAGATACACAAAAAAGCTTCTCAGTTTCAGGAGGTACCACTTATTTTATTGATTGTTGTTTTTAGTGTCTGTGCTACTAGTGTTATATTTAGGAAGTGGTCACTTGTGCCAGTTCATAGAAGGCTATTTCCCACTTTCTTTTCTATCAAGTTCAGAGTGGCTGGGTTTATGTTGAGGTCTTTGATCCACTTGGATTTGAGTTTTGTGCAGGGTGACAGGCTTGGATCTATTTGCATTTTTCTGCACACTACCTTCCAGCTATGCTAACACCATTTATTAAAGATACTATCTTTTTTCCATTGAATATTTTGGGCCTCTTTGTCAAAGATCAGGTGTTCATAGGTTTTTGGGTTAATGTTGGGATCTTCAATTTGATTCCATTGATGTACAAGTCTGTTTTTATGCCAGTACCAGGCTGTTTTTATTACTGTAGCTCTATAGTATAACTTGAAGATGGAGATGGTGATGCCTCCTGAGGTTCTTTTGTTGAGCAAAATTGTTTTGGTGATCCTGGCTTTCCAGCTATTCCAAATGAAATTGAGTATTGTTCTTTCAAGGTCTGTAAAAAATTGTGTTGGGATTTTGATGGGAAGGGCATTGAATCTGTAGACTGCTTTTGGTAGAATTGCCATTTTTACTATGTTGATCTTTCCTATCCAGGAGCATGGGAGATCTTTCCATTTTCTGATATTCTCTTCAATTTCTTTCTTCAGTGATTTAAAGTTTTTGTCAAATGTATCTGATACTTCTCTGGTTATAGTTATTCCAAGATATTTAATGCTATTTGCAGCTATTATAAAGGGTAATGTTTCCCTTATTTCTTTTTCAGCCCTTTTATCTTTAGTGTCTAGGAGGGCTACTGATTTCTTTGAGTTAATCTTGTATCCTGCTACATTGCTGAAGGTGTTTATCAGCTGTAGAAGTTCCCTGGTAGAATTTTGTGGATCAGTTATGTATACAATTATATCATCTGCAAATAGAGATAGTTTCACTTCTTCTTTTCCAATTTGTATTCCCTTAATCTTTTTTTGTTCTCTTATTGCTTTAGCTAAAAGTTCTAGAACTATATTGAATAGATAAGGGGAGAGAAGACAGCCTTGTCTAGTTCCTGATTTTAGTGGGATTGCTTTGAGTATTTCTCCATTTAGTTTGATGTTGGCTGTTGGTTTCTTGTAAATCGCCTTTATTATATTTAGATATTTTCCCTATATTCCTGATCTCTCTAGGACTTTTATCATAAAGGAATGTTGGATTTTGTCAAAGGCTTTTTCAGCATCTAATGATATGATCATGTGGTTTTTTTTCCTTCAGTCTGTTTATATGATGGATGACATTTGCAATTTTTCTTATGTTGAGCCATCCTTGCATTTCTGGGATGAAGCCTGCTGATCATGGTAGATGATACTTTTTATATGTTGTTATATACGGTTTGCCAAAATTTTGTTGAGAACTTTTGCGTCAATATTCATGAGGGAAATTCTGCTGTAATTCTTCTTCTTTGTTGTGTCTTTGAGTGGCTTTGGTATTAGGGTAATTGTGGCCTCATAAAAAGAGTCTGACAATATTCCTTCAGTTTCTACTGTGTGAAACAGTTCGAGGAGTATTGGTAATAGTTCTTCTTTGAATGTCTGGTAGAATTCTGCACTGAAACCATCTTGGACCTGGGTCTTTTTTACTTGGAAGGCTTTTAATGACAGCTTCAATTTCCTTTAGGGTCGTAGGTCTGTTTAGATATTTAATCTGATCTTGATTTAATTTTGATAAATGGTACCTGTCCAAAAAGCTGTCGATTTCTTCTAGGTTTTCCATTTTTGTGGAGTATAGATTTTCGAAATATGATCTGATAATTCTCTGAATTTCCTAGGGGTCTGTTGTTATGTCCCCTTTTTCATTTCTGATCTTGTTGATTTGGATATTCTCTCTCTCTCTGCTTTTTGGTTATTTGGATAAGAGTTTACCTATCTCGTTGACTTTCTCAAAGAACCAACTCTTTGATTCATTGATTCTTTGTATTATTCTTTTTCAATTTTATTGATTTCAGCTCTAAGTTTGATTATTTTCTGCTGTCTACTCCTTCTAGGTGAGTTTGCTTCTAATTGTTCTAAGGTTCTCAACTGTGCTGTTAGTTCTCTCATGGGGAATTTCTCTAGGTTTTTCATATAGACATCTAGTGCTATGAATTTTCCTCTTAAGACTGATTTTACTGTATTCTGTAAGTCTTGGTACGTTGTAGATTCATTTTCGTTAAATTCTAGAAAGACTTTGATTTCTTTCTTAATTTCTTCCTTGACCCAGTGGTGGATCAGTTGAGTGATGTTTAGTTTCTATGAGTTGGTAGGCTTTCTATGATTTTTCGATGTTGTTGAACTCTAACTTTAGGCCCTGGTGGTCTGATATGATACAAGGGATTATTTCCATTTTTTGTATTTATTGATATTTGCTTTATGACCAATTATGTGGTCAATTTTAGAGAAAGTTCCACGAGGTGTTGAGAAATATGTATATTCCTTTGCGTTTGGGTGGAAGCTTCTGTAAGTATCTATTAAATCTATTTGCATCATAACCTCTGTTAGACTCCTTATTTCTCTGTTGAGTCTCTGTCTGGTTGACCTATCCAAGGGTGAAAGTGGGATATTGAAGTCTCCCAGTATTAAGATGTGAGAATTGATGTAGGATTTGAGCTTTAGTAATGTTTCTTTTACTTAGATAGGTGCCCTTATATTAGGGTCATAAATATTCAGGATTGAAATCTCATCTTGATCAGTTTTTCCTGAGATGAATAAGTAATGATCATCCTGGTCTCTTTTAATTTATTTTAGTCTGAAGACTACTTTGTTAGATATTAGGATGGCAACCCCAGCTTGTTTCTTAGGGCCAAAATCTTTTCCTAACCCTTTACTCTGAGCCTGTGTCTGTCTTTAAGGTTGAGGTGTGTTTCTTGTATGCAATAGAAGGATGGCTTCTGTTTTTTGTATCCATCATGTTAGCATGTGTCTTTTTATAGGTGAATTGAGTCCATTGATATTAAGGGATATGCAGAACAAAGAAAAAAAATTAAGAGCTGCAAAAGAAAAGAACCAACTTACCTATAAAGGCAGACTCATCAGAATAACACCTGACTATTCAGTGGAACCGATGAAAGCAAGAAGGTCCTGGTCAGAAGTTATACAGACACTAAAAGAGCATGGCTACCAACCTAGACTACTATGCCCAGCAAAACTATCAATCACCATAGATGGAGTAAACAAGATATTTCATGACAAACTCAGACTTAACCAATATCTATCTACAAATCCGGTTCTTCAGAAAGCATTAGAGGGAAAACTCCAACCTAAGGATCCCAGATACACCCATAAAACCACAAACAATAATTCCACAGAAGAAAAGCCCAAAGAAAGGAAACACATACAAGCTATCACCAAAAATAACAGGAAATATCCAACAGTGGTCACTAATATCCCTTAATATCAATTAGAGTCAGAACAGATTTGAATTAATTCTTCATCTGTACTTTAGGCTGTATAGATCTAAACATCTAAATCTAAGCATAAGACTTATTTCATTTTGAGAGTGTTTATAACTAAGATAACTGTTTTAAAAAGTTGTTGAAGCCAGGCTTGGTGGTCAGCTTCTTTAATCCCAGCATTGGGGAGGTAGAGGCAGGTGAATCCCTGTGAGTTTGAGGCCAGCCTGGTCTACAAAGTGAATTCCAGGATAGGCTCCAAAGCTATACAGAGAAATACTGTCTTGGAAAAACAAAAACAAAAAAAGTTTTGTTGGGCTTACAAGATAGTTCAGCAAGTAAGAACATTTTTTGTACAATCTTGGCAGTCTGAATTTGACCTCTAGTACCCATAAAAGGTTGAAGAGAGAGGAATTGTCCACTTGACCTCCACATGGACAATTAGACTTGTGTACACTTCATGCATGCTCATAATAGTAATAATAATATATTTTTATTAAGCTAATTAAAATTCTTCATGGTATAGTTGACTTATTTATCTTAAGGGAAGAATCTTCATTATCATCTTCTGTTTAATAAACCATCCTAGATTAAATTCTAGGATTATTATAAATGTATTTAATTGGGTGTAGTGATACATTTGTATTGCCAGGACTATGAGGCTGAGGCAACAGAATTTAAGGCCAGTGTGATGTACATATGTAACCAAATCCTTTCTCAAGCAAAACTAAATAAGCATCATAGAATATTTAATGATTAAGAAAATTGTTTGATTGAAATTTTAAGGTGTTCCATGTGTTGGTTGTGCCCTCCCCCCAAAAAAAAGGGCAGGGCTTCTCTATATAACCACCCTGGTCACCAAATGTGGGTCCTGGGAAACGAACTACATCCTTTGAAAAAGTAATACATTCTCTAAACTAGAACTATCATTCCTGCCCTGAATTAGATTTTTTTTTTTAGATTTGTTTTATGCACATGAGTGTTTGCCTTCATGTACAGCCCACTAGCCTAGATAATTTGAGTACCAAAATTTAATATTCTTATATATAGAAAGGTACTATATGCAGAATGTCATGTAACCTAGCATGACATTGTCCATGTAGCCAGAGATGACCTTGAACTCCTGATTCTCCTGCCTCTACCTCCCAAATTCTGGGGTTATAGATCTGAGCCACCACACCTGGCTTTTAAGTTAAAAACAACAACAAAACCCTATTGAATTCTTTAAGAATGTGATAAGTCTGTGAAAGTTTATTTCTTTTTTAAAAATCAAGGAGCATTTTTGTTCTTGTGTTGAAAATGATGGAAGTACTTATAGTCCATGGCTATCACAGGTAGTTTCTTTTAAAATTTACCTGTGGCAAAAGGTATTTAATCAAGAAAATTGAGACCACTCATTGTTCTGGTCTTCAAGCTTGAAAAGTTTCATTAGGAAAGAAATCTTTTGTCTTCTTTTCCTACTGCTTCACAAAAACACCTCACTCTTGCAACCTTAGTACTGGGATTGAAAACTCAGCTGCAAAATGGGCACCACCAGTGTAATACAAATCATTGAAAGTGGCTTAATGTACTTTGTACAACTGAGTTCTCAATGAGTAGGCAGTTCTAGCATATATATAAAAGTTTGATTTGGCCAGATCTTATGGTTTGTCAAGAAAAGCCCAAAGTCAGTATTTTTATGTAAAATCTAATTTTTCAGCGTTGACATTGACAAACACTATAAAGGCCGAAGGGAACAATTATTTATTTTATTTTGTGTTTGTTGTATTCATATGTGTGCAGTGTGCATGTTTATGTGCAGGTGTGTTTGCCCAAGTGGAAGCAAGAAGTTAAAGTTGGGGTCTTTCTCTATTGCTTACCACCTTACTTTTTGAGGTCTCTTTCTAGCTAGGAAGCCCAAGACCTACAACAAGGAAAGCTATGTGTTTTACCCTGAAATTAAAATAATTTAGAATGTACACGAATTATTTATATTTACATGATTGCTTTTGCAACGAAAGAAGTAATATCCAAGCAGTATCTTTTTATTGCATACTCTTTTGAGGGCAGAAACTATGACTTCCATTTTGGTTTCTAGATGATCCAGTTACTACATAATGCTATTTGAGTGTCTTATATACATCACTGCTAGCTCTCACAATGGACAGCTGTTGCCACTGTTTTAATTAAAGTCAGTCTTCATCTCTTGAGTAACTTGTATAAGGTTACACAGTGCTACCCACCTCTTAGTTATTAGAATGATGTTGGTATACAATAGTACCCACAGTTGCCTCAAATCCAGGGTTGTCATTCAGTGCTTGAAACCACTGAAAGAGCTATTTCCTCCATACTGTGTTTTTCCTATGTATGAATACCCATGATAAAAGTAATTTATAAGGCCTTGTGTGATGCCACATGCTTGGAATTCTAAATGCTCTAAAGGTAGATGATCACTGCAAGTTGAAAGATAGCCTTGTCCATGTAGTGATTTTTTTTTTTTTCCAAGCCTGGGATGCATAGTGGGATTCTGTCTCAAAAAAAAGAAAAAAATTGGAAATCTACAAATTTGTCAAAATAACAGATTAGTAAAATAGCTAATAATAAAAGTAGAGCAATTACAAAATATACACTATAATGAAATTGTCAGTATAACTACTCTTGCCCATTGGGACCATTATTAAGTATAATAAGGTTTGCTTGGTTTCCTGAACAGTTGAAATTGCAATCACATTCCACTGTGGTAGCTTAATGGTATTTTCTTAAATGAATTTCTTCTCCTTTTTGGTATTTCAGGTACTTTTCTTTATATTGTTTGTCATGGTATACAGAGTATATACAGTCTTTTTTCACCGAGTAAAATAAAATAAGCCTCTCATCTGTGACCCTGTCTTTTCAAGTATCCTTTTTCTTCTCTTTGGGAAGGTTATAGAATAGTAGTTTTGTTTTAACTTTACCGTGAACTTACTTTCTCTGTTCCACTTGGATTTTAGCTCTGCCTTTTGGCTTCTACCTCTGTTATCCCTTCTTTGGCAAGTAACAGGAAGTACCTTTTTCCACATCAAAGAAGTGGATTCTTTAAAGTTCTTTAAGCTGAGACATTTTCACATTTGGAAGTACTCAATATTTTTCTTTCTTGACATTTTATCCTTAATATTTATATTTATTATTATTTTGTTTGTTTTTGAGATGGATTCTCTGTAGCCATGGCTGTCCTCGAATTTACTATGTAGACCAGGCTGCCTCTGCATCCCGAGTGCTGGTATTAAATGTGTGCCACCACACCCAGCTCTTGATTCTGTATTCCTTTGTTGTTGTTTGTTTTATTTAGGGGTTTTAGGTTTTGGGAGGTTTTTTTTCCCCTTTCAAGCCAGGGTCTTACTATGTAGGTCTGGCTGCCCTGGATCTCACTCTGTAGACCAGGCTGGACTTGAACTCACAGAGATCTGCATGCCTCTACCTCTCAAGTGTTGTTTTGCCTGCATGTATAACTGTGTAAGGGTGTCAGATCTTGGAATTACAGACAGTTGTTAGCTGCCATGTGGATGCTGGGAATTGAACTCAGGTCCTCTGGAAGAACAGTCAGTGCTCTTAACTGCTGAGCCATCTCTCCAGCCCCACCTCTCAAGTGTTGTAATTAAAGGTGTGTGCCAGAGCTTGGTTCTATGTTCTTTTTTTTTTTAATTTTTTTTTTATGTTATATGCATTGATATTTTGCCTGCATGTATGTGTGTGAGTGTGTCAGATTCCCTGGAGATGGAGCTAAAGGCAGTTGTGAGCTGCCATGTGGGTGCTAGGAATTGAACCAAAGTCCTTTGGAAGTGTAGCTGGTGGTCTTAACTGCTGAGCCACCTCTCCAGCCTAGTTCTGTACTCTCTTAAGTTTCTTTTCCTCTATGATTTTCCTGCTCCTGCTGCTTTTCCTATTCTCATCTGTCTACATTTTTTGTTTTTAATTTATTGTGTGGTAAATGATGTGTGCATATGTGTGTGTCTGTGCCACAGTGCTATTATGGAAGCCAGAGGAAAACTGTGGAGTAAATAATCTCTTTCCACCTTTGTGTTGGTTTCAGGGATCAAACTCAGGTCACCAGGCTTGTCAGGGCAGGTATCTTTACCAACAGAACCATCTTGAAGCCCTACTTTTTAATGTATAGCTCCCTTTCCCCCACAACATACAAAATATCTTAGTGTATGTTAAAGTGTAGGTGTTTGTGGATGTGTGCGTTTTGTTTTGTTTGGGGGGGGTGTTTGTTTGCTTGTTGTTTTTGGTGGGCTTTTTTAGACATAGTTTTTTAGTCCAGAATGACCTTGAACTGCTGAATCTCCTGTTTCTATGTCCAGAGTGCTAGAATTACAGAAGTGTTTCACTAGTCCAGGTTTTATGCTGCCCTGGGGATTGACTGTACATTAGGCATTTATTCTATCAACTGAGCTAGATCCCCTGTCCTAAAACAACAGATAATTAAATAACTGAATAATGTCTGCAGGACTCTTTAGTTTCCCTTTTCTCCCACTTGGTATAATGTGTACAGTGTATATTATCTAAATACCCTAAAACACTAATATGTTTGGGGAAAATGGTGCAATCTGAGAAATAATTTGAATAAATACATATTTGATAGCAAATGATTAAGTTGCCTTACACTTCAAAACAGAAAAATTTCTTAAAACCTAAGATTACCTACCAGTTATTCTTGGTACTTTATAATCTTTCAGAAGCAAATTATCCAGTAGACCTGCAGCCAGTACATTTTTCCAGTGGAGATGTCAAGTATGATGATTGTCATGGCTAAAGTATTTTTTTTGTTGTTGTTTTTAAACAAAAAGAGTGCTGTCTCTTCAGTACAGAACTAGGTTGGTACTCTGGAGATGTCAGGACTCCATAGTGGAGTTGTCTGATGTGAAACTTTAGCTTGGGATTTCACTTGTTTATTTTTTCATTGAGGCAGTGAACAGAGGAGGAGCAGAGTAAGGCAAAACTTCCTAAGCCTTTTTTAGAGGGGCTGCATTAAGGAACCTTCCTATGCCTTATGGTAGTCATATTTACAAGGATATCAGGTCTTGTTTTTGTTTTCATATTTAAAACAAGATGAAAGTGTTTATAAAGAGTTTTCAATGCAGTATCTATGCCTTTTTGTAGTAAATAGTTTCTGGCCCAGACTTTCTGTCCTAGCCCCAGTGTTTAGACTCACTCGAAGCCCCACTGCCACTTAGCCAAATAATCACACAGAAGCTTACATTAATCTCATGCTGATCAGCCTATGGCTCAGGCATATAACTTGCTAACTCTTAAACTGACCCATGATCAGCCAAATGGCTTAGTACCTTTTCTCAGAGCAGCATTCTGGTCTTGTTTCCTCTGTGTCTGCTGGCGTCTCTGCCTGACTCTTCCTCTTCCCAGAGTTCTCTTAGTTTGGTAGCCCCACCCACACTTCCTGTCTGACTTCTGGCCAATCAATGTTTTATTAAGCAAGTAGGAGGGACAGATATTTACAATGTACTATAACATAATCCCACAGCACCTGATGATTAGGCGTTGGAGATGGCATGGTTATAGTGTCTGTACCTGATAATCAAGGGAACATCTATAATAGTACTTGTTTGGGCATTAATTCATGCCTTTTTACTGTGGAATAAAGCTCTTGTATGTATACTGTTAATGATTTATCATTCCTGTTGGTTTAATAAAATGCTGATTGGCCAGTAGCCAGACAGGAAGTATAGGTGAGGTGACCAGACTAGTAGAATTCTGGAAAGAGGAAAGGCAGAGAAGCAGTCAATCAGTAGCCAGTTGCAGAGGAAACAAGATGAGAATGCTGGACTAAGAAAAGGTACCAAGCCACATGGCTAACCAGAAATGAGAATTATGGGTTAATTTAAGTGGAAGAGCTGGTTATTAATAAACCTGAGCTGGCTGAGCATTTATAAGTAATAGTAAGCCTCCAAGTCAATTATTTGGGAAGTGGATGCCGGGTATTTGAGAGTTTCTGGCAGGACAGAAACTTCCAACTACACTTTTTAAACTTTTTATCTGTATGGCCATTTTGCCTGCATGTATGTCTATGTACTACATGTGTTCCTGGTTCTCACAGAGGCCAGAAGAGGGCATTGGATCCCTGGAACTGGAGTTATAGTCTGTTGTGAACTACCATGTGGATTCTGGGAATTGAACCCTGGTCCACTGTAAGAGCAGCCAGTGTGCTTTTTAACCATTGGAGCCATCTCTCATTGTTGTATTTTTCAAGCATTCTCAACACAGAGTGTCATCTATGCCCAGCATAGTGATGCATACCTTTGATCCCAGCACTCAGGAGGCAGAGGCAGATGGATCTCTATGAGTTCAAGGCCAACTGATCTACATATGAGTTCTAGAGCAGCCAAGGCTACACAACAAAGAGAGACCCTGTTTTAAAGCAGTCTTACTGTGTATTCTTGGCTGTCCTGAACTCACTTTACAGACCAACCTGAACTCACTTTACAGACCAAGCTGACACTCAACAGAGCTTTTTTATCTTTTTCTTTTTTAACCACAAGTATTTTTTATTTAGTTACTTGCCTGACAAACAAAACTACTTGTATGTGTGCACTTGTACACATGCATACCCTCCTAGCCAAGAAACACCACACAGAAGCTGCTTTTTTTCTTCTTCATTTTTTTATAGACAGAGGTCAATATTAGTTGTGTTTAGCTTGATTACCTGAAAGTAAATCATAGAGTTCTGAGAAACGTTATAAAGAAAATGAACTTTAAGACAATTTTGGTACTTAGTCTAACCTCTAAGCAATTGAATTCCTGTTCTCAGGTCAGTAAAGCTGAAGTAAAGACTAATAATCCAAAAACAAGTTCTTAGGAACAGACCTTCCTAGTTAAACTCTGTTCTGTGAGCTGTGCCCCATCCTTGAATACTACCTTTTTTGTGTGGGTTTATTTAATGATAATCCCCTAAAAAGAACACCTATGAGTCCACTGTGTGGTCCAGTTTGGTTTTTTTATTCTTTTGTCCTATCTCCAAGTTTCCTATCAAAGGAAAAAAACTACTGTCCTAGATTTTATTACCATTCTCTCTTTGTTTCATCACATTTTTTAAAAAAATCTTTTTGCTTTTTGAGATAGGGTTTCTCTGTGTAATAGCCCTCGTTGTCCTTGAACTAGCTCTGTAAATCAAGCTGCCCTGGAACTCACAGTTATCCACCTGTTTCTGCCTCTTAAGTGCTAAGGTTAAAGTTATGTGCCACCATCCTACTGGCTAACTAATATTTTGATCTTAGCAGTTCTGATATTTTTCAATTTTCATGAGTAAAATCTGTCAAAGAATTGTTTTGAAATTAAGTGACACACTGTGTGTGTGTGTTTTGCATAATGGCTAGCCTGGACCTTGAGAATGCTCAATCAGTGTGAGCTGTAATGTATTGCTCATGTTGGTATTTTGCTGAAAGCAAAAAACAAGAAAATTATCCAATGTTTTCGAACTGTTTCTCTTGGTTTGTCTTCCTAGACTCAACTAGATAAAGTGAGAGAGGGACACTGGAGCTTGGAGACCTGATTTTTTTTTTTTTTCAGAAATATGTACTAAAGAATAAAGCTGTATATAGTGGTACTTAGGGCACAGAATGCCCACCTAGAAAGGGAAAAAGAGAAAATATAAATATTTTTTTTTCAAGGGCTTTAGTTCATGTCTCAGTACCCATAAAATGACTCTCAACTTAACCTGTATCTCCAGTTCCAGGGAATCCAGCGCTTTCTTCTGACCTTGAAAGGCGTGTGTGCGGCGCATAAGCACACACACAGACACACACTCGCTGTACCAATGCATACACTTAGGCAAGCTAATGCGTGCACACAAACACATACAATTTTAAAAAACCACAGTTTTAGCCAGTTTGGTGGTGCTTGCCTTTGATCTAGCACTTGGGAAGCAGAGGCAGGTCATCTCTGAGTTGGAGGTCAACCTGGTCTATGTAGTGAGTTCCAGGACAGCCAGCATTATGTAGAGAGACCTTGTCTCAAAACAAAACAAACAAAAACACAATTCTCCTTCACTCTTACTGTTTATGCCTCAAGTAGGGTTTCTATTGTGAGTTTGATGTGCACTGTGTTTGAAGTTCTTCGACCCCTTCCTAGCCAGCATTGAAGAATAAAGGACTGAAATTACTCAGAAATAATCGGTAACATAAATGGATCAATTAAATTTTGTAGAACAAGACCAAGCAAACAAACAACTAGCTCATTTTGACATTGTTGCCTTTGTTCCTAGAGACATTAATTTGTTTTGAATACCTAAAAATGCTCATTTCATTTTTTTCTCCTTTTCCTATTGGTCTGGGCCCTTACAGCAAATCTCAGTCTTCTGAATCTGCTCCCTGTTCTGCTGATTTTCTTTCCCTGTGCCCTTGTACCAGTCACCGGACTTGGGAGACCTTTTGTCCTACCTTGATAGAAACCTTAAATAGGTAAGGAAAAGCTTACCTGCTGAACTTTTGGATATCCCTGTGTTCGACAGTAGTTAGGTGACAACTGGTAGGCCAGCACAGTGGCATTTGGCTCCCTCTAGTGTTGCAGTTCCTGTAAGGCCCTCTGATAGGAGGATCCTTAGCCCTACAAAGTGTAAACTATAGCACAGTGCTTCTATGCTCGCACCTTTAATCTGAGCAGAGGCAGGCAGATCTCTGAGTTTGAGGCCAGCCTGGTCTACAGGACAGGCTCCAAAGCTACACAGAGAAACCCTGTCTCAAAAAAAAAAAAAAAAAAAAAAAAACCCAAAACAAAAAGCCTTAGCCCTTGGTTCTGGGTATGTCTAGATATGGAGTGGAGATTACTTGGCCTTTGGCAGCTGTCAGACCCTGAGGTATCTGAGATCCTGTGTTCCAAATGCCTGACAAGTCTCTGGAAATCTTTCAATATCCACAGCCTGCGATGTCTCTTGGATATCATAGCCATTTATCTATCCCTTAGCCTCTGTTCTTGCTCTTTGTTTTCTTTCTCTGTCTCATCCATCCAAACTTGGCCATCTTTGGGAACTCTTCAGCTTCCTCCTTTAGCTGTCAAACAGCCAGCTATATTACCACTTTTTGGGTTTGGCCTGCAAGCTGCCATTCCTGTCTTTTTTTTTAATTCTGTTTCTTGTACTAGTTAGCAGTTCATCTCTCATTACTGAAAGCAGCAAGAAAAGACTGCTAGAGAAAAACCTTGTATTGGTCTTAGTGTTGCAATACTAGGGCATGTATTACAGGGCAATCTCCCAACTAAGTCACCAAGTGAACCAAACAGCCTGGGTTTTGTTTTTGTTTTTGTTTTGTTTATATGAACTGGTGTTTTGTCTGCATGTATAACTGTGTAAGGGTGTCAGATCTTGGAATTACAGACAGTTGTTAGCTGCCACATGGATGCTGGGAATCAAATTCAGGTCCTCCAGAAAAACAGTCAGTGCTCTTAACTGCTGAGCAATCTTTCCAGCCCCAAATAGCCTATTTCTATACACAGAGAAGGGATCAGAATATGTTTGCACTAATTTTTCATTAACTGTGATGAATTATAATGGTGCATATGTCCTTTTTAAACCTCTGTCATTTACAAATTAGACATATGCAAGTAATTGATGTAATGACCATCTCCTTCCCTTATCCTTGAGTGTGTTGGTAGAAAGTTAGCTATTTTATGAAATTGATATTTCTTTCTCGTGTACATAGAAACTTTTTTGGATTTTTTTTCAAGACAGGGCTTCCCTGTATCCTGGCTGCCCTGGAGCTCATTCTGTAGACTAGGCTGGCCTATAACTCAGAAATCTTAGAACCTCTGTGCCTCTGCCTCCTGAGTGCTGGGATTAAATGTGCCACCGCCACCTGACTCTTTGGTTTTATGAACTTTTAAAAATTACTGAGTTAAGCATAACTGTGCATGTAGCATTTTCTTGATCTCCAAGAGAACCAAAAACAAGAAAGCAAGCAAGCAAGCAGACAAACAAACAAAAACTCTACCCACTTACTGCTTGCTCTTCATAATTTGTTTCTCACAAATAGAAGCCAATTTTGTCTATGATATTTTTAGGAGCCCTACTTGTTCTTCTATAATTCTCACTTGTGCTTCCCCACTTTTTTTTTTTTTAAGACAAAATTTAATGAAACTTTGTCAGTGGATATATATGATCCATGGTGTTAATCATATGGTACTTTCAGAGAAATGTAAAACAGAAGAGATGGTGAAGAAATTGTTACATATTGTCATCATCTGATTCATCATCTTCCTTCAAAGATTCTTTAGCCTGTTTTTCTGCTTCCTCTCTTATATTTTTTAGAACAATTTTGTCTTCCCTTAGTAAGTTCTCCAACCCAGCTGACATCTAGTTCAAAAGCTTTATTCTTAAAACCATTTTGCAACTCTATGCCTCAGCAAGTCATTTCTTTCATCTGAAGCTTTTCTGTTTCTTTCTTTGCAGCTTCCTGGCTTTGCTAATGGTACAGCTCCAATAACCATATGAAATACCCAATGGGTCAACACATATAGAGCTGTGCACCATCTTTCACAGTATAAGCTCCTAACTTGAAACTGTGGCCAAAAGGTCTAACAGCAGTGTAGAATATATGTGTGTACATACGTGGCCACTCTGCAAAATGTTTTAGAGGAATGTTATAGTCAAAGTTAGATGCTTCTCTTCTTGTTTGTCTGCTAATGAATGAACATTTGTCAATAGACCTGTGACTGCCATTCTAACATGTCGATCAACATTAAAAAGTTGTTAATTGGAGCCTTCTTTGTAAAATTTAAAAAAGGACTAATTTTTCTACCCCAAATTTAACACTGTCTTTACATTTGATCTCAGTAGTTGTACTACTGTTTTCCACAACTTTCATAGCATATTAATCTTGAAAACTCTCCCATCAGGAGATGATTTTACTGTAGATTTTTACTCAAGATTTTTTACTTTATAGTCCAAGTTGGCCTAAACATTTTCTCCTGCCTGGTTAAAATTGCCTCCCAAAATGCTTAAAATTACTTAAGCATAAACCTGGCATTACTTAAACCAGGCTCCTTTTCCTTCTGGTTTATTTTTGTTTTATTTTTGAGACAATGTCTCACGGTGTAACTTTGGCTGGCCTGGAGTTCGATCTATGCATAGACCAGGCTAAGCTCAACTAACTGATCTGCCTGCTTTTGTTAAATGTAAGGTGTAAGCCATAACACCTGGCCTCCAGTTTCTTTTCTAAGCAACAATACTTAATTGGTTGTGTGTGTGTGTGTGTGTGTGTGTGTAAGAATAAATTTATAACAATAAAATTAGATTGTTGTAGGTATGTTCCCGAGCTGGTTTAGCCATCATCTTAATCTAATTATGTAATATTTTTATCATTCTGAAAAAAAAAAGCCTTGACATTCCACACATTTCCCCTAAAGTGTAAAAGAAGTCGTGGGGGGAGGGGGAGGTGCTGGGGTGGTGGCGGCACTAGTGGTAAAGTGGTTGCCCATCATGCCTGAGGCCCTGGGTTTGGTCTCCAATGTTGGAGGGATCATTTTCTCTCATAAACACTTTTTTTTTTTTTTTTTTTTTTTTTAAGACAGGGTTTCTCTATATAGCCCTGGCTGTCCTGGAACTCACTCTGTAGACCAGACTGGCCTCTAATTCAGATCCACCTGTCTCTGCATCATGAGTACTGGCATTAAAGGCATGTACCACCACTGTCTGGTTCAAAAGTACTTTTTAAAGGGTAGTTTTTGTTTTATTTTTGGAGACAACATCTTCCTATATAGCCCAGGATAGTCTGTAACTAACTTTATGATCAGAATGGCCTTGCCTACTTGTGTTAGGATTGTCATAAGGTAGATTTCATCTTGCCTTTCCATTTAAATTTATGTATTTGTGTCTATAAGCTTTTGAATTGTTATTTTAGTTTTAAAAATATATCTTTCTAGAGACTGTCTTGAACAAATAAAGAATAAAAGTAAAAACCAAATTCAGTAGAACCAATGGAAAATTTATTCTTCAGTTTTTAATAAGATTATATACTAAAAGAACAAATACTTGGTTAATAACTGTTTACAACTTTCATGATACAATTGTTTTTTTGTGAATATGAAATTTTTAAAAGAGAAAAGATAATTATTTCATGTACATGTAATTAGGTTATTGACTGACCTTTCAACTTTTTCTCCTCCCTGCAGAATCTGTCTATGATCTTCTCCCAAAGGAGTTACAGTTACCTCCACCTAGAGAAACTTCTGTAGCATCAATGAGTCAGACAAGTGGTGGTGAGGCAGGCTCGCCTCCTCCAGCTGTAGTTGCTGCTGGTATGCATTTCATTTTACTTCATTAACAAAAACTAGGATATTATCTGGCCAACATGAACAGTATTGGCAAAGTTTATATCAAAAAGAGTATGATTTGAGAGTTTGTTTAGAAGGGTTTAATGACTATAACCTTTAAATGGAAAGGTGTTCAGTGGATTTATTCTTGTTTTTTTTGGTTTTTTAAAACTATATATAAATCTTAAATTTGGTACATTTTGTAAATGCTATCTTCTAAAATGGACCTTGTTTTTAAATATGGGAACCAGTTTAAAATAACCTTTTTGAGTACACATAAAAAGGCTGAGTACCAAGCTATGGCTAGAAAATTATATTTGACCTTTTATTTAACAAATATTTTTAAAGACTTGCCCAAAGAAAAAAATGTTATATTATCTAAAAAAGGACTCAAGTTCTCAAGTCTCTTTTCTGTTTATAAGGGCTGTAACTATAACCTTTTTCCTACACTTAAATATACATGTAGCCTGATTTATTTTAAATTCATGGAAAATAATTGCAAAATTGAATACAATCTTTAAGCAAATATATTCTCTTGTACCAATAAAAAGCAATAAAAATCTTTGAAATTTGTAAACTTGATTTCTACTCGGCTCAAATCATACACTTTGTAACTGCAGTTCAATTGATTCAGATTTTACTTTGAATTAGGATAAAAAAATGACAGCTATACTAATAGGAAAAAAGTCTTGATTAGTAATAAATGAGTATGAATGATTTCCATATTAGCTTACCCAACTATAGTTCTTTAAAAGTTGGGATTATAAGTTGCTAAATGTATTTGCTTTAGAAAAATGAATACATTATGCTTACTTTTCTAAAGTTTCATCTGTCCAATAGAAGTTTCTTGCCTTGTGATACTTGTCATTTTTTTAAAATGGTATTTAAAATCCAAACATTCACAAGGAGAAGTCTAAAGGGAAGGCTGTAGTCTAAATGACAGTATTGGTACTGTGCTCTGTCTAGCAGCAGGTGTTTAATTTTGTAAATGCATTAACCTTGTATACCAACCCTTCTCAAACTGAAGAGTGCAGTATAAAGTCTTCTTGGTTGAGGGCGGAAAGCCTTTAAATATGATAAAGAAATATTGGCCCTCCTCACTGTTCATGTGTGGCCAGACATTTTCTAACAGTTTCTGTGGATTTAATTGTGAATTAGTGAGCTTTTTAGTGATCAATTTGATAAGATGATCTGGTTTACCTCATCTACCAGATTCTAAAGTGGCTCTGAATTTTTTTTTTTTAATTTGGAGCTTTAATTCTAGTTTTTAAAAGATTTAATCATAAAATAAAATAGAAAAATATTTTAAAGAAGTATTATTTCACTTTAAATCCACATGTAGAAATTGACTAACTGATTTCTTTTGTGTCTTGAAATTGTTTTTATAAGGACATTTTGAATCTGCATAGAACTACAAGTCTGTTTCTTCTGTGCTTTTTAACATCTGTTTTCAGTAGATCCAGTTCCTTTTAAAAGCTGAAAAAAAGTTAGCTAAGTTTAGAAAAAGGACTACACTTTCCTTCAAATCTCACCACATGTTTCAGAAATTCTTATGTATAAATATTTAAAGCCCTTGATTTGGGGTCACTAATGGAAAGTTTCACTTCCTATATAGTTGAGAAAGTCTTTCCAGGCAGATTAGATTAAAAGCTATGAGTTGAAACATGAAAATAAAAGATTTGACCAAAGAAAATATTCTAAAGTTATCTATTTGTCTATATACATATATATGAATTTATATTTGTGGACCTAAGGATTAAACTCAAGGCCTCACTCATGATAGGCAGATTCTTTACCACCAAGATAAATCTCCACCTCAGTAAATTCTTCTCATCCTGAAGTCATTTATAAAAATGGCAAAGAAAGTTAAAAGGTAACATTGAAAGTTTTCTTCTCGCAGAAAGTTTCTGTGATCTAAATCGAATTATTAATCTTTTAATTTACATACCTACTTTTTTAGTAACCAATATAGTTTATTCTATTTTCTAATGTCTTATTAATAGAAAAGATTCCTTTATTATATTCTGTTAAAGATTAAAGTTTAAATTACTTAGTAGTAATTGTAGGGACCTCAGTATGTATTATATGTGACAATATTGGAGTCACAGTTTTATTTATCAGATTGATAGCCTTGATAATACAACTATCAAAGAGAAAAACTGGGCATTTATTACCAAGTTACTCAGTGTCCTTCTGGCCAAAAGCTTGATAGCTAGGGAAATGCACATTAATTTAAATATCTGATGTTTTTTAAAAACAAAAATCTGTAGCATTTGCTGTTTACATGTGAAATGCATAAAAATGATGACTCTTGATATAGTTAATTCTTCAGAGTTTTGAAGGAGCTGGATTGGCTGCTATCAGGTATGAGGGCCTGGTGGGAACAGACTTCTAGTTCTGCCATAAAGGTTTGTGTTTCACAAATTTTTAATCAGTTTAAATTTTAAAAACTTCTAGAGACCGGGAATATGAGTGTTCATGACATTCTTTATTAATTACTAAAAATGTGTTTCTCAGATTCACCAATGTGGTTTTTTCTTTTTTTTTCTTTTTCTTTTTTCTTTTTTCTCTTTTTTTTTTTTTTTTTTTTTTTTTTTTTTTTTTTTTTTTTTTTTTTTTTTTTTTTTTTTTTTTTTTTTTTTTTTTGGCCTTTCATGTTGCTAAAGGCATAAATAAATGTGATGCTGCTGATCCACAATCCAGAATCCTGGGTAAAAGGATGTTTCTCAGCCCTATTAAATTTTTAGGATTTTGTATTATTACTCCTTTGCATACTCCCATCAGTAGTATCCTTTTGCTCTGTGAGACCCAGGGATAAGATGAAGGAAGACAGGACAGGAGGGCAGTTCCTCTTCTCTATGATGACAAGGTCAGAACCTTTTATTAGTTTGAAATTTGTTCACCTGCCTGTTTCTAAGAATACTCTTGGGAAAGTAGTTAAGGATTTGAAGTTTAATATGTCAATAAATAATAGATTCAGAAATAAAAATTTTAGACAGTGTTGCAGGTTTCATAAGATGACAGAGGCCATTTTATTTTTTTAAAAAAAAAAAGTCAGTAAATTAATAGTATTAGCAAAATAAGGATTTGACCAAGAAAAATAAGTTATAGCAATAAAATATTATTTTATACATTTAGAAGTTTTAATCCTGAGATTTGTTTGTAATAATAAATCTTTAATGGAGGTCATTGTCCAAATTTATTGTCTCAATTTAAGAAACCAGGTAGTATACCTGTAATGCCAGCATTTGAGAAGTGAGGGGAAGATCAGTAGTTCAGGGTCATTTCATTTTTTTGTTGCATAGTGAGTTTGAAGCCAGCCTGAGCTCGTGAGATCCTGCCCTCCCCCCAAAAAAAGTCAAATTAGTTAATTTTCATTTGGGGAATATTTGATGGGCATTATATTTCTTAGTTTATATTTAGAACAGAGTGTCTTCAAACTCTGGGACTCCCCCACCTTTGCCTCTGGGGTGCTGGGTATGTGTTGTTGCACTCTGGGAAATATATTGTTTAGCTCAAGAATTTGAATTAAAAATCTTTCAAGAATCCATACCTGCCTGCAAGAATGACTGCTAGTTTGAGGACAGCCTGGACTACTTAGGGTGACTCTGTCTCAAATAAAAGAGAGAAATACCAAAGAATTTACAAAACTATAGGGTTTATAATTCAGTGAAAGAAATCAATAACTAGTGTATAATTCATTGTTTTCATAAGGTTGATATTTTACTTTAAATAATTACGTTAGTATTTATTTTGCGTGGATGTGGACAGGATCTCAAATTCCCTATATAGACAAGTCTAGCTTGTAACTCCAGATCCTTCTTCACCTGCCTTTACCTTCCAAATTCTGGTGTTATAAGTTTGTCTTTTTTAGAAGCAATATAGCCTCAGTATTCTAATTTACAAGGCAACTGTTTAAAGCATATATATAGCTAGCTATAGTCAAAGCATGCACAATAGGATCTCTGTTGAGGCCTAGGGAAATGGTAAAAATGTTTGAAGACCGTGGTACATTTCTGTAATCCTGGCACTAGGGTGTGTGTGTGCAAAGACAGGTGGATCTCTCAAAGGCTCCATGTGGCCAGCCAGTTTACTCAAAAATGGCAAGCTTCAGATTTAGTTAAAAATAGCAACAACAAAATAAGTCTCAAAAAAATTAAAGTGGATAAATGATTGAGGAAGGTTATTCTGATGTCAATACCTGGTCTCCATACATTCACACATGGGATACACACGCACATACACACACACACACAGTACATCATGCACACACAGTCTCTGTTAAATATTTCTATTATTAAATTAGTGTAAGGTTTTTATTCTATTCTATTTTTGTTTGGTTTTGAGTTTGTTTTGTTTTGGTAATTTTTTGTTCTATCACATTATTTATTGAGGAATGCACGTTCTGTGGTGTGCTTGTGAAGGTTTAATGAGGACAGCTTTAAAGAGTCAATTCTTTCATTTTGTATGGCCCAGGATCAAACTCAGCTCCTTAGGCTTGGCAGCAAGAGCCTTACTTAACCTGCCCAAGCTGTCTGGTGGCCTAATGTTTTTTATTTATTTGCTTGTTTATTGGGGAGGTCTCAAATAACCTTGAGCTATGTAGCAGAGGATGATCTCAAATTCCTGTTCCTCCTGACCCTCCACGTACTGGGGTTATAGATATATGTCAGCATATCTGAATTCAGGGTAAATTTTTATTGTAGCTTTTTTTGTTTGTTTGTTCAGAAGAAAATGAGCCAGTGTTTTTGTTTTGTTGTTGTTGCTCATTTTTATATTTGAAGTTCTCTTTGACATCCTTGGCCTATGAAATTTTTAAGCCCTGTACAACTACAAACCACTTTATGGGGTTTTTCTCATCAGTTTTGCAGACACCTACCCATTCTCCAAGTTGATATCAACCTTATTAGATTTATATGGATCTTGGCTTAAAGGGCCTCCACCAATTGGACATACACAGGCTCATCACAATTGTATGTTAGCTCACAAAGGTGGGCTTTGGCACTAGTTTAAGGCTTTAAAAGCTTTGTGAATTCTACATATTATGCTCTTGTGGATGAGGGCAGTCTTCAGCACCTCTGATAAAGCAGTGTTAACATCCTACAGCAATGCCTTCCTCCGCCATGATGGTGAGTTGTTTATGAAACATAGTTTTGATTACAGATGAGTCTCTACTGTCTCAAACAAAACATAGAAATTTGTTTAGCTAGGTATCATGGGATAAACCAGTACTCCTGAGGCAGAGATAGGAGAATTTCAAATTCAAGGCCAATTTACATGTCAAACTCTGTTAAACAAAACAAGAGGTGACACGTAACTCAGTGGTCCAGTGTATTCCTATCATGCACATGAATCTGAGGTCAATATTCAGTACCAAAAAAAAAAAAAAAAAGGAAAGGAAAGAAACACAAACAAAATACCTACTAAAAATCAGAGGAGGAAGGTGAAGAAAACATGTTAGAATTGTGCTGTACAATTTCTATAGCATTGCATTTGTATGTCATTGCAGTTATATCCCAATCCTTCTAGCTACAATCACTTTTCTTCTTTCTTTCTTTCTTTCTTTCTTCCTTCCTTCCTTCCTCTTTTTTTTTTTTTCTTTTCAATTTTGGAGACATGGTTTCTCTGTGTAACAGTCTAGCTGTAGTCCTCCCTTTGTAGAAAAGGCCTTCCTCAAAATCACAGAGATCCGGCCTGCTTCTGCCTCCTAAGTACTGGGATTAAAGGCATGTCTAGCTAAAGTACATTCTTTTTTCAGTTAGGGCTTAAGCTTTTTTCTCACTCTTAGTGTATTTCACTCAAGAAAATGTTTTACATGGCCTCAGATATATAGATACAAGAAAAAATATTTATACCCAATGAAAACATTTACTGATAATTAAATCATAAATTCATTTTAAGGCAATGGGTGTAGTTCAGCAGAATGTTTATTTAGTATAAACAAGCCCCTGGGTTTAATCCCCTACACTGCATAACCCAGGCGTAGTGTAATCCACAGTTTTGGAGGTGGAGGCCAGGGGACTAGAAGTTCAAGGTCATTCTTTGCACACAATGAGTTTGATGCCAGTTTATGCCCCCCCTTTTAAATATGATAATTTTGCAGGGTTGACTAAGCACTTAAATTTTTTTTTAAACTATGTTTTATTCATTGAACCAGCAATCTCTTTCTCATTTTTTGAGATGGGGTCTCAACTGTGGATCTTAGGCTAGTCTTGAACTCATAGAGGGTTTTCTGCCTTTGTCTCCTGAACTCTGGGATTAAAGGTGTTTACCACTACATCCATTTTTGTTTGTTTGTAATTTTTGTTTTGTTTTTTCTTGAGACAGGGATTTCTCCATACAGCCCTGACTGTCCTGGAACTTGCTCTGTAGACCAGGCTGGCCTAGAACTCACAGACATCTACCTGCCTCTGCCTCCCAAGTGCTGGGATCAAAGGACTGTACCACCAATACCTGGTTTACATATAATTGTTTTGTTGAGACCCTATCACACTATCAGGCTGGCCTAGAACTTACTCTGTAGCTCAGGCTGGCATTTAACTCCATAGCAATCCTTCCTCATCCTCTAAAATGCTGGGATTATAGGCAGGGGCCACCTTACTCAGTTGGTAGCTTTTTAGAGGGGCCTGTAAGGAAGTATTTGGCCATAGGTGTGACAAAGGAATTAAAGATATAGTTGTTATTTTGTTGTTGTTTTGAGATAGGATCTTTGTTGGAGCTTTAAGTGCTTTGTTCAGAATATGTCTCCTCCTTAAGAATGGGTAAAAGTACAGTCTAAAGTTTTAAAACAACCACATAAAAGAGAACATTCTGGCTTATGGATTAGATTGCATTTAAATAGGAAAATTAATTGGTGAATATGAGTTAACCAAAGTTTTAGATAAAAATTTTTTCTTTACATGCATTTGTCTGATGTTTATTAAATTTTTAAAGTTTATCTTAAAACATTGATTATTATAGCATGTAAACTTATTTTTGGGTGGGAAAAATATATGTGGGAAATTGAAATGTTTTAAACATGTAAATTGATCAATACTACAATTTATGGTATTTGGTTTGTTTTTTTGTTTTTTGGGGTTTTGTTTGTTTTTTTGTAAAGTAATCTGGATTGCTTATTTTATATGCTGGGATGCTAGTTGTTTTTCTATTAATACACTTAACTTGCATTCTAGCTTCGCCATTCAAAGACAGGCGTCGTGTGGTGGGTTGTCACTATTCTGTCAATAGTGAAGACAAATAGTACCAGAGACACTTAACCCATCCAATCTCACCCAGGGTATAGGTCGGTCTCGTTTTCAGACTTCTTCATAAGTCTTATTTTCTTTCATTCTTTCTTCCTTCCCTTTTTTCCCCTAAATAGTGGATTGATAGTGATTGAAACTAAATCTGTTTGTAAAGTTTTAAACTTTACATTAATATATAGTAAGAAGAAAAGTAGAAAATGAAGGTTGGCATGTGAGGTGTTGAAAAGCAGGTTTGTAGCCACTTTGTGTCTTCTGTGTTTCAGCTTATTGGCAACACAAATGTTTATTTTAAAATTTTTTCTCTGAGTGTCTTTCTTCTTTGATATGAAAATATATCCTTATATCTGGTGTCTTCTCTGAGTGAGACAAGATGTTTACCAGTAAGGCAAATATTGCTTCTTATCAAGAATAACCAAGTTTCAATGGTGTGTTATAGATCAGAAAAACGTATGTACCATGTGCCTGAGTTGATTTTTAGGCAGTAGTTGCTTCCTTCTCTGTTCCATTATTGGCTAATATAATACACTATGGAAGTTCATGGTCTTTTAGAAAATTCATCCAATTTACAGATAATTAAAAATGTATAAATATATGTACATATTTAACTGCTAGGATCAGATCTGAACTTAGGATCTTATTTAAATATTATTTATGGAATGTGTTTTAAATCAGTGAAACATGTTTGTTTTAAGAACCTTAAAGAATAGTTCTCTGTAAGTATCATTAGATCAGATAAAATATAAATTCTTTATAATATCATTTTAAGCACTAAAATGTTATGGTTGTTAATTAACTTGTAATTGACATGACCCATCTAGAACTGATCATTTTAGAATATAGTTTAAGCAAGGAATATATAAAATACACATAGTTTCTATATGTGATAGGCCTTAAAATTCAGTTTTTACTTTTCTTAACAAGTTAGATATTTGTATATTCTGGCATATTTGACAATCTTTTTGTCCCAGGTACTTTCAACATTTATAGGGGCCTATAGTGATATGTCAGTTCTCTTTGTAATGGGAAGTGAAGCCAGGGCCTCATGAGTGGTAGGCATTGCTCTGCTACTAAGTTGTGCTCTTATCTCCCTTCATCAATTAAAAGAAGACACACAGGGCTAGTGAGATGATTCAATAAGTAGAGACATTTGCTGTCATACCCTACAACTTGAGTTGGATCCCTGGAACTCAAATGGCAGACAGAAAAAACTAGCTCACACAATTTGTCATATGACCTCTACATGTGTGCAATGACATGTGAGCATACACACACAAAATAAGTAAATATATAAATAAATATTACAAAATTAAATTTTAACTTTGAGAAAAAGAAGCCATATGTACAGTTCAAGTTTATCATGATGAGTAACATTCAATTTGCAAATAATAGAAATATAGGACACTTAGGGTCATGATGTTGATTTTTTTTTTTTTTTTTGTTAGGGGTTTTTGTTTGTTTGTTTGTTTTTTGGTGTTTTGTTGAGACAGAGTCATTCTATATAGCCTTGGCTGTCCTTGAACTTACAGATTTACCTGTCTCTGCTTCTCAAATTGTGGAATTAAAAGCATATGCCACTGACACCCAGATCCTTTCATTTTTAAAATTTAAAATTAGTATATTCTTCTGAGGTTATAAAATTTAGTAAATTGTAGACTGATAAGTCAGTTTTCCTCTTGGTCTGTGATGTGCTCTGTGGTCACAGAAAGTGTTGTAGAAAAGTAGCTTATATAAATTAAGCTAAGATTAAAAGTTATTTCACAGAAGAAAAAATATGTATTTACATACTACTTAGATGAGTAAATAAATTTAGGAATAACCTCCATGTTTATAAAATATGAGTAAGAGACAACACACAAATACAATTGCTTAATTAATCATGGAAATACATTATTATAACTATTTTGCTCTATAAGGCAATAAAAGCAGAATGCTTTTCTGGGGACCAAGGTTATATACAGTCCCAGCACTCACATGGTGGCTCACAAAAGTCCAAAAGTCCGTAACTCTAGCCTCATGCAACCCAGTGCCCTCTGACCTCTGTGAGCACTGCAAGCATGTGGTACAATGACATTCAGACAGGCAAAACACCTAGACATATAAAATTAAAATCTTTTTAAAAAAATAATAAAAGCATTTGTTAAAAACATTTTTGTCTAGGGTTTTCTGTATTTTTTAATATGCAGCAATTTAACAAAGACTGAACATTCCTAACATATAAAAATAGGGTCTTTGAACTGAAAATAGGTGAGTGAAGTAGTTACCATGTTTTGTTTACAGGAATTTATAAATAAAAAATGTGTGTACAGGGCCAAAATGGTAGTGCACACCTGCAATCTCAGCACTCAAGAAGATGCAACAAGAAAAGTGTTGTGAATGCAAAGCCAACCTGGGCTACATAGCAAGACTCTGTCTCAAAAAACGGAGATAGTTGAGGTCTTTTAATCCTAGCACTGGAAAGGCAGCACAGGCAGGTCTCTGTGAGTTCCAGGCCAGCCAAAGATACCAGAGTATGACTGTTTCAAACAAATCACGCCCCCAAAATGAAAAAGCAGATTTTTTTTTATCACTTCATTTCTATAGAATGCCAATTAATTTTTGAATGATTATATAATTGCCTGAAAGGTCTTTAAAGGTAACAAGTATACTTATAGTATTCCCAGAAATACCCTGTATTACTTTTGGAATGCTTGAAATTTGCAGGTTAGAAATCTAAAATGTCCTTGTTATTGTGGTTTTATCTTTACATTTTAATCAAATAATATTGCACAAATTTTACTTGGTATTATAATAAAAACCCAGACCCAGATATTGAGGAAAAGCTGAAAGATCAGAAAGACAGAGGAACAAGCCACAGCACAGCCACTTTTCATCTAGCCACTCCTCACAGATCCTGAGACTGAATGAATGCCTCTCAGTCCTCAGTAAAAAGGGAAGGGGGTCACAGGCGAAGGAATGGAAATGCTGAACTCATACCTCCCTGCCTTAAATTTCTTTCTCCACTCAGCTCTCTTCCTGGTTCAGCTTTCCAGTGCTAGGATTAAATGGTGCCTGTACTTTGTGGGAGTGTGTTTCCCAAGTACTGGGAGCCTGGGATCTCAAGTGCTGGGGTTAAAGGTGTGTGCCACCACTGCCTGCCTCTCTTTAGCCTTGAACTCTCAGAGATCCAGCTGGATCTCTGCCTCCAGAGTGCAGTGATTAAAGGTGTGGATCACTACTTCCTTAACTCTGTGGGTAGCTCTGTCCCTTGATCTTTAGACAGTCTTTATTTGATACACAATATCACCACAAAACAATATTAAATTATTTTCATGGTAAATTTAGGGTTAAATATATAGGATTACATTTTTTTTTTAGGAAAGACTGTTGAGGTACTCTCTGGGGAAAGGGCAAGTAGTTATCTCTAAACTCAGTATCAGGTACTGTTGCTGTAATGGTGTATAATTTTTACAATCTAAGCATTTTTACATTTTAAAGACTAAATCCTCTTTAAATCTCCAACCCAGCTTGTTTGTCAGTTTAACTTAATAGAATTCAGTTTTGTCTGACTGCTTATAATTGAGCTTCCCAAGATCCCATTTTTGAGTTCAATTAATTTTCTAGTACAGCAACTCAACAGAACTCAGAAAACACGTTTACTAATTCTCTATAAAGAATATTGTAAAGCACAGAAATTAACAGATCAATGAGATAATGCATAGAACAAAAATCTAAAATCTTCAGTCTCCAGTGGGAGTTTGGCTGTGCCTCTTTCTTGGGACATAATATATTCTTGTTCATTTTCCTAGGTACCTGAATTAAGTCTGTTTGAATTTTTATATAGAAAAAAATTTAAAGGGACTTTATTATATAAATAAGATTGACTAAATTTTGGCTGTTGTTTATTACCCTAACTTCCAGACCCTCCGCTTCCTGGAAGTGGGAGGATGGGGCTGTGAGCTCTAACCCTTTGAGGACATAGTTTAGCAACTTCCCCAAAACCCATCTTTTCTCTTTATCATTCTGAAGTGGAAGGCCAAAATTTTAACCACAGATACTCATTTATTGCTCTCTATTCAAGTTAGGAAGTTTCTAGAAGCTGTAGCCAAGATCCCTGGATCAAAACAAAACAACAAATATATCAGAATATCACAACTACATAATTTGCTTAAGACTTTGTTATGGCTTTGCACATATACTTTCTCTCTGTCCTTGGCAGGGATCCCTGAGATGCTGGTATTCTGTATTCTTGTGTACATGATAGACTCAGAAAGGAAGGGTGGGAAGTGGTTTAGAAATACAAGTTCACAGCATGTTATCTACATGCTTTGTGTGTCCACTGCAAATAGTGAATGCTATCTAATATTTCCCTGAAAATCAAGAATATAGATACACACAGCACAAATTTTAGTTTTATTATAGCCAATAGTTGGAACAGATGGAGGAATATTACATGTATCTTTCCTATTTTGTCCAAAATGAGTATCATAGTATTTTCCTTAAAAAAGGGGGAAAACTATATTTAAACCCAAAGTGGCTACAAATCAGCTTCTGAACTGTCATTGACATTAGCATCTAGATTTTGTAGTTTTTTACTGATCTTTAAGAATATTTATTTACTAAGAAAACATTGCATTAATGCATGATACAAAATTGATAAAATTTTTCTTTAAATTGGAATGCAGTTTAAAAGTGACTGAGTTTTCTAATTTCAGCTACTTCATTTGACAAGAATACAAACTAAAAAGTGGAACTGGTATCATCTACTCCTTCAGGTTCTTTGACTTATAGTAGTTGGGAGAAAAATTTTTGAGTGTGGCATTACATAGATCACATTATGGATGGCTAACATGACTGTGCTCTTCAACCTTGACAACAATGAAAAATTTGGAGGTGGTTATCATTTTTTCAAGTAATTTACGTGTTTTGAATCATGCTTTTAATTAGGTTTAGTTAATTTACTAGCACAGCTTTTTACTATCTAAACACTCACTTTCTTACATTTTAGCTCTGTAAGTAATTGACAATGCATATTGTGATTTCAATAATGGTATATCACATTTAAATAATGGCGCATCATTTAAAATTTTATTGTGTAGTTTTAAAACTGGCATAAATGGCTGTAGACAAATTAAATTTAAGCACATTATCAATTTTTATTTATGCATACAATTATTTTGTGCACAATAACATAATATTTGTGAAATTACAGGTAATCTCCAGCCTAAGCAATGTTAATGTGGCTGACTTTATACTTTTAAGGGCTTGAGTAGCAGGGTCCCAGCTATTTGCCACACAGTCTGTTCTGCAGAGATTTATGTAAATCTGGGGTTTTTTTTTGCTGTGCATACTTGATAAATGCTTTAAGAATTTTTTTTATAGAAATTCTGGTATTCTAGAAATTTTTATGCTTAATTTTTTGCTAGGCTTTAGACAATAAAATTTGCTATCCACTACCACACACAGTTAGCGGGCCCTTTTAAAAGAGATCATATGGGCAAGGAGCTAACTTTTGATGAGCACATGAGACTTTATAGGAAAAGTATATCTAGTAGCCACCCTCTTCACTTTTTAATTTTTAAAGGATAGCTTTATTGTTGTTATTCATGGTTTTGATGTGCTATTCCAACTTGCTATTCCAAGATTCTCAATGACCAACCTGTTTTATCTTCTACAACCAAGCATGTTTCCATTAAACCTTTTTTACTTTTATTCTCATGGATTTTACAATCAGTTTTAGTGATGGTACCAGTTCCATTTTCCCTCCAATTCAGTTGATTATCTTTTTTTCCCTCTATTTATTTTTCATTTTATAATTGGTATCTGGAATAATCAGCAGCTCTTTTCTCATTTATTTTCTCATATTTTTATTCCAGGATTTGCCTCTGAAGCAGGGAGTGTCTGCATTAAAAATGACCTGTAGTTCTCTGCTTCATAGGTTAGAAACTTATTTTAATATTTTGTGGCTAAGCACAGTCCCACTTTTCAAATTCTATAATGAATTGTTTAATTGGCATTGAATGTGGACTACAAACATATATTTCATATTGGGGTTTTCTGTATTACTTTAAAATGATTAAAATTCAACAGAACGTTCAGCTGAGGCAATAAAAGCTTTATTCTTGCTTTACAGCTTAAAACACTAAATTACATTTTTAAAAAATTTATCAATTATAACAAAAGTAAAAAATGCTATTTGGGCATTTTTAAAAATTTGTATTTCTTAGGCTTTGTATTGCTTAAAGCATTAATATTCTAAAACTTAACCAAATTCCAATTATTTGTTTTGGGGAAAACAATCAGTTCACAAATCACATTTTCATTGGGACTGCTAGCCAGCATAGGTGAAAACATGTATAGTGTATTTACTCTTGGATTGTACACTGCAGATGCTTCTTCAGCTCCCTCCTCTTCCTCCATGGGCGGTGCTTGCAGCTCCTTTACCACCTCTTCCAGCCCTACCATTTATTCTACCTCAGTCACCGACAGCAAGGCTATGCAAGTGGAGAGCTGCTCCTCAGCCGTGGGGGTAAGTAACAGAGGGGTAAGTGAAAAGCAGTTAACCGGTAACACAGTTCAGCAGCATCCATCAACCCCGAAGAGGCACACAGTTTTGTACATCTCACCACCACCTGAGGACTTGCTGGATAACAGTCGGATGTCCTGCCAGGATGAGGGGTGTGGATTGGAATCTGAGCAGAGCTGCAGTATGTGGATGGAGGATTCCCCCTCCAACTTCAGTAACATGAGCACCAGTTCCTACAATGATAACACTGAGGTACCTCGTAAATCACGAAAACGAAATCCAAAGCAGAGGCCGGGGGTCAAACGACGAGATTGTGAAGAATCTAATATGGATATATTTGATGCCGACAGTGCCAAAGCACCTCACTATGTGCTTTCTCAGCTTACCACGGACAACAAAGGCAACTCAAAAGCTGGAAATGGGTTGGTATCCACATTTTTTAAAGTTCTATCACCATTATGCAAAACAAAAAAGTAAATCATTCCCAAATTTTCATAATTATTAGTTCAAATTTGCATATAAAGCAAAAATGCCAATTTTATTCTTGAAGTACATGAAATTTTTAACTTAAAATAATCAAATTTTACTAGAAAAATAATTTTAAAATAGCAATAGATTATAGCAAAAGAATTTTATATGAATATGTTTAGGTGTAATAGAAAAGATAATCTGTCTTGAAATAACTTTTAAACTTTAAATGGACTTATTTTAAAAGGATTTAAAAAAATCTTTACCTGCAGAGATAAGTGATAGTATGATGATGATAGCTAAACACTTAAATGTTCTGCAGAAATTAATTTGTTCTTTTATCAGTTTGTTTCATGATTTATTCCATTATATTCTTTCAAAAAATTTTACGTTTTATTTTTGGTTTTCATCTTTACTTGATGAAAACAAGAAAAAAACAAAGATTACTCAATTTCATATAGGTTCCTCTGCTTGAAACTTCTTTTTTCCCTTTGATACATATTTCCAGTTAAGAACTTAAAAAAAAAAAAAAAATGTCGCGCCCCCCCCCCCCCAGTCTGTTTCTTACTTGAAGAATGGTGAAACAGGATCATGGTGCATATTTGAGCTTTCTGTTTCATGTGTGCCATCGGTGCACTACTCACCAAATATATTTCAATGGTTATATTACAGAATATTCCATGCTATAATACAGATTAACATGATTTACTTTAGACTTCCTTTAGTGTTTTAATTGTAATACTTAGTTTCTGGACTTTTGAAAGTAAATTTTCTACAGTATATTCAATCAAATTTAACTCATTAGTATTTGAGAATTAGCTTTTAAGGAGGCAGAATATGACTCTTTAGGTGGGTGACCCAGATTTACTTGTAATTCCTGCTTGTTGTCCCCCCCCCCCAAAAAAAAAAAAGGCTGGGAGGGTGTTCCTGAAAGCTTAAATTAGTGTACTCCATGATGATATTTTTGAACTGTTACATTAAAAATCCAACTCAGTATTATAGGTGTCATAATAAATACTAAATGTGTCCTTAAATAATTTCCTGTGTACATTTTTAAATTGAGAATAGTCATGTAAGCAAGAGTTAGTTAGGTCTATACTTAGGTGTTTGAAAACCCATAATGAAACTCATTTTCTTGTATTCTAACCTGAAAATTAATTTGAAAAAAATTTAGTCTACTCTTTTTCTCTATACTTTTATTTAAAACTTCTTTAGAATGATATAGTTAAATAGTTTAAATGTTTTGTCGTTTCAAAGTACAGATTAGGCAATTTCCAAAAGAAAATAAGAAATACAGCCTTTTCTGATATGTCACAGCTTAATAGTCCAGAATTTGAAAAGGGAGTATTTATTCAACTATAAAATGTAGGCTAAGGCTCTGAAACGTAATGAATACCCTAAGTTGTACAAGAAGTGTGACTGATAGTACAGATCTGAAAGTTGTATGGATGTCAGTAAATATATTTGTGCTTATTTGGGCTGCAGTGGAAAAGATCTTTATAAAGTTTCAGCTAAAGATACTTTCCTATTTGTACTGAAATAGCTATTAAAGTTTACAGTTAAGAAAGTAAAGTTTGACTTAGGGATAGTAAAGTCAGTGATTTACTGTTGCTGATTAAAGAGATTTCTTGACCTACATCTTTTCTGCTTCTGCTTTTGTATGATAGATATATCTTAGAAATGATTTGAGGTTACCAGGGAAAGTATAATGACATTGGTCAAGACAAAACTTTCATGAAATAATTCATGAAGCAGAAACTCCATCAAGCAGCAGAAGAATTGCCCATCTTCTTAGGTAATGGAAAATTATTTGACAATAGTATATGGAAATGATGAAGAAATTAAAAATTTGAATTTATAAGAACTATATTGAGGAAAGAATAAAACCAAATGTAAAATTTATGGACAATCATTCTTAATCTGTAGATCTAGCTAATTGCCTTTTTCTTTTCAGTGATGAGAAAGATGGTAGAAACATGAAATTTTGAAATGTTTTGAGATAGATAATATAGTCTTCAATATGAAGTGACACAATTTGAAGTTTATATAATGCTAAATATTCAGTAAATGAACTTTCAAGTGTGTTTTATATGGCAGTTCCTTTATCTCCATGAGGCCAGAAGACTGGATAACTGATGGACAGAAAGACAATTACTTTTACAACTAAAAAATTAGAGCTTATTATGGAAGCATTTTTTTTTTATAAAAGCTGCTTGTATATAAATATTTCTGGCCATATCTCTTAGATTCTTGAGCTAATGTACTGAGAGTCAGTAGCCCTGTTTCTTCTAAAGTTCTAGATATGATATGTGGATATGAAAGTCATTTTAGGCCTTTTTGTGACAAAAATTATTTTTATGACATAGATAACCTGAAGGACTATTTAACTCAAAAGAATCCTAATGTCATTGTAAGACTTCTAAGTAGACATACCATATTACATTGTTTATGGTATTTGTCATTTAGATATAAGACTCCAGTGATGGAGTCCCTTTCTAACACGAGGAAAGCCCTGGCTTTGATGCCTAGCCCTGCAAAAACCAATCAGCCAATCTCCATGAAATGAATTGCTACTTGATTCCTTTTTCTAAAACTGTTTTACCAGAACAATTTATAAATTGGATTGCTACTTTTCTAGGAATTAGTTAATATTTTCATTGTCTTATATGTCTGTAGACATAAAACACGTTTTTCATTTTTATATTTAAACCTAGAGAATAAAGAGAATTTGAGGATAGTTTCAAGGTCAGGCATGGTAGGTGGTAAATTTGTATAAGCCCAGCACATGGGAGGCAATGGACTTGTGAGAGGGAAACCAGCCTGGTCTGTAGTGAATTCAAGGCTAGTTTGGTCTGTGTGTGGTAAGAGCTTTCTCTTTCTCCAAAAACAAAACAAAACACAAAAGAAAAGCAAAAACATTTTCAGTATTTTAGAAATGATTTAATTCCTTGTGATCTTTTTGTATGTGTGTATTAATATATATATTTGATATTGCATATCAAATATATATATTAGCATATATATCAACTCATTCAACAGATATTCATTCCAAACAAGATTCATGTTTTACAGGAATCATTTTTGTTAACTTTCAAAATGAGCTTGACATTAGTATAAGTAAATATTAAAAGCACACCTGACAAAATTAGTTGTCTTATTTAAGTTTTCTTAGTACTTCAATTTGGAATTTTTAATTTTTTACTATGACTAATACATATGAACTATAAATATTTGGGAAATACAAGAAAGTAAGTAAATAACCCATAATCTAGTCATTCTTGTAAACTGCTGTTATCATTACACTATAATTTTCTTTTAGTTCTTTTGTATATATAGTTTCAATGTACCTTTTTCCTTCCTTTGGTAATAAGATGAATACAAACAGATTATTATGTAATCTCATGTTTAAGAGATTGTACACTCTTCACAAACATATGAATTCATTCAGAACTCTAAAAGAACAAAAAACAATGTTCCTTGTCCCATTGTTCTGGCTTCAACCTGGTATTTTTATTCATAGATTCATTTCTTTAAAATGACTTACAAATACAGATAATCTTTGACTTAAATGTGTCAGACTTATATGAATGGCATTTCTTGTTCAATTAAGGTCTGGTTTTGCCCAGACCCTATAGAAACTCCTCTTCCTTTTTTTTTTTTTTTTTTTTTTTTTTTTTTTTTTTTTTTTTTTTTTTTTTTTTTTTTTTTTTCTTTTTTTCTTCTTTTTCCTGTTTGCCTTCATCAGCAAACATCTCATGTGAACTTGACCTGTCAGTGCTACTGAATTCTGTGTCAGTGTTATCCTTTCCTCCGCACTTTCTGCCCTGGGAGTTGTTTTTTATTGAATGGCTTCCTTCTTTCCTTTCGTTCTTAACAATTGAGGCAACAGTTTGGTTACACCTGGGTTGGTAAAGTTTAGGACCAGTTTTAAAGCTGTTCTTTTGGTTTTAAGATCATAATATTTTTCTGGGGCTCCGGTTAATTTGCTGTGAGTAAAAAGGCATGATAGGCCCTAACTTCCCAAGAACACACATGGATAATTTTAAATCTATTTCATGTTGCTTAAGGGGGACTATGTGTAACTTTATGCTTCTTATTTTCATCAGGTATTTGCATTACATTAGCTGTTTAATAGAAGTCCTAATCACAATCTTGGATATTAAATTATAAGCAAATAAATGCTTAAAACACAGTCTTAGAGCCAGGCATGTGCCGAGGTAGGTGGGGCAGCAGAAGGATCTGAACTATAAGGCCATCCTCAGCTATATACAGCAGCTTGAAGACAGCCTGAGGTATATGAGATTGTCTCCAAAAAACTACAAAACAAAGCTTCTATAGTCAAAAACATGAAAAAACTAAGTGAAATTACCTTTGTTATAGAGCTCAGATTGTAAGATTTTTATTGAGCTTTTATCATTTAGTCACAGTTAAAAATAATCTGAAATAAAAATCACACTTATTTGAGTAATCTTATTTCCCAATAAAAATTGAATCACTGATTTTTTTATTATAAATATCTTATTTTAATTTACTGAGAAAGAGATCCAAAAGGATATACTATATATACCTCCACTGCTGGATCTTTTAGGCCTTTTGTGTGCTGGTTTAGAAGTACTTGCCATTCCCTTTTTTTCTTTTGTTTTGCAAATCTGATTAAGAAGTAATCATGGTCTTTTAGCTTTATATAAGATGTGTGGTTTTTACATTTTATTTTAACAGTATAAAAACTTAAATTATTGCATTGTTTTTCTTCTACCACCCAACTATTTTTTTAACCTGTCCAGCTTTCTTTTTTTATGGTATATCATTATACTTGGTTGAGAAAATATTTTAATAAGATACATTGGTTATATAGGATGTTTCCTCCTTTAGGCTGTATTCTATTTTAAAAATAATCTAAGCAACTATTTTGAACATTATCATCTTTCTGTTTTTTTTTTTTTCTTTTCCTTTAAGTACCTTTTGTAGAAAACTTTTTTGATATTTTCTTCCATGTTGTGCTTTGGTTTCTCAGAACATTGGACAACCAAAAGGGAACTGGAGTAAAGAAGAGCCCTATGTTGTGTGGACAGTATCCAGTTAAAAGTGAAGGGAAGGAGCTGAAGATAGTTGTACAGCCTGAAACCCAGCACCGAGCTCGGTACCTGACAGAGGGCAGCCGAGGCTCAGTAAAAGATAGAACACAGCAAGGCTTCCCAACGGTGAAGGTAGTCATTTTATTTATATTTAGTAATGTGTGGACACTGGCCCATGAAATGGCTTCATAGGTAAAGATTCATTCCCTGAACCCGAAGAGAACTAGCTCTACATAGTTGTCCTGCTCTCTACACACCCACACCATGCCATACACATGGCCACATACATGCTCCCCACACACAACCATCACATAAATATAAAAATAATTAATACTTATGTATGTGATGAATTTCCTTTAATTTTATTAATTATTTTAACTCAGAAAAAGCTTTTTGAAATAGGTTAGAATTGAATTATTAGCTCAATATAATAGAAAACAAATGTCTAATTGGACCATAAGCCAAATAGTACTTAGATAATATTTGAATTATTGTTTGTTTAGCTAGATGATTTTGTTTATATTAGATAAATTTTACTATAACCCAGTCTAGCCAAGAACTTAATATGTATACTCCAGGACTGATGGCAAACCTCCTGCCTCAGTTTCCTGAGCACTTATAGGCATGAGCTAGCATGCTTGGTTAAATTTTAGTTAGAAAGATGAAAGTATGTTCTGAAAAGAAAAAATATCTGCAGCTCATCAGTTCTCTTCCTCCTTTGTTTGGTAGTGATAGTTTTATTAATTTATTAATAAATGTTTTATTTAAGAAGAAATTTTAAAGTGAATGCAGAGAAACATAGTAGAAATTATTAGGAACTTAACCAAGCATGGTAGTACATGCTTTTATTTATGTCTTGTTTGTTCTAATGTATGTCTTAACATGTACAAATGCATGCCAGAAGAGGGCATCAGATTCTGCTATAGATGGTTGTGAGCCACCATGTGGTTGCTGGAAATTGAACTCAGGACCTCTGAAAGGGCAGCAGAACAGCAAATGCTTTTAACTATAGTTGTTTTTGGTTTTGTTTTGTTTTTACTCTTTCCCCTTTGGGTCCTGCCACCCAGTTCCCAAATGAATAGAGACTTATTCTTACTTATTAGTGCCCGGCCTTAGCTTGGCTTGTTTCTAACTAGCATTTCTTAAGTTATCCCATCTACCTTTGCCCCTGGGCATTTACTTTTTTCAATTCTATATACCTCTCTTTTCTTCTTACTCCATTGCTGAGTGTCTGGGTAGATGGCCTCTGATAACTTCTTCTCCTTTTCTTGTTCCTCCTTTCTCTCTTCCTTTCCTCTTTTATTCATTTTCTCTGCCTGGCAGCCCCGCTTATCCTTCTTCTGCCTAGAGATTGGCCATTTAGCTCTTTATTAGACCATTAGGTATTTTAGACAAGCAAAACAACACAGCTTCACAGACTTAAACAGATGCAGCATAAAGGAATGCAGCACATCCTTGCATCAGTAAACAGATATTCCACAGCTTAAACAAATGTAACACGCCTTAAACTAATATTCCTTAACAATTAACCTTTGAACCATCTCTCCAGCCCCTAGTAGCACATGCTTTTAATTGCAGCATTTCAAAGGCAGAGACAGGCAGATCTCCATAAGTTGGAGGTCAATCAGCATGGTTTCCATAGAGAGTTCCAGGCCAGCCAGGACTATTTGCCTGTTTCAAAACATAGAACGTGTAAAATAAGATTTTCAAAGTTGTTAGAATTACCTTTTAAGACCTTTGACTTGAGGTAAAATTTTACCACTTGCTATATTTATTGCAAAGAATGTTATTGAAACCATGAACTGTCATTCATTTTATACTTGGATGAAATCATGATTGAAGCTTAGTTTTGGGAAACTTGTCTGTGATATTTTATTCACACCATTTTTACTGTTGTAACCCATCTGCAACCAATCCCCCAAGTCCAGGACATATAGCAGGCAAGAGAGAAATTCAGGTTTTGCTTTTGTGTGTGTTTAGTTGGATATTTTAATAGTTTTTGTCAGAATTCTTAATCTGATTATTTGTCTTTAAATTCTACTTGGTCTAAGTACTTACACAGTTACATGTATTATTGTATTAGGTTAATTGCCTCACTATGATAGGGAATGAACTGACTGCCCTGAATAATTAGATCATTTATTCACTCAATTGAACAGTGCTAAATTTTACATAATCCATCTATAAAAGAAGATCACAATGGATACACACTTTCTTATTTTTTTAATTATATGCCTGATGATGATAGTCACTGCACAGAGATGCTAATATAATGGGATAGAAAGATGTGACATTTTTGTAATTTTTTTCTTGCTTTCTTTATCAACATCTTTAGTATTTATACTATAAAACAAGGATGTTCTATATATGGACTTAGAATTATCATTTATTTATGAGAGTTTTGCTAGAGGTCTATAGTGATAATATATTCAACTGTAGATGTTCTGGCCCAGAATTTCATGATCCAGTCTTTGGAAATGAACTTCATTTTCCTGTCATTTGTAAGGAGGTATTTTAAATACTTTTCTCCTTAAACTGCTTAAGTAAAAACTTACTGTATGTATTCTCATTTGATGATGAAGATGTTGCCATTAACATAATTCAGTGGTAGTAGCAGATCCTGAGTAATCTATTTACTGTCTGAGCAATTGTGTATCTATTCCTGTCTGCTTATACAAATAGATTATTGATAATTTAGCTTAGGCATCTAAAGTAATTATGATGTAGTTCTTGTAAAACTAGTACAGTATTTTTTTTGTGTGTGTGTGTGAGCCTATTCTTTCATGGTTGAGCCATCTCTGCAGTCCCCACTTCCTCCCAAACTTTGTTTTTTTGAGACAGGGCTAGCTAAATAGTCCCATTTGTCCTGGAACTCACAGAGATCCACCTGTCTCTGCTGTGATTAAAGGCCACCATGCCTGACTCCAGTTTTTCATTATAAGAATATGTTTGTGCTAGGTGTATGGCTAGGATAGAGTACTAACTTAGCATTTGTGAGTACCTGAGTTCTTTCCTCAACACACACAAAAAAAAAAACTGAAAGAAAGGAAAAGTTTTTAATTATTTTCTTTATGTTTAAATTATTTCATCTAGTTTTAAAAATAGGATTTAATTTTGAATTTTGAGACAGTTTTTCTGTGTAGCTCTGGCTGTCCTGAAACTCTAGGCCTCAAACTCACAGAGCTCTTCCTGCCTTTGCCTTCCAACTGCTGGGATTAAAGGTGTGTGCCACCACTGCCCCCTGCCAGGATTTGATTTTGAATGTTTTAGTTTATAACTAGTTTATTTGAAATGCTAACTACTGCTTATGCTTCATGTTATCTTGTTCCAGCTGGAAGGTCATAATGAACCAGTAGTGTTGCAGGTGTTTGTGGGCAATGATTCTGGTCGAGTGAAACCACACGGATTTTATCAAGCCTGTAGGGTTACTGGACGAAATACAACTCCTTGCAAAGAAGTGGACATTGAAGGTACCACTGTTATAGAAGTTGGCCTTGATCCTAGCAACAACATGACACTAGCGTAAGTACTTAATAAATAATAAAAAAAAAAAAAAATGGGGGATGGGGAACAAGGTTGTAGTATGTATGTCACTCTGACTGGCTTAGATATATAGACCAGGCTGGCCTCAACTCACAGAGTTCTGCCACCTGAGTGCTGAGATTAAAGGTGTGTGCCACTATATAAAATTTTTATATTTTATTCTTTCTGTTTTTCTTTTGTTTGTTTGCTTTGGTTTTGGTTTTCATTTTGGTTTTTTGAACACAGAATCTCTCTACATAGCCTTGGCTGTCCTGAACTACTGTGTAGACCAGGCTAGGCCTGGCTCTTAGCAAATTTTAAAAATAGATTTATTTTATTTATGTATATGCTTGTGTGAGTTTATGTGCATTAGGGGTGTGTGTGCAATTGCCCATAGAGAGTTGAAGAAGATGTTGGATCTCCTGGAACTAGAGTGAGAGATAGTTGTGAGCCAACCTACATGGCTGCTGGGAACCAAACCCAAGTCTGCAGCAAGTACTCTTAACCTCTAGCCATCTTTCTAGCTCCTAAAACTTTGTTATGTATATTATACTTTTATGATAATCAGGAAAATATTTCTAGTTCCAGAGAAATTTTTTTTTTTTTTAATTTTCTCTCTCTGTTTCTCTTTTTGGTGCTCAAGACAGGGTTTCTCTGTGTAGCCTTGGCTGTCCTGGAACTATCTCTGTATCCTAGCCTCAAACGCAGACATTCACGTGCTTTACCTGCTGAGTGCTGGGATTAACAGCATGGGTAACCATGCCTAGAGATAAATAGCTCAGCCATTAAAGGATAGGCTCACAACCAAAAAGACACAGAGTTCCTCTAGAATAGTGATAAACTGAATTGTGCTCTTTTTGCTTTCTTAAAGAATTCCCAAGGCAGGGAAATGAAGGCTAAGGAGAATGGTAAGTTTTTGGAAGATGAGATCAAGACTTACCTATTAAAATTTTTAATATTAATTCTGAAAATAAAAATTACATAGCCAGGGACTTGGGGATGTATCTGGGTTGGTAAAATACTTGCGTAGCATGCACAAAGCTGGACCCCTAGCACCATATGGGACCATATGGCACATGTCTATGGCCCAAGCAATAAGAGGTGGAGGCAAGAGAGTCAGAAGTTCAAGGTCATCATACGTGACTACATAGTGAATTTCAGACCCTGCTTCCCAAAGAAAACAGATATGTATTTTTTTTCCTTAAAACCCTAAAATATAGCCTTCAATATGCTCTGACCTGAGGCAAAAACCAAAAATAAAACCTTGAACTCAGAGAGATCCTCTGCCTCTACCTTCAGAGTGTTGGGATTAAAGGTGGTATGTACTACCATGCTCAGTGAACTACCATTTTAATATTTATCTTTTCAGATTTTTGTTTCATTTTGTTTTTGATGAAATTGAGATAATATATAATTTATAATCTGCTTTTCAATTAATTTAGGAATATTTTGCAATTTTATTAAATACTACTTTTTTAAAAAAGATTTATTTATTTATTATACATTATACAGAAAAGGGCAGCAGATGTCATCATAGATGGTTGTGAGCCACCATGTGGTTGCTAGGAATTGAACTCAGGACCTCTGAAAGAACAATCAATGTGCCAGCCGCCAACTGCTACTACTTTTTAATGCCTATATAACATTCCACTGCAGGGACTAGTTACTAATTTTTTTTTCATAAAGCATAACTCATTTTGGTTTTTTAAAACATTTTACTTTGTGTACATGAAGTTTTGTCTATATGTCTATGTACCACTTGTATGCCTAGTTCCCAGAAAGGCCAGAAGAGGGCATCACATCCTCTGAAACTGAAGTTACAGACAGTTGTAAGCCTTCATTCATGTAGGTGCTAGGAGTTGTGGCATTGTCCACTGGAAGAGCAGCCAGTGCTCTTAAGTGCTGAGCCATCTCTCCATCCCTTATTCTGTTTTAATTATCCAAATTAGCTACAAAAAGAAAGTCTGTTTTCCTTTCTAAAAGTAACCAAATAGGGAGTGAAGAGATAGATAGTTCATTAAAAGCATTTGTGACTCTTCCAGAAGACCAGGGTTTCAGTTCCTAGCACCACATGGCTTTAAGTCCAGTTCCAAGAGATCTGATGGCCTCCTCTAGCTCCAGGAACACCAAGCAGACATGTGGTATATAAACAACTTACACAGTAAATAAATAAATGTACACAAATAAGGAAGTAAGTAAATATGACAGTATATAATACACACATACATGCATGATTATTTCAAAATAATCTCACTAGATAGCCAGAGTGTCCTGCAATTTACTATATTGACAAGGCTGGCCTCAAACTCAGAGATCTGCCTGTGTCTGCCTAACCCTAACCCATAAAAATAAATGTTTTTTTAAAAGTACAGAGTAAGTCTCATGTAGGCCATCATTTATATTCATATTTAAAGAATAATTTTATTTCTTTACTTTTTTCCATTTTTAATAGAAGATTAACAAGAGTAAGAGCTTTGAATATTTAGAATTTATTCTTTGGTATTTCGTGAGTATGGGGTCCTTTGACTATTACATATTCAAAGAATTAATGATCAGAGTTTTTAAAACAAGAAACTTGTTTTAAAATTTGTACTATTGCTGGGCAGTGGTGCCACTCACCTTTAATTCCAACACTCATGAGGCAGAGGCAGAAGGATCTTTGTGATTTCTGGGCCAGTGTGGTCTACAGAGCTAATTCCAGGACATCCAAGGCTACACAGAAAAAACCCTGTCTCAAAAAACAAAAAAAAGAAAGAAAGAAAGGGGAAAAAAAGGTTGTACTATTTAGATAGTAATAACTCGCTTGGTATTTTTTTGTTTTTAGGGTAGACTGCGTCGGAATACTGAAGCTGAGGAATGCTGATGTTGAAGCCAGAATAGGAATTGCTGGTTCCAAGAAAAAGAGCACTCGTGCCAGATTGGTTTTCCGAGTTAATATCACAAGGAAAGATGGGTCCACTCTGACATTGCAGACACCCTCTTCCCCCATTTTGTGTAGTAAGTAAGAAAATATGGAAATGCTAGATATATAAAGAGTTCTTAAGTTCTTTCTGTCAATTTTTCAGGTAACTGTAAATTTTAATGTTTTATACGTCAGCTCATGAACATGTCAGGCTTGAAACATTTTAAAGCTATAGTCAAGAGAACACAGTGGCAAGTGCTAGCCATTTGGGAAGCTGAGGCAGGAAGACCACTTGAACCCAGCAGTTAAAATCAAGACTGAAGAAAATAACAGGTCACTGTCTCTTTGACCCCCCCCCCCCAAAAAAAAAGAAGAAAAAGAAAGCTGTACACTGGATATGGTGGCACAAACTGTAATCCCAGTAACTAGAGTAGAAGCAAGAGACTGCCATGAGTGTAGGCCAGCCTGTGCCGAAAGACAGATATGTCTCAGACTACAAGTCATCCTTAGCTCCATAAATCCATCTCAGACTATAAAAATATTAAAATACATGGGAAAGATACATAGCTGTTTATATGTTCCTATTATCATCATATACTGATCTTAAACAGGACTGGAGAGATGACTCAGAAGTTAAGAATACTGGTTGCTCTTCTAGAAGACCTAGATTTGATTTCTAGCACCTGCAGGGTAGTTCACAATTGTGTGTAAATCCAGTCCCAGGGCTCTGATGCCCCATTCCATCTCTATGAGCAGTGCATGCATGTGGTGCACAGACCTACACACAGGCAAAATATGTAAAATTAAGTTAAATTATAAAAATTTAAGTAATTTGAGGGCTGTCAAGATGGTGCAACAGGTAAAAAGCACTGTTGCCAAGCCTGAACTGGCTCCTACAAGTTGTGATACACAGTAAATAAATGTTAGTGTAATTTTAAAAATATTTTACATAATTTAAGTTGGAGATCATGTCACTTAAATAGCCTGGATTAGTTTCCCAGTAGTGTCTTCTCCCCCCCTAAGTCATAAATAGGATGCCAGAGGCAGTTGCCAAGCCCTAGGATTTCCAAGCATCTTTACCATGAGCTGTTAGAACATTAAAGTAAAATATGTGAACTTTGTAAATAATGGCATGTCACATTTCTTGTTACAAGTCATGGTATTATGCCATAGTCCTTATAAATGAGAAATGAAATTCTTTAAACTCTAACTTTAGTACAGAAAGAAAACAAGTGAAATCATGCCTTTAAGTTCAATGATAGTGTTATATGCCTTTTACTATTACAGTTTTTAAATAAGTGGGACAATTTCTTCTTTGTTAAATTATTAAAGGTCAATTATATGTATATGTTTTGCATGCGTGTATGTTTGTGCCTGTCTGGTGCCTGAGGAGGTAGAAGAAGGCATCACATCCCCTGGAATTGGAATTAAAATTATGAGTCACCATACAGGTGCTGGGAACCAAACCTGGACCTATGCAAGAGCAGCCAGTGCTCTTAACTTGTTTAGTCATCTCCCCAGCTCTGAGAATTTTTCTTAATATATCATTTCTCTAGCTTTTTATTGTGGATTATTTGATTGTTTCCTTTGGCTTTTTGAAGGAGATCTTGATAAGTAGCCAATCATTAAAGGTCATTCTTAGCCAGGCAGCGGTATTCCATGTCTTCCAAACCATGGGAGGCAGAGGCAGGTGGATCTCTGTGAGTTCCAGGGCAGCCAGAGCTGTTATACAGAGAAACCCTGTTTCTGTGGAGAGTTCATCCAGACTCTTATGTGTTTGATTGTTTGTGAATGTTTGTGTTGGTGTGGACAAGTATGGATACAGTTATATGTGCATGTGTACAGCTTGTGTCTTCGTTAGTCACCTGCACCCTTATTTTGAGATTGGATCTCTCACAGAACCTGAAGATCATGGATTTGTCTAGAGCAGCTGGGCAGTGAGTTCCAAGGATCCTCCTTTCTCCACACTCCAGCATAGGTTTTGATATGCACTGCTAACTGGTTTTTAATGTGCATTCTAAGAATCCAGACTCAGGTCCTCTTACTTTTGTGGTAGACACTTTACCTCAGTTTCTTAAGTGCTAGGATTACAGGCCTGACTTGGCATTGCTTTTTTTATAACTCACATTTGATTTTGAAACAGAAAAAAAAAAAAAAATGTTGATTCAGTCAGTTGAATTTCCATTTGCAGTTGAATTTTCTGTTAGCTTATTATAGGTATTATGACCTTGCTAGTCCTTCTTGGTCATTTAAAGCTTTTCTTTGAGTTTTTTTGTTGTTTTGGGGGATTTTTTTTTGTGCTAATTTTGTCAAATAATTATCACAGCTATTCTTTAACTTAGGAAGCACTCAGATTTTACATTCATTTATTTGTTGTGTGTATTTGTGTTTATGTGTATATGTGTGTATTATTTGTTTTAGGTGTATGTGTGCTACGGTGAACATGCAAGGTCAGAAGACTGCTTGTAGGAATAGGTTCTTTGCTTCTGCCATGTGGGTTCTGGGACTCTAATCAAGTCTTCAGAGCCACCTCATCAACCCAAATACTAATTTTTAAAATTTAAAAATAGATTTTTAAGGGCTTGTGAGGTGACTCAGAGGAGTACTGACTACTTGTCAGAAGTTTTGAGTTCAATTCCTAGCAACCACATGTTGGCTAACAACCATCTATAATGAGATCTGGTGCACTTTTCTGGTCTGCAGGCAAAATGGAGGAGAGCCACTATAAATAATAAATAATTTTTTTTTAAAAAAATAGACTTTTATTTAATTTAGTAATGGGTGGTTTTGCCTGCATATATATCTGTTTACCACATCTTGCTTGATGCCCACAGAGACCAGAAGATATCAGGGGCCTGGAACTGGAGTTACAAAATGATTGTGAATGACCATGTGGGTGCTGTGAATTGAACCTCACAACTTAAATTTGATTCTCTGGAGCCACACAGTAGAAATAAAGAACTGACTCCCACAAGTCATTCTTAGACCATCCACCCACTGTAGCATGTGTACATGTGCATTCAGAGATAAACACAGATGGACACACAGTCAAAAATAAATAAAATGTACAAAAGAAAACAACTCATAAAACTGTATTCATGATATAAGTTCTTTTTGTAGATAGAAACTTAAGGCCCTTTTTATGGAATGTTTATGTATGTGTATCCACAGCTCAGCCAGCAGGAGTTCCTGAGATCTTAAAGAAAAGCTTACATAGCTGCTCAGTGAAAGGAGAAGAAGAAGTGTTTTTAATTGGGAAGAACTTTCTGAAAGGAACTAAAGTTATTTTCCAGGAAAATGTTTCTGGTAAGTATGTGTATAAGTGGTAGAGAGTGTTTCATGTTTCACTTGTTATAAAAATATAGTTAGAGCTACAGAGTAAGAGTTCAATTTTTTTTTTTAAATCACTGTTTTTATTTCTATCAGATGAAAACTCTTGGAAATCAGAAGCTGAAATAGACATGGAATTGTTTCATCAGGTATATAATTTAAACTTTTAAAATAATTTTTTGTTTATTCTGAGCAATTCATTTTTGTTTGGAAAGCTTCATGTAGTTATTTGAGGTTTTTTTTTTTCCAGTTATGACATTTTATTTATTCTGCTACATAGTCAGATAACCTCCACTCTTCATGACCAGTTCTCTAGAGCATTATTGACACGATCCTTGCAAAACCAAGCTTGTAATAGATGCCCATGGAAGACTTGTCAGTTCATTTTATTGTCCCTGAAGGAAAAGTGAACTTTGATCTAAAGTCTGTTCCTTCTAAGAGTACTTCAACCTTTAGTTCTAATTTAATTCTTACATACCTAGTTTTACTAATAACTGAAACCTTATTACTCCATAGAATACTGTCTTGTGCTGTTTTGGTTTGTTGTTATTGTTACTAATTTAGACAGGGTCTCACTTTGTGTTTTGGGTTTTGACATATTGGTTAGATTAATGTAATCTTTTATTTTTGTACTTTCTCCCCCCTTTAACTTCCCTCTTTCCCCCTTATTGTACTTCCCTTATCTCTTCTTTCCCATTTGTTTCATTTTTCCCCCTTTCTTCTATCCATTTTATTTTTTCTTTCCTTCTGAGGAATGGGATGGTACCCACTCATGGTTGTGAACTTGCTATATAGCCAACGATGATCTTGAACTTCTCTGCCTCTGCTTCCTAAGGACTGAGTTCACAAACATGTATCACTATGCCTAGTTTCTACAGTACTTGGGGTAGAACCCAGGACTTCATACATGCTAGGCAAGCATTCTACCAATTGAGCTATGTCCATCCACAACCCAATAATTAAATTTACATTAAAAATATATATGATGTATATGTGGGCACACATGGCATGTAGTGTGTGTGTAAGTCAGGACAGATTTATGGACTTTGCTCTGTCCTTCCACTATATGATCCAGGTATCAAAATCAGGTCATCAGGTTTCTGTGGCAGGTGGAATGCTGAAGGTCTTTAGAGGGTTGTATTTGGTTGTTGTTTTGCTTTTGTATAGGGGTATGTTGAGGTGAGTGTGCATGTGACAGTCAGTTCTTTCCTTCCACCCTTCTGTGGGTTCCAGGATCAAACTAGGCTTTCTCAGCAAGCTTACCTGGTGAGCCATCTCCCCAGCCTGATCTTGAACTTTTTACAAATGATTTACAAACTAAATCATAACATGATAGTTCATTGGTTCTGTGATTTTGTTCATTTTTTAATTAAAAAAAAACTTTTTTTCAGAGTGAGAGATGACTTAAGTGTTTTCTGACATCCTAGAGAACTGACCTAGAACTTATATTATGAAGTATTAGAGGAAAAGGAGTTGAAATAAACAGAACTTTGGAGCTGGGCATAGTGTTGCACACACACCTGTAAAACCCATTTAGAGGGAGGGAGGAGGAGTAAGACAGCCAGGCCGGGCTGGCAGGATGCTTCTAATGCATTTGAGATCGTTTTGTGTATGGGACTATTATCCTGACAGATTGTGGGGTAGAACAACCTAGATCTTTGTGAAACTTATGCTTTTTTGTTCTTCAAGAGAGGGGAAAAAAAGCAATCAGTAATTTCAAGTGGTTAAAAAGTACTGTATTGAATATAAATGTGAATGGGTTGGGGAAGTATATTGCTTCAAAAGAATGAACAGGGAAGGGAAGATGTCTGAGGAGGTGGCATTTTTATAAGATCTGAGTATGGGTAAGGAACTTGCCATCTGAGAAGAACAAGTCTGAGAGAAAGCAAATTTAATTAAGAGGACAGACAACATTTTAAGTTCAAATAAGATCAATTAGCTACAGTGTATTAATCTATAGGGAGAGTAGGAATGAAATGAAGTTGATCAAGCAGGAACCTTGGGCTTTACCACGAAAGAAATATTAAGATGAATGACATGGTACTTATCAACCATTAAATCATCTTTTTTTTGATTGATGTAATGGCCCATACCTGTAATCCCTGAAGGCTCTGTCTGAATAAAGCAGGAAGATATGCCGATGAGGCAGCTTTGAGCTCCATAGGAAGACCTGGCTCTAAAAATCTAGTATATTTTTAGTACTTTTATAAACTGTACAGATAACAGTAATGTACTTATTTAAAACAACAACAACATTGGCTTCCTTTCTGATTCTTACACTTTTCTTTAATTAGAACCATCTTATTGTGAAAGTTCCCCCATATCATGACCAACATATAACTCTGCCTGTATCAGTGGGAATATATGTTGTGACCAATGCTGGAAGATCTCATGATGTTCAGCCATTTACTTACACTCCAGACCCAGGTATGTCAAAATAAAAATTCTGAACTAAAATGAATAATTAATCTCTAGTTCTTTGTCTGAATCTTTGAGGTTCAGACAACCAAAAAAAAACCTTACATGTATATATTTTTACTAACTTGATTTGGAGATGGGTAGTATTTTCTAAAAAGATAGTACAAGATACTACTTACTCTTAGAATTATTTCTACCTATTCTCAATAATAAAAGAGCTGACAGTGCTTGAGCTTAGTTGCTCCAGAGTTAGTGACATCTTACTTCCTAGTGAAAATAACTATTTTGAATGCCTTTTAAATACAGAAGGTAAAACTCACAACTGGAAATTGCTAACACTTTAGTTTATTGCCCCCCACCTTACCCTGACAAGCATCACATTGGGTCTGATTCCAGGGCTTTAGTATCCTAATCACATGCTTGACCCTAGTATGCATTCTGAGAAGGTGAAAAGGAGAAGCCTGGAATGATACATGATAACACAAAAACTATCAGACTGTTGATAAATGTTTTGGTGGTTTGGTTGGTTGGGTTTTGGTTTTTTGAGACAGGGTTTCTCTGTGTAACAGTCTGGCTGTCTTAGAACTCGCTATGTAGACCAGGCTGGTTGCCTCTGCCTTCTGAATGCTGTTGAAGATGAGTGCCACCACTCATGGTTTAGAAATCAGAGTGGCATGCGCCTTTAATCTCTGAGTTCCAGGAGCGCCAGAACTGTTAGATAGAGAAACCAGAACCCCTATGTAGGGAAAAAAGAAAGGGGGGCGGAGGGGAGAGAAAAAGAAGAGAGAAATCAGAGCACAAAAGCAACTGAAATGTTTAAAGTTTAGAAGATATTTAGCTGAAACATAATTTATAAGTTATTTACCTCTTGTTTAGTTACCTGAAGAATTAAGAAAGGCTCAGATAGAAATGAGAAGAAAAGAGCATTTTGGAAATGAAAATTATTGGCTTGTTGCATTGCATGGAGGCTCAGATTCTGCTGTAGTTATTATTGGTTCAGTTTGTTCTAAGAAGGATTATTTCAGAATGAAGTTCTACATCTGCAATTTGTTGATAATGTTATTCCCATATACTTCAGGACCCAGTGAGATAGAAGGTGAGGACAGGTAACAGAAAGAAATCTTGACCAAAGCAGTGAGGGCAGAGCCGAGGAGACAGTTCAGTCAATAAAGTACTTGCCTTGTAAGGATAGGGATTTGAATTGATTCCCAGAACCCACATAAAATGCCAGACACACTCTTGTGATTCCAGCTCTGAGGAGACAGACAAGTAGATCAGTAGAGCTTGCCGACCTGGGTGTTGAGTCCCCTGGAACTGGAGTTACAGTCAGTTAGGAGCTGCCATGTAGATTCTGGGAACTGAATTTGAGTCCCCTATGAGAGTAGCAAGTGCTCTCAATCAATGAGCCATCTCTCCAGCCCCTAATTTTGTCTTTTTATTCAATTAGAAATAACTGTTTTGCCAGGTCTTTAATCTCAGCACTTGGGAGAGAGAGACAGTCAGATCTCAGTGAGTTCAAGGCCAGCCTGGTCTACAGAGCAAGATCCAGGACAGCCAGGCCAGAGAAACCCTGTCTTAAAAAAACAAAACAAAACAAAACAAAAAAAAAAAAAAACACAGCTGTCTTGATATCATTATGAGAAATACTGCATTAAAAGTAAACCAACTCAAATCTCATTTTGGATGTTTATAAATATGAAATAAGTTGAGGGCTATGACACAGGCACACCTCCCATGGTAATTATATATATTATATATTTTTAATGCTTAAAGCATCAAAAGCCAGGCTAGATGATTTTAGTTTGTAGGCTCAGCACTTAGGAGACTGATGCCTTAGGATTGCCAGTTGAAGCCAGGCAGTGCTGGCTCATACCTTTAATCCCAGCACTGTGAGTTCAAGGATAGCCCAGTCTACAAAGTGAGTTTCAGGACAGCTTGGACTATTACGCAGAGAAACACTGTGTGTATGTGGTGTGTGTGGATGGGGAGCAATAAACAAACAAACAGTTGAGTCCAACAGGCTACATAGGAACACTGCACTTCAAAACAAAATAAACAAACCTTGACAAATAGAAATTAGAATGTGTGTGGGGGTGGTGGTGACTGGAGCATTTGAAGCTCTTCCAGAGATCCTGAGTTCAATTCCTAGCAACCATATGATGGGTCACAGCCATCTATAATGGGATCTGATGCTCCTTACTAGCATAAAGGTGTACATGCAGATAGAGCACCATATATATAAGTAAATCTTAAAAAAAGAAATTAGAATGTGTTTTAGATAAAAGTAACAGTATGGGTTCAGCAAGATTGCTCAGTGCATAAAGGCCTAGCAGCCCGAGTTCAGTCCCTGAGACCCATGTGGTAGAAGAGAACCAATGTCTACAAGTTGTCCTTTGACCTCCTAATGTACTGCTGTACATGTGTATGCATGCACATAAACAATAAATAATTTAATTTTTTAAACTTGGCTGTTCATAGTAGGGTAGAAACTTGTGTAGCTCTGATTGTCCTGGAACTCCCAGACATCCACCTGCCTCTGCCTCTTGAGTGCTGTGATTCAAGGCATGTGCCACTACTGCCTTGCTTTAAAACATTTATAATAAATAATTTGAGAATTCAATCTGTTGTGTAAAGTATTTGCTATGCAAATAGGAAACCCTGAGTTTGATTCCCTGAACACGTTTTCCAAAACCAACTGTGATAGTATGAGCTTGTAAATACCAGAGCAAGTGAGGTGGAGATAGGAGAATCCCTGAGATTTGCTGGCCAGCCCAACTAGCCTAATTAGCAAACTCCAGGCCAATGAGAGACCCTGTCTTAATAGACAAAATAGTTCTGAGGAAGAGATACCTGAGGTTTACCTCTAGCCTTTTTCACAAATGGTCATACATGTGCATATTTATCTACACATACCTGAACACACACATACATATAAGAAAGAGAATTTAAGAGAGATGATTAGGTCAGTAAAGTACTTACTACACAAGTATAAGGGCCTGAGATATGCCCAGGGCCCACACAAAAAAGCTGACTATGTTGGTGCATGCCTTCCGAGATGGGTCAGTGGTTCTTAACTTTACTAATGCTTTGATATTTATACAGTTCCTCATGTTGTGCTGACTCCCTACACACCTATAAAATTATTTCTTTGCTACTTAATAAATGTAATTTTGCACTGTTACAAATTATAAATATCTGGTATATAGGATATCTGATAAGGAACCCCTGTGGAGTCATGACTCACAGATTAGGAACCACTGGGAAAGGAACACTTGTCTCAAAAATAAACAAATAAATAAGATGGAGGGGAATACATGAAACATAAAAACGGCAACAGTAACTAAAAAATAATTACCATTTGAAGCCAAACCTTCTCATTTACAGTTCAACCTTATCATTTAGAAATGATTTTTTTTCTTCAGCTCATTAAATCAAAAGCAATTATGAAAGATTTAATAGTAGCCTTGCAGTTCTCTGTTAATGCTAGTAAAGATTCTTTTCCAAGTTTTACTGAAATAATAAATCATAATATAATAGACCTCATGTTCATCATGCATACTTTAAATATTGAAAAATATTTGAGTTGGTATTTTTTAATAAATTTATATAAATAAATTATATTTTTTTCTTGCTAGTGCTCTAATGTTAAGTATTAAATATTTGATATTTGTTATCAGCTTTCCATTCATCTCATGTTACCAATATTTGCAGTATTAAAATGATTTTAAAATAATTCTTAGGGGCTAGAGAGATGGCTCAGAGGTTAGGAACACTGACTGTTCTTCCTGAGGTCCTGAGTTCAATTCCCAGCAACCACATGGTGGCTCACAACCATCTATAATGACATCTGGTACCCTCTTCTGTATACTGTATACATAATAAAATAAATCTTAAATAAAATAAAATAAAATAATTCTTAAAAATCTTTCCATTTTGGTAAGTGATTATAGATTTTATCTACTTGGAGATGAATGTATTTTAGAGGGTAGTCTGCTGTAATAATAAATTACCTCAGTGTAGAATTTATAGTAAATAAGTCAGTGATGTGCTGAGAAAACAGTTCAGTTAAAGAATATTAGAATCTCTATTTTTACCAGTTTCAATAAAATTGAAGTGAATGTATGACTTTTATTTCTAATAGCAGCAGCTGGTGCTTTGAATGTAAATGTGAAAAAGGAGATATCTAGTCCAACAAGACCTTGCTCTTTTGAAGAAGCCATGAAAGGTACCAAGTTGATATTTCTCAGATACTAATTTGACCATCTTATGTATTCACTGATAAACTTTAGTGCTCTGTTTTCTCTGATGTTATTATACTTACCAAGGTGTTTTTCCAAATTATAAAACATATATTGTCTAACCTTACTGGTGCAGAGACTTATTTTTCAACTTGATATTTTCCTTCATTTAGCATATTGATATACTTTCAAAACAAAAGCATAATAGACTAAACATGTTGGTATGTACTTGTAATCCAATTTTCTACCTTTAAATTCATGTGAATTAAATTATATAAAAGGGCATACTGAACTTGATAAATTTATGACAGTTTTTTAGTAGTAAAACTGAACATTCACATCTTGACTAGTTCTTTACAGCTTGCTATTGTAATTGTGACCATGAACATTTTCCAGAGTAGATTAGTGAAAATCTGTGAAGCTGCAAATAGACTGGGAACCTTATCAGACTCAACTAAAGAGATCCTCAGGCCTGGCTACTAGTGTTTATTGAGCATTTACTTGAAGTCTATGCTGAGGTCTTCAGAGAAAAGGAAGCCAGAACTCAGAAATTGAGTGACTTGTATAGAGTCACTTAGCTTGAGTTGAAAATTTGTTTCAGCTTCGTTCTGTAGATCTGTGTCAGCCATTGAAATTTGCATTGAGTCAGGTGGTGGTGGCATATACCCTTCATTCTAGAGGCAAGTGAGTCTCTGAGTCTGAGGCCAAGCCTGGTCTTATAGTGAGTTCAGGACAGCCAGTGCTACACAGAAACCCTGTCTCAAAAAACTAAAGAGGAAAAAGAAATTAATTAACATTTGTTAGATGAGTAATTACTAAAGACTATCAAGTATATTTGTAATCTGTCCAGTGTGTTTTGAGGCAGGATTTCACTCTATTAAAACAGGCTAGCCTGGAACTTCTGGCAATCTCCTGTCTCAGCTTCCAGCACATTGGGATTATAGACATGAGCTGTGATGCCTGACTACAGTTTATCCTTTAATCCCATATTAATCATAGAGAATCAAGTCTAGTAGTTTACAGCCCAGTCCTTCATGAATTGATTGTTAAAAAGCCACTGTTTTTGTTTTGTTTAGATCTTAATCCTCAAAAATAATACTGTGGCTACATATTGAAAACTCTCTAAAGTATGCTTCTGTCTCCCTATGTGCATGTGTATGTCTGGAGTGCCCCTGGAGGCCAGAAGGTGTCCATCTCCTAGGACTGGAGCTATAAAAAGTTAGACCATGAGATTAATGCAACAAGTAATTCTGAATTCTCTTAATGAAAGTCAAAACTAAAAATAGAAAATTTTATTAGAGAAAATGGAGGGTTTTTTTTTTTTTAAAGAACCAAATGGAAATTATAGAACTTAAAACTGAATATTTTGTTGTTGTTGCAAGTTAAATTTCACTGAAACTGTAGTAAATTATGTCTTTCATGTATAGGGGCATCAAATAAGAAATCTGTAATAAAATAAGACAGGAAATTACTGTGAGCTTGAGTCCAGTGAATTCAATAACTACATAGACCCTTTCTCCAAAAATAAAGAATGAAATAATCAGTAGTAAAAATGTAAAAAAATAGACATTTAAGTATCTAAGTAAATAAATAGTAGTAAAAAAGAATGGGAAAATCTTCAGATTAAGAGAGTTTTTAGCTCAGGATGTGGTTCAGTTGGTAAAGTGCTTCTGTAACAGATAAGGCCCTAGGTTGGCTCTCCAGGTTTTTTTTGTTTTTTTTGTTTTTTAAACTTTATTTATTTATTTGCCTTGGTGTTTGCCTGGAACTGGAACTACAGACAGTTGTTAGCTGCCATGTGGGTGCTGGGAATCAAACCCGGGTCCTCTGGAAGAACAGACGGTGCTCTTAACTGCTGAGCCATCTCTCCAGCCCCCGGCTCTCCAGCTTTTTATAAACCAGCTTGTAGTATTGTTGTAATTCCAGTACTTGGAGAGTGAAGGCAGGAGTATCAGGTTTCAATCTTTGGCTTTGAGTTTACCTACCCTGAGAAACATGAGATTTTCTCAAAAAAGAGTGCAGGGGCTAGAGAGATGGCTCAGCGGTTATTCCAGCACCCACATGGTGGCTCACAACCATCTGTTCCCTCTTATCTTCAGGGATGCATGATACACATATTTTTAAGAGAGCAGGGATATCAAAAGGAAATTGAAAAATAAACTAAATGAAAATAAGAATAATGACATTTGAAAGTCTGTGAGATGCTAGGCATCGTGGCTTGTGAACTGTAATGCTTAGCATCCTGGATGGAGGCTGAGAAGGGAGGATGAAATGTTTGAGATCAGCATGAGCTGCATATTAGTAAAAACCTGTGTTAATAATCTGTATTTTTATTGAGCTGGTTTTGGCACATGCCTTTAATGCCAATATTCTTGCGTGGCAAAGGCAAGCAGATCTCCGTGAGTTCAAGGCCAGTCTGGTCTACAGAACCAAGTTCTGGGACAACCGGGGCTGAAATCAAAACAAACAAACATTGGGATTTCTTTTCCAGGGTCTCAAAGTATTAAGGGTTTGAGTCTCTAACTTCTGGATTAGGCTTTAGCTGCATAATCAATTCAGAGACTGCCATTAGCAGCAACAGTAGCTCCATAAAATGCCAATGGGACACTCAAGTAAAAGTAACAAGAAGAAAAAGAGGGGTGAGGAGTGATAGAGTTGGAAACGTAGTCATTACCTCTCGTAGCTATAAATCAATAGCTATTGGAAGTGGGGGTTGATAGAGGTTAAAAGAAAATGGTTGAGATATACATTTAACTTTTCAAGTTTCTAAAACATTGACTCAGAGAATAAACATTTATAAATTACTTGATCTTTTCTTAAATTTTTACCAAGAGATACTTCTTAGCCTTTAAAAGGTTAGAATGCTTAGAGATTACCAGTCAGTATGCTAAAATAAGTTAAACACGATCCTTGTTGCATAGTATATAACTTAGATGTGGCTTGTGGGATACAGCTTGATAGTTGAACCAGTCCAGTTTATTATTTAGCCTATAATGGGGGTATTTCTTAAGTGGTGGAACTCTCTTCTACATTGCAGGTGTCCCTAGGTTTGATACTACATAAATTAGCCTACCTTCTCAGCCCATACCAATAATCTTCAAGCCAGGCACAGATGGGAATGTAGCAGAGTGGGCAGAGTCCCTAGGCTTAGAAATCGACGTTGCATATATAAGGCATAATGACTCACACATATAGTACCAAGTGAAGACAAGAGGATCAAGAGTTTGAGGTCATCCTAGCCTACATATCTAGTTTGAGACCACCCTAGACTACATGAGAGTCTCAAAAATGGAATAGGGTAAATGTATCATGCATTATAACATCAAAAAATAGACATTTAAGTAACTAAGTAAATAAAGTAGACATTTAAACCAGTGTGGTGGTACAGCACACCCATACTTTGAGCTCTGTGGGGCTGAGGCAAAAAGATAACAAGTTTGAGACTGATTAGAGACTATCTCAAACAAAAACATAGATTTAAGCAATGGCTTATAGTAAACAGATTGTTTTTTGGTTATTTGTATGATTTACAATTTTCTTTTATGTATATAGCAATGAAGACATCTGGATGTAACTTAGATAAGGTAAACATTCTTCCTAATGCCCTGATCACTCCACTCATGTCAAGCAGTATGATTAAGACTGAGGATGTTACTCCAATGGAAGTAACAGCAGAGAAAAGATCTTCCCCAATTTTTCAGGTGAGTTATGTTAACTAGTGCTTGCATATCTTTATCTCACATATGAAAAACTGCAATATTCACCTTTCTTATTTGACATTTGTTTTCCATTGGATATGCTTTATTAATTTTTTTTCAGGGCAAGTGCTTTATATATGTCAGTAAAATTGTTTGCATAGTAACTTCCATACACATTTTGACAAGAGGAAGAATTAATACCTGTGAGATGAGGAATTTTCATAAAGGTATTACAGTTGGTCTTGGGACTAAGGAACCAAGGATGTGAGTTCAAGGCCAATCTGGCTACACAGAACAACCCTGCCTCCAAATTTGATTGATTTAAGGCACTAATTTTAACATCTTCAGAAGTAGAAACATTTTGATTGTAGTTTCTCTCTGTGGTCTTTTAATTCCCCCTTTCACTTGTCTTTCCCCATTCCAGTGTTACTGATGATCCACAACATGGAAATATTTTAAACTTGGTTACACACAAGCCATAGGATTAATAGAATTAATGTTCTTTTATTAATTTGGCTAACCATACCAGTAACTGATTACAATACTGAAGTCAGATATTAATTATGTCATAGAGAATCAATCTTACACCAGCTTCCAGTTGATAGTGATTCTGTGTACATTCTTAGAAATAATTTTTGGAGTAATAAATGTGATTATTTAATGTATATGTACATATTGTTTGACTTTTTATTTTTTTAGACTACAAAGACAGTTGGATCGACTCAGCAAGCTTTAGAAACTATTTCTAACATAGCAGGAAATTCGTCTTTTTCATCGCCACCATCTTCCCACTTACCTTCTGAAAATGAAAATCAGCAGCAGCTTCAGCCCAAGGCATACAACTCAGAGACCCTGACAACTATCCAAACACAGGACATCTCACAGCCTGGGACTTTTCCAGCAGTTTCTGCTTCTAGTCAGCTGCCCAGCAGTGATGCACTATTGCAGCAGGCTACACAGTTTCAAACAAGAGAAACTCAGTCCAGAGACACATTACAGTCAGATGGCACAGTGGTTAATTTGTCACAGTTGGCTGAGGCATCACAACAGCAGCAGCAGTCCCCACTACAAGAACAAGCACAGACATTACAGCAGCAGATTTTTCCATCACCAAATAGTGTGAGCCAGCTCCAGAGTACTATTCAGCATCTGCAAGCAGGAAGTTTTACAGGTGGCACTGCTGGTGGCAGCAGTGGAAGTGTTGACTTGGTCCAGCAGGTTTTAGAGGCACAGCAACAGTTATCTTCTGTTCTATTTTCTGCTCCAGATGGTAATGAGAATGTTCAAGAACAGCTTAATGCAGACATTTTCCAAGTCAGTCAAATTCAAAATAGTGTAAGCCCTGGAATTTTTTCCTCAACAGAGCCTTCAGTTCACACCAGACCAGATAACTTACTACCTGGGAGGGCTGACAGTGTCCATCAACAGACTGAAAACACACTGTCTAATCAGCAACAACAGCAGCAGCAGCAACAGCAACAACAGCAAGTGATGGAGTCATCAGCTGCAATGGTAATGGAGATGCAGCAGAGCATTTGCCAAGCAGCTGCCCAGATTCAGTCAGAACTATTTCCTTCAGCCGCTTCAGCAAATGGAAGCCTTCAGCAGTCTCCAGTTTACCAGCAGCCTTCTCACATGATGAGTGCACTGCCTACCAACGAGGACATGCAAATGCAATGTGAGTTATTCTCCTCTTCCCCTGCAGTGTCTGGAAATGAAACTTCTACAACCACCACACCACAAGTTACAACCCCTGGCTCCACTATGTTTCAGGCACCAAGTTCAGGAGATGGAGAAGAAACTGGAGCACAGGCAAAACAAATGCAAAACAGTGTCTTTCAGAGCATGGTTCAAATGCAGCACAGTGGAGACAGCCAACCTCAAGTGAACCTCTTTTCATCTACAAAAAACATAATGAGTGTTCAGAACAGTGGTACCCAGCAACAAGGGAATAGCTTGTTCCCGCAGGGGAATGAGATAATGTCACTTCAGTCTGGGAACTTTTTGCAGCAGTCTTCTCATTCACAGGCTCAACTCTTTCATCCTCAAAATCCTATTGCTGATGCTCAGAACCTTTCCCAGGAAACTCAAGGTTCAATTTTTCACAGTCCAAATCCTATTGTCCACAGTCAAACTTCCACAGCATCCTCTGAACAGTTGCAGCCTTCAATGTTTCACACTCAGAATACTATGGCTGTATTACAAGGCTCTTCAGTTCCTCAAGACCAGCAGTCACCCAACATATTTCTTTCCCAAAGTTCTATGAATAATCTTCAAGCTAACACAGTAGCCCAAGAAGAGCAGATTTCATTTTTTGCAGCACAGAACTCAATTTCTCCACTTCAGTCAACATCAAACACTGAGCAGCAAACTGCTTTTCAACAGCAGCCTTCTATCTCGCATATCCCAACCCCTATTCTTTCCCAGGAGCAGGCACAATCCACTCAGCAAGGTTTATTTCAGCCTCAGGTGGCTCTTGGCTCCCTTCCAACTAATCCAATGCCTCAAAGCCAGCAAGGAGCAATTTTCCAAACACAGCACTCAATAGTTGGCATGCAGAATAACTCTCCATCCCAGGAGCAGCAGCAACAACAACAGCAACAGCAGCAACAGCAACAGCAACAACAGCAGCAGAGCATTTTATTCAGTAATCAGAATGCCATGGCTACAATGGCATCTCAGAAGCAGCCACCACCAAACATGATATTTAGCCCAAACCAAAACCCAATGGCTAGTCAGGAGCAGCAGACTCAGTCAATTTTTCACCAGCAAAGTAATATGGCCCCAATGAACCAAGAGCAGCAGCCCATGCAATTTCAGAGTCAACCTACAGTTTCTTCACTTCAGAACCCAGGTCCTACACAGTCTGAGTCACCACAGACTTCCTTGTTCCATAGTTCTCCTCAGATCCAATTGGTACAAGGGTCATCTAGCTCTCAAGAGCAGCAAGTAACACTCTTCCTCTCTCCAGCATCCATGTCTGCACTTCAAACAAGTATAAACCAACAAGACATACAGTCTCCTCTCTATTCTCCTCAGAACAACATGCCTGGAATCCAAGGAGCCACTTCTTCACCCCAGTCACAGGCTACTTTATTTCACAACACTACAGGAGGCACAATGAACCAACTACAAAATTCTCCTGGCTCATCTCAACAGACTTCAGGAATGTTCCTATTTGGCATTCAAAATAGTAAGAAACAAATTTCTCAGTACTCACTTGAGATGTTCAGATTATTATAAGGAAGCACAAAGCACAGTGTTTTAAGAACAGAGTAGAATTTCACCAACTGAAGACTGAGGACTTGACAAGTTATTTGGCCTTCATGGGCCTGAATTTCCATATTTTCAAAAGTGATCATTTTAGAATGGTCATGGTCATGCATGCCTGTAGCCCTAGCCTTTCAGAGGTAGAGGCAGGGAGATCAGGAATTATAAGGACAGATGGTATCTCAGCCAGATTAATTTTTTAAAGAAGTAGATACCCACTTTTCATGTGTTACATCAAGTAATTACATAGGAAATAGATGATACCTACCTAAGTAGTATTTTTATTTATTTAGAGTTAGGTTGTCACTATTTAGCTCTGTCTATCCTGGAACTCACTATGTAGACCAGGATGGCCTTGAATTTAGAGGTTTACCTGCTCTGCTTCCCAAATGCTGAAATTAAAGGTATGGTCCACAACACCAAACCTGAGTAGTATTTTTACACCTGTTAGAGGAACCCCAAGATATAATCCAGTGTTATCCTGTGAAAAACATTTTCTTAGGTTAAGTAATGTACTGGATCAGCATAAGAATGAATTTCCTCTGACAGCTAAAAAGTATTTTTCATGAATCTTGACTAATCAGGTGTTCTTTTTTATTTTATTGTCTTTATAGACTGTAGTCAGCTTTTAACCTCTGGACCAGGTACCTTGCCAGATCAGCTGATGGCCATAAATCAGCCTGGCCAGACCCAAAATGAGGGTCAGGCTTCTGTGACAACGCTTCTTTCTCAGCAAATACCAGAGACTTCTCCATTGGCTTCCTCTGTGAACAGTGGTCAGAGCATGGAGAAGATTGATTTGCTTGTTTCATTGCAAAGCCAAGGGAACAATTTAACTGGCTCCTTTTAATGAGATATGTAAGTATTATATTTTGGGTTCTTAATGAAAAGTATTAATTTATTTATAACAAATTTGGGTTAAATAGTTTAGACTTTACTCTTTTAAAATAGGACAGTTGGGCTGGAGAGATGTCTCAGAGGTTAAGAGCATTAATTGTTCTTCCAGAGCTCCTGAGTTCAGTTCCCTGCAGCCACATGGTGGCTCACAACCATCTAGAATGACATCTGGTACCCTCTTCTGTATACTGTATACATAATAAATAAATCTTTAAAAATAGATAAATAAAATAAAATAGGACAGTCACTTTGAGCAAATCACTCTGTATGATAGCTTAGGTCAGGCAGGAAATACTGGATATTCCTTTTGGCTGGAAACATCTTTGCTTTAGAATGGCAGAACATAAGGCCCTTGATTCAATCATAGTAGATAAAGGAGAGCAAGACAGAGAAAATCCAACATAATAATAATAATGTAGAAATATATCTCAGTTGAACACTTACCTAGCATATTTCAGACCCTGGGTTCAGTACCCAGCACCACCAAAAAAACAAGAGAGACTAAAGATGATAAGGTTCCCTATATACCAGTGCCCTTTGAGGTCATTCATGGGACAAGACACTTCACAAATGCCTTTTTTCCCTAGTGAAATAGGTTTCTTTTTCCCCTCCTCCTAGAAATTCCATGAAGAAAGTAATGACAATTCCAAGATGTTCTGAGAACTTGGGGCTCCATGAAGATTATTGAACTGTTATGAAGAACTGTATTTGAGTAAATGGGTTGATTTCATGGCTGTAAGAATACTCCCATTCTGCCTGTTGCAGTAATTTGCCACCAATGTGCTTTTTGGTTCTAATAACAGTGATGACTGAGAATCTGTTTGATTTTCCAGCTCACAGAATTGTTACTTTTGTCCTAGGTTTTTAAATGCAAAGCTGGGCTTCTCAGTTATTAGTGCTATTAGAAAATCACATTTGTGATGTTTATTTACATTCTTGTATTATTTTAGTCAAATAATGGCTTAGGACAAAGTTAAGTTTAGTAATGACTAAGGCTGCAATTTTGTTGGTATAAAAATCATGGATGTTGGCCAAAGTGAAGGAGTTTCTTTCCATTTTCTTGGAGAAGCTGAAGAGATAACTTGACAAAAAAAGCTGTATTAAGGTTCTGCAGATACGAGGACTCCTCATTACACACATGCAGATGACATGCTTTCAAAACTGGGTACAGCTGGAATGAATGTTACTGAGTTCATTTTTCAGAGCGTTGTTAGTTCTCTGTATTTTTACTAAGGGATTTAGCCATAACTGCATAAAAATATTCTGTTCTATGAAAGTGAAGGGGGTAATGTATGACACTATGCTCTCATATTCTCCTTCTGTAATTTAAACTGACAGAGTAATTTGAGTCTGTTTTTTTCTTACTCAGCGTTAGAGTAGTGTTCCCACTTTATATGCATCTGTATTATTTTCCTCTTTAGTTTTAGACAGCTATTAATAGACTACTGGCTTTATGACCCTGTAGTAATTTAGAGAAGGCAGCCGCATTGATCCAGTGACCTGGCAGTCTGCAGCACGGGGCCAGGAATATTCTTTTATGAATTATTGGGAATTGATTCCTGAGGAAAAAGAAAACAATTTTTTTTTCTTCATTGAACGGTGCTGTTGTGAAGTCTTCAAAGTTTTTCCCTTTAATGAAAAAAGTATAAATTTTCAATTTACAAACAAAGCAAACAAAAATTTGTCCAACTATTACTTCTTCCTGAGCTGCAGTGACTATAATTCAGTTGTCACCTCAGTGCTTTACAGTTAAAATGGTCACTTAATTGATGGTTTCCAAAAGCCTTGGGCTTTACAGGGTCATTTCATTGATTTAAAAGAAAGAGTTAACTTGTATTACATCCATAGAGAGCAAAATTATACACTCCAGAACTTGCATTTGTAGCATTAGTTGTAGAGTTTTGGGTGTCCTTGCCACCCATGGGGTGCCTGCTCCTTACTACCACCTACATCTGGACACATGCTTATGTCTCATTTATCTTTGACATGTGGAAAGTGTCAATGCTGCATAAGGCCAACATGTGGCTTCTGTGTGTTGATATGTTTTGGTATCCCATTTGTTTCTTTTAGTTTCTAAGTGTCTAAAAATTAACCACTTTGTGGTTTCTTTTCCTTAGCTTTAGTTTTCTTTTCATTTTTCTCTCCCTATCCTATACATTTGTTGAACTGTGTAGAGCTGTGGTGTTGGTTTGTTGATATAGCCAGATTGCCCCTTTTGTGACCTTCCTTTGTTCTTCGACTGTTGTTCTTGTCATTTGCTTTTTCTCTTTGTCCTTCTTCCTCTACCCTGGCCCTTCCTTTCTCTCTCTGAGAGGCATTGGATTACGTTTTCAGTAGTACAGGCTTCTTGCCGATATGAAGGGAACTTTCCAGAAAGAGACCTACTCTGGTCATTTAATTTTGAAAACAGTTTTCAATCGTTCAAGTTTTGGATGGTTTATATCTAATGTGTGTTTCATTTTTTTGGAAAGCTATATTTTATATTTAGGAAATGGTATACTATTTTGCTATTTGTACTGAGTGAGTACATTGGCATAAATATAGAAATTTATATATATATATATATATACATATATAAACTATTCTTTTGCCACACATTTTTGTGGTAAATTTGTGAGTTTGTCTGATGTTCTACCACAACATGACGTCTGATAACAATGAGGGGGGTTGTTATGTCTTTATGGAGTATTTAAGTACCTTTTGAAACAAATGGCCTGTTTTAAGTGTAGCCATTCCATCAGGCAGTTCCTTGATATTAATAGTGAGCTAAAGGCAACTACTGTGTGTTTGCTGGATCTTCACTCAGCAAGGTGTTAAAGAGCAAGGAGACTTATTGAAGCGGTGTGTCAAATGGTGTTTGACAAGAATGAGCCACTCTGTCTTTGTTCACTATATATTTAATATTTTATTATTGTTGTTGTTGTTAATTGGCTTTCTGTATCCTATGCCTTTTATTTATAAAGACACTAAAAATACCATGTTTGTAATTTTAATAACATTTTCCCATCTTTTAATATCCAGAGCTACTTTATAAATTCTCTAAACCAAAAGTATCTTTCTCAGTATCCCCTTTCTTCCCCACTCCCTACAGGGAAAAATCACCCAACATAGTTCAGGTCACAAGAAGAGTCAGTCACACAATTCAGTGCTTCAGCTATGTGCTATGGACACTAGAGGGTTGTCTGAAGAAGCATCATATAACACAAACTAGCAGATCTTAGAAAAGACAGCAGTCAGTTTAAACCACATTTACTTCGGAGTTTTCTGAATTACACTCTGAGATCATGTAGGGAGGACTCAGGAAATCTGTTCACCAAGATCAAATTAGATTGTTTGCTACTACCACACCATGGATGAAGTGGCAGCAAGAAGTCTGGCTTGTGTGCTGACTTCTGTTTGTTCTATTCTAGAAGCTTATCCTTATAACATGCTGATTGGCAATGCCAAGTCACTGGGACCAATTTCTGTTTTATAATGTCTGAGTTTAGAACAGAACATCACCTGAACTGTAGTGGTTTGAGTGGATGGAGGCAACCTCCCCCCCCCCCATTTTTAGTCTTATCACTTCTGTGGTTATTTATACAAGGGCTGTGCTGTGCTACTATATTCCTGTTCAATAATGATGGAGGTCTATTTGTTTTCTTACATTGTTAAATGTTCCTTGTCCCAAAAGGTCCTTGTTGAATACAATGTTCTGAATATATGATTTGGTTACAAAAAGTATTTGTCTTCTTATTGAAGAGTTAGCTCAGTGGTTGATATTTGTGCTAAGAATGCAGCTTTTCAGTTACTGTTACAAGTTACAACTGCCTGTGGGAAGACTCAGTGAGCCAGCAAAGACCTTGGGAATCAAGATTTATTAAATTTATATCTGGCAGAAGGACCTAAATAAACTGTGAACTACATTTTATTCCTTTGTTACTTTCTTGCTTTCAGCAACTCACAGAAATGCTTGGAGCTTATCTCTCTCTCTCTTTTTTCATTGGATGAGCATGCATATGTGAATGTATGCGTGTGCACTTGTTATTCCTTTCTGTCATTGCACACCAAGGAGAAGACAATTATTTTGTTGTTTTGTTTGGTTTTGTTGAGTCAGGGTTTCTCTGTATAGCCCTGGCTGTCCTAGAGTTCACTTTGTAGACCAGACTGGCCTTGAATTGACAGATCTGCCTGCCTCTGCCTTCTGAGTGCTGGAATTAAAGGTGTGTGTACATTACCACTTCCTAGTTTAGATAATTTCTTCCTAAGATTTGCTGTGGTCTTTTCTGATCCTAACATTATGTTATTTGTTATTTATCCAATATAGATCTGTCTACCCTGTCTCCTTAGAAAAATTGTTTAAAGGGCTTTGTTTATTATAAAAAACAGTATTGATGAGTGAGGCCTCTTTCTCTCCCTCCCATTCTCCCATCCTTCCTTGACTCCCACCTTTGTATAATATTATGAGCTATAGACTAGAATTTCGTTATTGTAGATTTATTGCCTACCAAAATTTTGGCTAATTTACCCCCCCAAAAAAAATTAGAAGAAATCATGCATATGTCTCTTCAGAATGAAAATAATTTCCTTTGACCTTTTTAAATGTTTTATTTTTTTCAAAAATAAATGTGAGATTGCACTATACTGCCCAAGTATTAGGCCTGGAGATATGAAGCACCTTGCACCTTACCTGGGCCCCTTTGGCCTTTTTAAGCGATTGTAAATGTTTTGTTTGCGAGGAGATGGAATATGTCAGCAAATAAGAACCACAATGAAATGACTTACTAATTCTTAAATTCAGCATGGTTGTACATATTCTCAGCGGTTAGCCTGAGAATTTTTCTAGTAAAATTTTCTGTTTTCCCTGTTTCCTAATTTTTAATTAGTTAAAAGTTACAAGAGACCTTGTATCTTTATTCTACATCTTGATTATAGGCTCCATCACTAAACAAGATGTCCATTTTATATCTGCATGTTTGTTTTTTATATGGAGGGGTTTAATGAGAAAGAAGAACTGTAATTCGGCAGATATATTAAAGAAGTAACTCGGGCCTGGGAGTGTGGCTCAGGGGTAGAGAGTTTATATGTCATGTTCAAGGCCCTGAATGTGATCCCTAGCACCACGAAAAGAGAGAGAAAGAACTTGGATATGCATACTAGCAGGAGGATCAGCACTGGTCCATCAGACATAGTGAGAGCTCTTCCCTCTCCTACTTTCATCACTGTGGAGATGACGTTTGAACTGTTTTCATGCCATTCTAAGCCTTGTCTATTAATAAAATTCTGCTTTTACTGCTCTTGTTCTTTCAAGCAACTTTTTACATTAGTATTTTATATGTAGATTAAATGTTCATGGAAAAGTGCCTTTTTACCATGCCAGTGTACCCTTCTTATAATTCCACCCTTCCACTGTTGCCAGAGATATATGAACAACTGGTTTTAACAGGTCCCAACTTGTACTTTTTCCAGTTGGCCATTCTTTTCTCCATTTCTTGGTTCACGGTAGAAGAAAACTTTGTCAGTTCCTTTGACTTGAAAATAATAGAGAAAGTGCTTTTGCGGAATTGTTTGGAGAGCTATTGGACAGCATGCTATTCAGACTTACCAGAACCAACTCTAATTTTCTCATCCCAACAAATTATAGCTGGATCTTACCTGAACAATAATGAAAATGTGACTGCATGTGAGATTCCATACACACAAGTGTGTGTTTTAAATGTTATGAAGGCATTAATCACAGCATCTTCTCTGGTCCTGATTAGCTGGGTAAAAAGCAGTCGTTAAAACATAGTAAGGCCTGAGAGTAATATTGATTTTTTTTCTAATTAAATGTGGCAAAGTAGTTTATTATATTTCTTTTCTATCAGAACTTTAGTTAACTGACCTTGGAAAGTTTAGTGTCAGGAAACAAAACAAAACATTAGGAAGAAGTTACTTGAGGCCTGGGAGAGCTAAGGTAATTTCTTTAGTGACCAGTACAGTTGGATTGAGTGTACTGGTTTTGTCCATTTTGTTTCTGGTCTAGCTTTTTACCAAATGCTGGTGCTTGAAGAAAGGGCCATCAGCCACAATTTCAGGACAGTAGTAACTTAAACTTTGGAGTAGAGCTGTGTCCCCCATGAAATATTCTGCGATTGTGACTGAAGATGGAAAACTTGTATGCAATATTGTTAATACCCTATTGTGCACTTTAGTCATTCCAAAGAAAGCCAGGAATACATCTTAACTCTTCAGAGCACTGCATCTGTTCTTATTTTTGATAGCTGCCTTGATGTGTTAGAATATTGCTTTTTAAAGTAACTTGAAATAAGTGTGAAGTTGCTATTTTGTACAGGACTTTTAAGACTTTGAAGCATAGTATAGGGAAATGACTGCACTTGAGCAAATTATTTTAGAATAAACTGGCTGATGAGTATGTTGGAGAGCTACTTAGAATCATTCCTCTTCCCATATATTTTATATCCCTTTTCAGAATGCTATAATGTATAGTTTCTATCTGTGTGGCTTATGTAAACCAGTATGGTCCTCCACAGCTAGCATCATTAAGAGTAGGAAACCAGTTAGAGGTGCACATTCTTGGGCAATAGCCCAGGCTTGCTGAATTAGATCTGAAGTGGGGCCTAAGCCCTCACCTGAGTTTCAGAGCCTAGTGACAGCAAGAGACTTTTCTTCCTCACTCTTAGCAGTTCCTCCTTCTTTTATGTATATTCAGCCTTACCTGGTAATCTGTGATCAGTTATCAACAACGGTAATTTATTCTCAGTACTGCCTAAGAAATGCATATGTTTTATGTATATATAGTGTAGTTACTGATAATTCATTTAACTTAGTTTGCCTTTTTCCTACCATTGACTAAAATGTTTACATTAACTGACTGATTTCAATATATAGGTGCAATGTTCTATATTTCTTTAATTGTTGTGACATTTACTTAGCTAAAATAATTGATGGGTGCTACAGTCTCTTGTTTATGCATAATATGGGTACATTGTGGGCAGTGTAATACAAGCTTTCTCTTCATTGCTCTTACTTTACCAGCAGACCACGGTTTTGCTCCTGCTAGACCAGCTCTCAGAGCAGAATTACCATTCTGTATTATTTTTCTTGTATCTGAGATAGGAAATTAGATGGCTGGCCAGGCCAACATAGCACCTTGTTTAATCTCTTCTCATAGTTGATAAGGATTCTTTTCAAGTAGCTTACTTGGCATTTGAGTGATGGTTCTCCTTGGAACTCATGCTTCAGGTGAGGTATATAACGAAATAAGGCAGTGCATCTTATAACTTGGATATTTCTCCCTTCTCAGTTTTGTGCATCCTAACCAATAAGCAGGTTTATTCATATTTTTCTTTTAAATTCAGCACTTCCATCATTAATCTTCCTTCCACTGTTTACAAATCACTAATGAGTTAGCTTATGAAAGATTCACTTTTCAGAATAAAACTAAATGAATACTTGCTTTCTGAGAATCACTGCTCTCTGTCCCATACTAGCAGTGCTAAGTGGCTTACTCTACAAACTGGTGCTGGAAAGTAAGTAGGCAAACTGTTGAGATGTTCTAGAGACACCCACCCTTCCCCTCTATTGATTACATCATCTGTCACTGAACCCAGAGCATTGATTCTACACAATTCATTCAGTCACAGTTTGTAATACCTCCTCTAAGAATCCTGCCTTCAATCAACCTTGTCAACCCTACCTCCTTTTTCACATTGGTCCTACCCACACCTAGAACCCATCCCAGGAGTAATATGTATGGTTTGTAAGAGTGGCCTGTTAGTTACTACTTAGCTAATGAGCCTCAGGACAGCTTACACTCACACATAATCCCAGATGCTTGAGAGTGGGTTTAAAGTCAAACTTCTGTGACCAATAAAACCTGTCCTGGCTGGAGTTAGAGCTAGATAATTAGAACCCACAGTGGGTGCATCCCCCAGTACAGAGAGAGAGGAGGGGAGGGAGGGAAAGAGAAACAGAGGGAAAGAAAAAATTAACTGTCCTGCACCTAAGTGATCATGATTTCACTCTTAGAGACACCTTCTGCAGTGCAATCAAACTAACTCCTTCTATTGACTGTATCTGTTCACCTAGTTCCTTCCAAGGATAAGCTCCAAGTGATTGCTGCTTTCCTGGCAACTTGACTGAATTTCACACTCTTTTTTTTATTTGTGATTTAATGAGTAACTTGGAATATTTTATTAACCTGTTCTCAAGTGATTTAGCTGCCATTCTGCCATTTTGAGTCTTTATTTATCTGCTTGAGCACACTGATCAATCACTGACCTGCCTTCTTGCATTGTCCTGCAATGATATAAGAGTGACATTTGTGTATATGGCTTCATAGTTGGAATTTCAGAGCACTGACACCAGATATTCTCAGTTTGTTTTCTGGGGGAATTTCATTTGCATCTATGTTTTTAGCTATCTGTGATAACTTGTTAAATATTAAAAAGATATTTTGCTTCTATTGGAACATTTGTATACTCGCAATTATATTTCTGTAAACAGCTGCAGTCAAAAATAAAACATTGAAAGTTTTCATTTTGTAGTGTGTTGCCATCTTTTTTCCTCAGACTTTGTGTTGGCCTGAATGTATCGGAAATGTGGAGAAGTGGCTGAGATTGGACCATTAGGGTAGGAACCTACTATGGAAACTAAAGTCCCTCCACCTTAAGGCCTGGAACTATTTTGGGAGCTGAGAAGTTTCTAGTCACCCATCCAGTTTCTAAACCCCCAAGGCTAAACAACCAAGGCCAAGTGCCAAAGTCCTGGATAATCAGAGGGCATTCCAGCCCAGCTGGGAAGCATCTTCTCCCCATCCTAAGACAACCAGTCAGCCAGCAGCTGCCCACCTAACAGCAATAGTAAAGAAACTTTCTCTGGGCCCCTCACTCCCCAGCGATAACAGGTATTTCTATAGTCTTTGTTTGATCTTAGCTTTTAAAAATCTTGCTGGGGGTGGGACTTACTCCCCACTAGCACTGCTGTGTGGCAGGAGATGAGCTCAGCTGTACCCCTATAATAAACCTTGTTTTGCATTTGGAGAGTCAGTGTGGTTCTGGGGGTCACTGAGACTGGGCAGAACGCTACCAATTTGCCAGGCAAAATACTCAGTATGTTGGTGTGGCCAGATTTCTCTTTAGTTGTTCATATTGAATACATACATAGATACACACAGAAAGGCTCTCAGTGAAAACCAGTGTCTCCTCCTGCAGCTCCTCATTTAGAGGCCATCTTTTCTATTCTACTAGTTGCTTCTACTTGGATAAACTGGCATTTTTCAAAATGTGCCAAGTTATGCTACCTACAGATAGATCTCAGTGATCTCCTGTGAGATATACACAGATAGTTCCAAGGTTTCCTGTGTGAGGGACTCAGCATGTAGCTTATGAAAAAAGTATTCATGGGCTGGAGAGATGGCTCAGAGGTTAAAGAGCACTAACTGTTCTTCCAGAGATCCTGAGTTCAATTCCCAGCAACCACATGGTGGCTCACAACCATCTATAACGACATCTGGTGCCCTCTTCTGTATACTGTATACATAATAAATATTTTTTTAAAAAGTATTCCCTTAACATGTGTAATTCCCTGGTTTCAGTTCACAGCATTTCAAGAAGTAATGTGTCCACTATGCAGATTACACAGGAAAGGGTGAATCAAAGAAAAATAATAAATTAATAATATAGGTGACACAAGGTTATCATAAAATAGTATATAAAAAACAACCTCAGGAGAGATGGCTTGGAGGTTAAGAGCACTGGCTGCCCTTCCAGAGGTCCTGAGTTCAATTCCCAGCAACTACATGGTGGGTCACAGCCATCTATAATGACATCTGGTTCTCTCTTCTATGTGCAGGCATATATGCAAGAGGGCACTGTGTACGTAATAAATAAGTAAATTAAACCTTAAATACTATCTCAGCAGTCTATGGTGGTACATGCCTTTAATTCCAGCACAGAAGAGGCAGGTCACTGTGATTTTAAGGCAAGCCAAATGAAGAACTGAGTTGATTCTACCACCCCAGAAAAATCTAACCCCTGTAGTGGAGAGACAGCTCTAGGTGTATCCCTAGAACTCATTCACTAGCCAGCCTAGCCAAATCTCTGAGTTCAAGGTTCAGTGGAGAACCTGATTGAGGAATTGAGGTGCAGAGCAATCAAAAATGGACACGTTAAGTCAACCTCTGCCCTCCACACACAAACAGATGCAAACACCACTCGTGCATATAAAGTCAGAGAATGTTAAATTTTGGCATTAATGAGCTTAAACAGCACTGGTATAATAACCAAAATGAAAGGCTGACAGGAAAGATGTCACAGCCGCTAAGAGCACTTGCTGCTTTGCAGAAGGGACCTAAATTTGGTTTCCAGCACCCATATCAGGCAGCTCTTTTTGTCCTGACTGCCCAGTCCCAAATAAATACACAGACGCTTATATATTAATTACAGAATGCTCAGTCAATAGCTCAGGCTTATTACTAACTAGCTCTTACATTAAATTTACCCATTTCTATTAATCTATGTATTGCCATGTAGCCTGTAGCTTTACTGGTTCTCTAGCATCTTGCTTCTTGGGTGGCTTGCTGGCGTGTCTCCCAACTCCACCCTTCTTCATCCCAGTCCCTCCTAACTTTATCTGCTTTGCTGTAGGCCAAACAGCTTTGTTATTAACCAATGAGAGTAATATATATCCACAGCATACAGAAGGATCATCCCACTGCAAGTGACTCCAATTCCATGGGATCAGACACCCTCTTCTGGCCTCTGCAGGCACCTCCAGCATATGCATATACATGCATATACACATATAAATAAAATTAGTCTTTCAAAGCAAGGACCACCACTATGGCTCATTGTCTCATAACCTGACAACCTGAGTTCAATTCCTCAGAACCCAGAAAAAAAGATAGAAATTGAGAACTAACTCTGTAAAGTTATTTTCTGACCTCTACAAATTCACCGTGGCATGAAACACAAACGTGTAAAAACCAAAACCAAGGGCCCTTGAGTTTGGTCCTCTGTGGAGCCTTTACTTACACACTTTACTGTATAACCATTCACCAATTTATTTTTCTGTAAAAGTCCCTTTAGGGCTGTCAGCAGAGATTAGCCAGTTAATATGTATTAACTTAGTTCCTGGTTCACAGTGAACATACAATATTAACATCACTAGTCCTGATGCCACCTTGTTCTATTGTCTCATTTGCTAGGTATCATTTATTTTTATTAAAAAATCCAGTCCTATGACAAGGTAATCATACTCATTAACTCAGTAGCTAAGATTATTTGCACAATATCAAGCCAGCCCAAGTTCGAGCATAGATGGGGAAGGTATTCTTCAGGCATCACCCCTTATGCTGCTGGGGAAGGGAAGGATCATTCTTTTTCAGAGTGTTCCCACTGGTAGATTTCTCATGCTCCAGTGGAAAGCCCCATACCCAAGCATACACAGACAGCACTAGCTGGACTTAGTGGGTTAGCACACACACCAATGGATTGTGAGAGAAGCTTGTTGAAGATGGAGGAAGTTGGAGGGAGAAATTGGGGTGGATGTGATATTCATTGTATATGTGTATGAAATTCTCAAGAATAAAGTTACTTTAAAAAAAAAAAAAAAGATAGTCTTTTGTCTTTAGCACCGGGACTCTTGTTTATCCCATTGGTGTATAAATTTCTTTAAAAAAAAAAAAAAAACTTATTTATTTATTTGCCTTGGTGTTTGCCTGGAACTGGAACTACAGACAGTTGTTAGCTGCCATGTGGGTGCTGGGAATCGAACCTGGGTCCTCTGGAAGAGCAGACGGTGCTCTTAACCGCTGAGCCATCTCTCCAGCCCCGGTGTATAAATTTCTTAAAAACATACGGTAAAGAATTGCCGGCCCCAAGTGCAGTCCTCAAGAGCCAGGTTCTGTTTATTCCACACTGTGTGTATTAGGGTTTCTATTGCTGTCATAAAACATCAGACCAAAAGCAGCTTGGCGAGGAAAGGGTTTATCTTGCTCACAGTTCCAGAAGTCAGGGCAGAAACTCAGGAACCTGGAGGCAGGAGCTGATGCAGAGGTCATGGGGGGTGCTGCTGACTGGCTTGCTCAGAATGCTTTCTTACAGAACACAGGACCTCCAGCTCTGAGGTGGCCCCACCCACAGTGGACTGGGTCTGTCACATCTGTCATTAACCAAGAAAATGCACTATAGGTTTCTGGACTGCTCAGGCTGGTGGAATTCTCTCAGTCGAGACCCCTTCCTCGTGATTCTAGCCTGTGGGAAGAAGACATAAGAACTGGCCAGCACAGCCTTCTTTCTGAGTCCTGACCCAGGGGTAACTTTTCCTTTGGCTGTCCTTCCCTTTATTCCCAGATACTGGCTAAAGCCTAAGCATACTTTCTCTAATACGCTACCTCCCTTACTATTTACCATGTAGCTCATGGCATGGCTGACTTCCATGCTTACCTCAAATGGCATGGATCTCCCTCTCCTCCTACCTAGAAATCTATAACAAACTTCTCTCTAAAACAAAAATAAATAATAAAATCCCTTCCTTGGTAAGATGTCAACATCCACCCCTCCTCCTAAGGTCTTGGAATGTTGTATTCCACCAGTGTTCACTGGGGCAAACCAATGAATTTATAATTACTTATAGAGCAGAGACTGAGTGGCTATGGACAGAAGCATAGGTAGTAGCCACCTGGAAGGTCTGCCCTCAGTGGGGATGATGGCTTTCCCCAGGGCTGCATAGATGAATGTCCCCTTCTCTCGTTCTTCCACATCTGTATCCTCTAGCCTCTCTCGAGACCACATGCATTTAAGCTAGAATTGTTTACAGCTGTTTTGAGGAGTTGCTAGATACTCCGGTGAAGGTCCCTTGATAAACACACACACACACACATAGACCTTCCTATGAAAGAAGATAGTCAGTAAGCCCAGTTCTGAGTCTTGCAAGCAGGCCCAGCAGAAGTCTTGAAGATGGCTACAGTTTGGTTTGGAAGATAGCCTGTTTCATCATCAGGTGAGTAATTCTCTGGGATCATTTCTCTCTCATCTCCTTGAACACACCAGCTTGTATCATCCCGCTCTACTGAAACAGCCGTTATCCAGATCACCAAGGAGTGATTTCTCTGTAGCCAGCCGTGTGGTCTGTTCTCAGGCATCATCTTACTCGGCTTATCTACAATACCGCGCTCAATGACTCCCTCCTTGGCACACTTTCTTCAGTCTGCTCTCCTGCTTCCCCAGTGTGAAGGAGAATTCCTGGAAGAGGCTCTGCCTGCCAAGGCTGTCTGATTAAAACTTCAATGACTGTGGAAAGTTTGGGATGTTGTAGGTCGGCAACCTAATTAGTTTCTCTCGGGTTTTCTTCAGCTCCCTAAAGAGCTATTCTGTACCCACCTCTGTCATAGCAAACATCCCCATAGCAAATGTCTTGGTTTGCTTTCTATTGCTGTGATAAAGCATCCTGGAGAAGATAGGCAGCCAGGGCAGGCCATGGAGAAAAGATGCTTACTGGCTTACTCAGCCATGGGTAGAATCACCCAGCATGTGCTGGGACTCCTCCCATACCAATCATTAATTAAAATGTCCCCCAGACTATTGCACGAATTCTATTTGGTCTTATAATAAAAACACAGAGCCAGATACTGGGAAAAGCTGAACGATCAGAGAGAGAAGCCACAGCCACTTCTCACGTAGCCATCTCCTCAGGAATCCTCAGACTGAATACCTCTGAGTCCTCTGCTGAAAGGGAAGGGGGGTCACAGGCAAAGGACTGAACTCATGCCTTTTCTTTCTCTGCCCAGCTGTCACTTCCTGGTTTGACTTTCCTAGTGCTAGGATTGAAGGTGTGTGCCACCAATGCCTGGCTGTTTGGCCTTGAACTCAGATATCCAGATGACCTCTGTCTGTGCCTCCAGTGCTGGGATTAAAGGTTTGGATCACCACTCCTTGAGCTCTATAGCTAACTGTGTGGGCTTCTGTCCTCTGATTTTCAGGGCAAACTTTATTAGCTGTACAATATATCACCAAACTAGACTTCCCAACACCCAACCTGAAGGAGGCAATTCCTCGGTTGAGTTCTCTCTTCCCAGATAACTCTTGCCAGATTAAAAAAAAAAACAAAACAATTAAACCCTATTTTCTGCCAACCCAAGGGCTAAGACAGCATCTGAGGCCTATAGCTGAGCTGGGAATTGAACTCAGGATCTCCAGAAGAACAATCAGTGCGCTCAACCTCTGAGCCACCTCTCCAGCCCCCACTTATGTGGGGAATTTGGGATAAACTAAATATCTGTTCCCAAGCCATGGCTACTCAGTTTGGCTCTAAGATAATTGTTGAAGAAAGTAAACTTAGCTCAAGAAATGCCATTTTGTATTCTAGTAGCCATAGAGATAAAATAGAGTTCAGTTCCACATTCCTGGCAGGGGCTTGCCCAGTTCTAGGAGAGAATGAGCTGGACACCTGCATGATCCAGGTGGGGTCCAGGACTAAAAGGAGTCTTCCATTTTAGAGAACTATGCAGAGCTAAAGCAGACAGAGCCCTGAGAAAGAGTCCCTCACCCAGTTCCCAGAGACCATTGCTAGAAACTGCTGTTCACAGAGGGGCAGCATGACCTCAGTTCCGACTGCAGAATCCATACCACCCTGGCCCTGCTATCTGACCACCAAATGCTCTAGTCAAACTACACCACCATCATTCCTGGGCCCAGATTCAAGGAGAAATTCCCCAGATTAGCTGTCAGCACACAACCTTGCACTAGAGTAACCCCAAATTGTGGTTTTTCCCTTTAAAAGTGGCTGTTAAGCTCCCCTCGGGAGCCCCTCCTGATCTTGCTATGGCAAGAGCTGGACTGGGTTCCCTGCCATGGCTTGTATTTACATCAATAAACCTTGCTGTTGCATTCTGGACTTCTCTGGTTCCTGGTGGACTCTTTGGGGAATTTTGGCACAACAATTGTGAGGTGAGAACTGTGTTTTCATGCCTATCCTGGCCACCCCTTTTCAAGCTCCAGAGATTAGTCAGCAGGCCTCCATACATAGCTCTAGGAGAGTGCCTCCAGATTCATTGCTGTAAAGACCATAGGTTCCCACGTGTAAACCTAGCTGATAATTTTCTGAAGTTCTACATACCATCTTGGGATCTTGCTGTTTACTTGTCAGCTTCATCTCAATTGTCTTAGTAGACATGTCAATCATAACATGAGAGAAGGCAGAGGCTAGTCCCACCCTCCTACTGCCCATCCCTACCCCAAAATGTTCCTTCTAGATCCTAGCAAATGGAATTTGTCCTTCCCATTGCTTGGGCCAATATACCTTTGCGGATTTAGACCCACTTTTAATCCAGACTTTAAAAAGATCCACTTTTAATGTGGGCTATACCTTCTGCTAGCAGAGCCTAGATAAAGGACATGGAGGCAGGTAGCTTCTTTCTTTCTTTAAATATTTATTTATTTATTATGTATACAGTATACAGAAGAGTGCACCAGATGTCATCATAGATGGTTGTGAGCCACCATGTGGTTGCTGGGAATTGAGCTCAGGACCTTTGGAAGAACAGCCAGTGCTCTTAGCCTCTGAGCCATCTCTCCAGCCTCAGGAAGCTTCTTCCTTTGCCTGCTTATTTTCACTCCTGATAACAAGTCCATTACTTCACTGGAATTTTGGGACATACTGGAGATCAGCTGAGACATCCAGCCTCATTGTGGACTGAGCAACTATTGAATTCTTGGTCTACCTATTGTTAGATAGCTATTGTTGAACTAGCTGGACCACAGTCTGAAAACCATTCTAATAAATCTCCATCTATCTCTCTAGATTCATTTTTTAAAGTTTTGTTCCTCTAGAGAACCCCAAGTATACCAACCTGGATGCCTGTACCATTAATACCAGTGAAGTGGGTTTATTTTTTGAAATGAATTCCAAAGTCTGCAGATTTTCTGGCCACCTAGTTTTATATATTTTCTTGCCATTTGCCACTGTTGTAATATCCTTGAATTGTACCTAGAGTGGAAAGAGATGCACCTACAGATTTGTTTTTAGAAATAGAATCTCATGTAATCCAAGATGAGCACGAATTCTGATTGTACTGAAAGGGACTCAGAACCAAATATTGGGGAAAGGTTAAATATCAGAGAGAGGAAACACCACAGTCAAATCTCACCCAGCTGTCTTCCAGCTTTCTCAGCCTCTCTCCTGGTCATTTCCACCCTGTACTGTCTTCCTATGCCTCCTTAAATACCCTTCTCGACAACTGTGTCCCATCCAGGTTGCAATTAAAGGCAGAAGGCTATCATTTTTTGTTTTGTTTTGGCACTAGGATTTATCTCAGGTGTATGGATGGTTGTCTTGCATGCATGTCCGTGCACTGTGTACATGTGGTGCCTGCAGGAGCCAGAAGAAGGCATTGGATCCTTTGGAACTGGAGTTAGAAACTGCTGTTAGCTTCTGTGTATGTGTCCTGGCTGGAAGCTGAACCAGGTCCTAGGCAAAAGCAATGAGTTCTCTCTCTCTCTCTCTCTCTCTCTCTCTCTCTCTCTCTCTCTCTCTCTTTTTGGTTTTGTTTTAAGATTTATTTAGTTATTTGTTTTGTTTTAAGATTTACTTATTTATTATGTATACAGTATGCAGAAGAGAGCACCACGTCATCATAGATGGTTGTGAGCCACCAAGTGGTTGCTGGGAATTGAACTCAGGACCTCTGGAAGAACAGTGAGTGCTCTTAATCGCTGAGCCATCTCCCCAGCTCTGCAATGAGTTCTCTTAACCCCAGCTTATTGGCAGGGGTGGGGTGGGGTGGAATTGGGTGGTATTGTTTCAAGTATTGAAGGGCTTAAAGGCATGCATCACCAAGCCCCTGTGTGTTCATTTAATTCTGCAAAAAACAAATTGGAAGAATGAGACAGAGACCTGTTTTAGTATTCATTTCCCAGGACCTGTGTGTGCTGCGTAGAAGACAGAGAAGAGTTGGAGAGAAATCCCCCTGGGAGGCATGTCAGTCACTGCACATAATTGAAACTCAGATGTATCATAAACAGGCATTGGCTGACTAACTACTAAGCAAGATGGTCCCTCGGCCATTGTTTTCTTTGAGCAATTCCCCTCTGCCCTAAACCACAGAGGGGTAATTAAAAGAAACAGATCTCTGGAGAGTTGGATGCCCTGTAGCCAGGGCTAGCCCTAAGAAAGGGGCTATACTGCATAGATGACCTAGAGGAGTAGCTTCCAGCTGCGTTACCCCTGCCCACTGCTTAATATCCCAAGGGACCTGCGGCACCTAATCTGATTTTGGTCATATTGCAGTTAAAACCATGCACTGGATAGGACTATCCAAAAATGTATGAAGTGAGCCTACTTCTTTTCCTATTCTTGTGGAATAAAGGGGGAAACAAAACAAACAAACAGACAAACAAAAAAGATAAGCTGGAAAAAAGATAACTAGGTTTAACTACATGGTTAAAAAAAATCTTATTTTCTAGCTTTGATCTGGTTGTCAGCTGGAATGGATTTGCCCAAATGATGACCCACAGAAAGGCCAAATTTGTTCTTTTTCTGTTCTTCCTGAACCTCTTTTTTCATTAAGAATCCTGCCTGGAAGTTTAAATCAAACAGGCTGCTTGGAGCAAAGTAGAGCGGCGTCTCATCCCAGATCGTCTCCAAACGCTTCTTCCACCCTTCCAGGATCTGCGCCCGAGCATCTGGTGGGGTGTGGCCAATGCTGTACACCAGCTGTGGTTCCAAGACCTGGAAGCCACAGAAATGCAGAATGCCACTCTGCAAGAGATACAGAACATAGAGCTAAGTCACAGGGGCAGTCTGGCCGCTGTACTATAAACAAGCATCAGAAGCTGGTCTGGGGCTGGACAGATGGCTAAACCACTAAGATTTGCTGCTCTTTCAGAGAACCCAAGCTTGGTTCCCAGCAGCCGTGTAGAGTGATTCACAACCACCTGTCACTCCAGCTCTGAGGGATTGGATGACCTTTTCGAACCTCCATGGGCACCTACGTAAAAGTATCACATACACACAGAGCAATAAGATAAGTAAATCAAAATCTTTAAAAAGAATAATAATAATAAACAAAACTGTGTGAGAGCTGGTGGGAGGGCTTGCTGGTTAGAGCACTGACTGCTCTCCCAGAAACCTGGGTTGGGTTCCCAGCACTCACATGGTGGCAACACCTGTTCCAGGGGATTCAATGTTCTCTTCTGGCCTCTCCTGACACTGAATACACACCATACACAGATACATGCAGGCAAAACCCATAAAATAAAAATTAAAGTTTTAAAAATGGTTTTTGTTTTTGGAGACAGGGTTTCTCTATATAGCCCTGACTGCCCTGGAACTCGCTCTACAGACCAGGCTAGCCTCAAACTCACAGAGATCCGCCTGCCTCTGCCTCCCGAGTACAGCACCACCACTCAACTAAGTTTTTAAAAGTCTTTTAAAAGAGTGATCTGGGTTTGACTATGAGAGAACGTCCAGTCAGACCTGAGGTGCCCCAGGGGGTTGTCAAAGCTCCTTCCCTTACCTCTGCCATCCCTCCCTTCCTGTCACCTCATTTAGCCTCCCTGGTGGAATCTTTGCATAAATAAAATCTTGAAACAGTGCCAACCTGGATCCTCTGCCAAAAGAGCCGGAAGTTCAATTACATTAGGGAGAGGGTGCACTCCTTGGCAAGAGCTCATGCCAGGGCATGTGAATGTGCATTTTTCTGCCTCTCTACATGATGAACTCAGTCCTCTGTCTACCTCACTCACCGTCTTCTCCAATCCCCCTTTCCTCAGAAGACATCATCCTCATCGTCCAATGACCTCAAAGCCCACCTCTAAGGCGAACTGAATGAACTCAGCTCTTAACTTGGCCTGGGGAGCCAGATATGCTGGTTCATGTCTTAAATTCAGTACCCAACAGGCTGAGGCAGAAAAACTGCTATACGTTCAATTGAGTCACCCTGGGCTCACATAATGAGACCACCCCCCTTTTTTAAATAATGTATTTATTTTTATCCTGGGGTTTTATCTGCATGAATGTCTGTGTGGGGAGCAAATCCTCTGGAAGTGAAGTTACAGACACGTGCACACTGCTCTGTGGGTGCTGGGGATTGAATATGGGTCCTCTGGAAGAGAGGCCAGTGCTCTTAACTGCTGAGCCATCTCTCCAGCCCATGACAGACCACATGGAATCACCACCACCACCCCCTTTTAAAAAATAATAAAAGGGCTGGGGAGATGACTCAGTGAATAAAGGTACCAGCCTTGCAAGCCTGATGAAGTGAATGAGAACCCAGGAGCCATGTAAAAAAGCCAATGAAGTGGCATGAATCTGAATTCCAGCATGTCAAGTCAGGATAGAAGGTGGGAACATGACAGTTGCCTGGATGACTCCATAGTGTGCTGGGACAGAAATGAGAGAAGCCCAGAACCAACTTCCCAAAGTCTTCCTCTGGCACGCCTGCATGACTTTTAAAAGGAAAAACAAAATGGGCTCTGGAGCTGCAGATACAATCCCAGAAGACTGGGGAGCTTGGCCAAAGCTTTGATTTCACATGCTGAGGGTCGGTGTACATTGGTTAGGAGAGACTGACCATCTCCCCCAGCGGCCTGAGTCATCGTTATCACAAGCTCCTGAAGGAAGCCCGGTGCTGCTGGGCCGTTGCCAGGCTTTTTTTTTTTTTTTTTTTTTTTTTTCTCCTCGCACTTCATGTCAGTTTTCAGATGTTGTCTGGAGGTTTGGACTCCGAGGAATGCACAGCTAACAAACTCCCCTGGAAGTTCACTGACAACGAGATACCTGAATTGGCCAGAGGATGATGTTCATGTCCCCGTGGACACCGTGAACAGAGTACATGGGGCCGCTGGCCCCGGTGGTGATGGAAAGCAAGGTCTTCTTATTCTGAAAAAAGAAAACAAGTGTCACCCCCTCCTCTCCTGGGTCCCAGGGAGTTAATGAACAGGGCCTCAGGGAGAGGAATGAACGAGTCCAGCCTCTTGAAGCTATTATTTCAGACTCCAGCTCTTCCGCGGCCTCAGCATGACTCTGCACATGTTCCAGTTGTGGCTGTGACTGGCATGTGGCTGTGGATAGCCATAAGTGCAGCACAAATCACAAACTCACTTAAAACATTAAGAGATGGCCTGGCATGATGCTTCAGCACTCAGGAGGCAGATGGATCTGTGAGTTCGAGGCTAGCCTGGTCTACAAAGTGAGTTCCAAGGCTACACAGAGAAACCCTGCCTCAAAAAACAAAACAACAAAAACATTGGTGGCACAAGCCTTTGATCCCAGCACTCAGGAGGCAGAGACGGGTGGGTCTCTGTGAGCTCCAGGCCAGCCTGGTCTACAAAATGAAACCCTGTGTCAATTCTTTAAAATGTAAATAATAAATAGATAGGTAGATAGATAGATAGATAGATAGATAGACAGATAGATAGATAGATAAAGTCACAAGATGTTTCTTGCCACTACTTGGCCTCTAAACAACAAAGGATTTTTTTGTTTTTCTCCCTACCCGCTCCAAGCAGGGAAATCCCAGGTATCCCAGGCAGGCTGACCTAAAATTATAAGTAGCTGAGAATCACCTTGAATTCCTGATCTTCCTGCTTCTGCTTCACAAATGGGATTTTAGGTGTCCAACACCATGTCAGTAAAAATTTCATTTTATCATTTTATCTTTACTATGGAAAATATTAAACATGAAGAGAAAAATAGCACAACAAAGTATCCACCAGACATCCTGAAGTCTAGTTTCATCTGTGCTTTGCCACTCATTCATCCCCTCAACACTCACTTTTTGGTTTTTTTTCTGAATATTTAGAACAAAGTCCGAGGGCTGATGAGGTGGCTCAGCTGTGAAGGGGCTGGCTGCCAAGACTGACAGCCGGTCCTACTCCCCATCTGACCTCCACATACACACCGAGGCTCGCATATGCCCCTCCCACCTGAACAAGTAAATAGGGGACTGAAGAGGTGAGGTAATTGGGGGGTAAGAGCACCCACTGCTCTCCAATCAACCCAGGTTCAATTCCCAGCACCCACAGGATGGCCCACAACTGTCTTGTAACTCCAGTTCCAGGGGATCTGATGCCCTCTTCTGGACTCCTTGGTCACTGCATATGTGGTGCACAGACATACATGCAGGCAAAACACCCATATACATAAAGTAATAAATAATGTAAGAAAAAAAATCAAATCTAAAACATCGTATCATTTGATTTATAAGAGCTGTACAATGCTTCCCTCCCTGGTATTGGAGTCCAGCTGTGTTCTCAGGCCAGAGGCTACCCAGGAAATACCCAATGGTTCACTTACCTGGAAAGGACCCTTGTCGTACATGGTGGCATACGTGTAGGCAAATTCTCCAACCAGCACTCGCTCAAACCAGCCTTTCAGGATGGCGGGCACCCCAAACCAGTACAGTGGGAACTGTGGGCCAGAAGACAGCCAAGATCAGCTCAGAGTCTTCCTGCCCTCCCTCCTCCCTGGCCAAGCAACTGGCCACAGTGACACCCTTGTCATTCCCTCAGGAAAAGTTAGCACAGTTAGCAAAACAAGGTAAACACGGGAAATGCCCTGTTTCTTTAGTATGAACCTCTTGATGAGGCTGGGGTTGCAGCATTGCTGAATGCCAAAAGTTTGAGGCCGGCCTGGGTAGCATCACACACACACACACACACACACACACACACACACACACACACACACACACTCACACATACACACAAACTCACACACACACACTCACACATATACACACACAGACTCACACATATATACACACTCACACATACACACACACTCACACATACACACACAAACTCACACACATACACATACTCACACATGCACACACACTCACACATACACACACTCACACATACACACACACACATACACACACACATATACACACACACAAACTCACACATATACACACACTCACACATACACACACACTCACACGTACACATACACTAAAAAAAACAAAACAAAACAAAAAACTGGATGTAGTAGTGAGCATCTGTTATCCTAAAACTAAGGAGGCTAAGGCAAGATATTAAGGATTTAGGGCCAGCATGGACTACATACCAAGCTCATCTCAAAAAAGCAGGAAAAGAAGAAATATAACAGGGTATAGGTGGCAAGCACACACAATCCCTGTCTCAAACAAAAAAACTAAAGAAAAATATATGGTCATACCTAACTCAAAATAATAAGAAAAGGGAAAGTTGTACACTTGATCTTGGTTCTCTTTTTTTTCCTCCTAAAAACTGCAATCATTGGCTGGGTTGGCTGGGTATGAATGAAGTCTCATGCAAATAGGATCCATGAACTCCAACTGGTACCAAAGTCCGAGTAGCAAGGACTGCAGGCTGCAAGCGAGTTTGCCTCTGTGAGTAATGACTAAATATTTCCCTGAGAGCTCGTATTACCAGGCATCCTCCCAAGAAATGATTCCCTTGTGCACACAGATTTACAATCCCATCATCTAGAGCAAACAAAGCCACTCAAAATGTAGATCACTGGCCGCTGTGACTAAAGGTTTAATCAGGTATTCCACAAGAAAGTCTTCACTGGGGTACTGTCAGTGGCAGAGCACCTGCCCAGCAAACAAGTTTGAGGTGCTGGCATTCATCCCTAACACCTCAAAATTGCATCTTATCAGCCCTCTGGTCCCAATAAAAGTGGAGAAAATTCTGCTCAAGTCTTTACTCTCCTGAAAACATAGTTCAAAGCTCAGGGACACATCCAGGAAGAAAACCAGGACAAAAGAAGAACTTGTGGGACTTAGCAACATGGCTCAGTTGGTAAGGAGCTGGTCTCATCAGGGTGGGTGCCTGAGTTCAATTCCCAAGCACCACTCTGAAAATCTAGGTGTGGGGAGGCCCTGGACTCCCTGGCCAGTCAGGTTAGCTACATTGGTGAGCTACAGACTACCACACACAAATCAAAAACAACAACAATTTTTTAGAGCTAAACAGCTTTCTCCTGGATTCAAAGGGTTCTGACCAGTCAGGGATGTTACTTGTTTTTAAGACATAGTCCCTTAAACTAAGCATGGTGATGTACCCCTTTAATCCCAGCACTTGGGAGGCAGAAGCAGATGGACCTTTGGGTTCCAGGCCAGCCTGGTCTACAGAGCAAATTCCAGTACAGCCAGGGCCACACAGGGAAACCCTGTCTCAAAAAACAAAAATACATAGTCTCACATAGACCAGGCTATCTCTGAACTTGCTAAGGCTGACCAGCCTTCACTTCTCTGGTGTTAGGATTACTACTGTGTGCTACCATATCTACTTAGAGGTCAATTTCATAACTGGGTAAAAGTTAAGAAAAAAAAGAAAAAAACCGAGACTGAAGCTGAGTGGGTTGTGCTTACACTTTCCTTAGTTGTGCTATAGGCAGCGAGTGACCTGCTGCAGGTTTTCTCAAGACTTAAGATTTTGAAAGAGACTCACACATTGGTGGAAGATAAATCTGAGGCTCACACAAGTGCCTTCTATGTCTAAAACATGGTGACTCAGAGACAAAAACTGGAAGACACTCTTGTTCCCCTGGCTGCACCTAGGTAAGATGTAGAAGCTGCCCTGTGTGGCACAATGCTAGAATACCCGCCTAGCATGCATGAAATCCTCCCTGGGTTTGATCCTCAGAACCACATAAACTGGATGCTACACGCTGGCAATCACAACACGGGGTGGAATGGAGGTGGGGCAGCAGGCACACATAATCCTCATATCATCTGCTGATTATACCCATTGCTTCAGGAAGAATAAACCCCCAGCGGGCAGCTGGGATGCTGCACATGCGCAGAAGTCATTGTCTCTTCACAAAATGTCTAGGATGTAAGTACAAGCTTTAAGAGAGCCCACTAACTAGGCACACTGCGGAGAAAAGTGCAGGACTTCTGTGTCATCCTTGGGGCGTATTCCTACCCGAAAGTATAATTAACCCCAGCGCTCAGGAGAGAAGCAGGAAGACCACTGAGCGTTTGCAACCAGCATGCTCTGCATAGTGAATCCAAACAAGCCAGGGCTGCATAGCAATACCGTGTCCCCAAAATCCAAAGTTAGGATGAGCCAGCGGATAAGGTCACTTGTCACCAAGCTCTATAACTTGAATTTGATCCCCACAGGACTGTATTGTGGAAGGGGAGTAAAGTCTGCTCAAATCTTTACTCTCCTGAAAACATGGTTCAAAGCTCAGGAAAGCATTCAGGAAGAAAACCAGGACTTGACGACATGGCTCAGTCGTAAGTAGCTGGTCCCACCAGCATGGGTGCCTGCATTGTGGAAGAGGAGAACCAGTTCCTGATAGCTGTTTTCCAGGCACGAAAGGGAAGTATGCATACGCGCCACACATATGTAATTTAAATAAATACATAAGGCTCAGGAACCTCAGCATAGGTTCACAATGCTACCTCAGACTGACCTCGTCTACTCAGAGAAAATGCAGAGAGGGATAAGTCTAGAGTAATAAGGACAAACACCCCAGACATTGCTTTCTTATAATTTCGATCCTAGCCATACCTGAAATATCACGAGGTCTGCAGCTTCCAGCTTTTTCTGTTCAGCCACGATGTCTGGGCTCAGACGGCCTTCCTTATATGCTAGAGCTGACTCCAAACTGTACTGAAAATTCTCAGAGTCCTTCAGGTTACCTGTGGATGGGTGGAAGAGAGGCTGAGGCCGTGGGATTCCTCTCTTGTGGATGGATTATTGTAATAACCATAGTGGAATAGCCTTGTTGTGAAAATGAGTTTCTCTCTATGGGCCACAGAGTCCACTGTCCATGGAATGAGACAGCTCTTACCTGTGATGTCCTCTCTGGAAATGATGGGGTTAAAGTTCATAGCATAGAGGTCAGATACAGTCACCTCCCAACCTTTCTTCTCCAGAGCCTCTACCGCGGTCTCTTTCATGGCGAAGTTGAATGATGTCTTCTCTGAGTGAGCAAATACAATCAGGGCTCTTCTCCCTGTTTAGGGATAAGGTGAGACATGGAAGGAAACCCAAACAGGCTGACTGAGTTTCTCATCTAAAGTGCTTGGGACCAGACATGTTTCCGTCACAGGATTGGGAAATAATGGCTAAAATTATCAATTAAACAGCTCTAATCTGAAATTCAGGCTGGTGAGCGGCTCAGCAGGTAACAAATAGTGTTTACTGCCAAGCCTGATGGCCTAAAGCTATCCCCAGGACCACATAGTGGAAGAACAGAACCAGCCTGTCAGGTTATCCTGACCTCTATATGGACTATGTACACACACACACACACACACACACACACACACACACACAGAGAGAGAGAGGGAGAGAGAGAGAGAGAGATCCTCAGTACAGTAGAAGGGAGTGGGTAGGATGGGGCTTCAGAGTGCCTAAAAAATCCCCTACCCCAAAAAATTAAAGAAAAAAAATTAAGGCTGAGAGTGTAGCCTGTGCAGAATGCTTCCCTACCTCCTGCCTTCATCTTTAATACCATAAAAAAGCTTCAGATTTTAGATAATGTTTCTTACATCCAGTTTTCCATTTGTACCAACCAGCAAAGCTTCAGCAGCTGGGAATGGGTCATGAGGAAAGAAGTGTCAACTGGTAAGTTACTGGAGCCCTCTATCTCAGCCTACTTACTGTCTTACTGTCCTGCTGCTGTGAACAGTCACCATGACCAAGGCAACTCTTATAAAAGAACACATTTTGGACCCGGAGAGATGGCTCAGAGGTTAAGAATATTGACTGCTCTTCCTGAGGTCCTGAGTTCAGTTCCCAGCAACCACATGGTGGCTCACAACCATCTGTGATGAGATCTAGCACCCCCTTCTGGCATGCAGGTGTGCAAGCAGACAGATCACTGTATACATAATAAATAAATCTAAAAAAAAAAAACAACACATTTTTTTAAATTGGGGGCTAACAGTTCGAGAAGGTTTTTCCATCATCACCGTGGTAGGGACATGGTAGCACTCACCAGTGCTGAGAGCTACATCTTGAGCCACAGGAAGAGAGGGCAACCAACATGGAGCCTGGCACAGGAATTTGAAACTTCAAAACCCACCACAGTGACCCAATTCCTCCAACAAGATCACACCCTCTGCTCCTTCTAATCCTTTCAAATGGTGCCACTCCCTGGTGACTAAGCATTTGAATGTATGAGCTTATGGGGGCCATTCTTATTCAAACCAACACGCTTGGTATATAACTGAACAGCACAGACTGGATGGAGAGTGGGAGTGTGTGTGTGTGTGTGTGTGTGTGTGTGTGTGTGTGTGTGTGTGTGTTGGGGGGGGTTCTTTGGTTCACAGCACTAGAGGTTGGGAGGAGGTTGCTCCTGGTGGGGGACTTCTTGCTGGTGGGAATTCTGGAAAGTCTAAGAAGGTACTGGGTTAGCCATAGTAAGAGAGACAGATTCAAGACAGAGCCACACTGCTTCTTACAACACCCCTCCACACACACACACCACACACACTCTAAAACAATCTCTCCTAGATCGTTTCTGAGGATACAGCCATTGTGACCCAGTCACCTCTCACCTCTGTAGCAGAGGGCCTCATGTAGCCCAGGCTAGCATTAACATGCTGTATAGGATGACCTTGAACCCCTGATCCTCCTACCTCTACCTTCCAAATTCTGGGACCTCTGAGTCTGGACCAATCATCTCTCTAATGCTCTATTTAGTTCTTACTCATAATATCTCATCATAGTGATCACATTCCAGTGTGTGTGTGTGTGTGTGTGTGTGTGTGTGTGTGTGTGTGTGTGTGCTTACTCACATGTGCATGTATATTTGAGATGGTCTCTCACTTTGCTAGCCTGGAAGTTACCAACTAGGTCAGGCTGGCTGCCAACGAACTCCAGGGCTTCTTGACTCTGTTTCCAGGCCCTGAGATTATTGGCACATGCTCCTATATCTGGCCTTGTTTAAAAACCCAGGTTCTAGGAACCTGAACTCAGGTCCTCATGCTTGCAAGGTCAGCAGCACATCATCGACCGAGCATTGACATGGTAGTACAGTGTCCACTGCGATCATGAATAAAAGAGCCAATAAATGAAGCTAGGCACACGCTGGAGGTGAGTATGACTTTTGCATACTTTGTTTTTTTTGTTTTTTTTTAAACTTTATTTATTTATTTATTTATTTATTTATTTGCCTTGGTGTTTGCCTGGAACTGGAACTACAGACAGTTGTTAGCTGCCATGTGGGTGCTGGGAATTGAACCCGGGTCCTCTGGAAGAGCAGACGGTGCTCTTAACCGCTGAACCATCCCTCCACAATTTGACTTCAATTAATTATGGTTTAAAGATGAAATGTCCCCACATCTAGGTTTAGTAGTTCATGTCTGTAATCCCAGCACTTGAGAGGCAATAGCAGGAGGAAAGGGGTTCCAGCCCAGCCTGAGGGGCAAAGCTGACCCTTGTTTTAAAAAAAAAAAACAAGTCTTGGGATCTTGGGATTGAGGAGATGGATCTTCTAGAGGTCCTGAGTTCAATTCCCAGCAACCACACGGTGGCTCACAACCACCTGTAATGAGATCTGGCGCCCCCTTCTGACCTGAAGGGACACATGCAGGAGGAACACTGTATACATAATTAGTAAATAAATCTTTCAAAGAAAAAGAAATCCCTACAGCCTCAAGGATTGAACTCCCCAAGGGGTGGTGCCTCTTTAGAAGGTGGAACTTTGGAAGCCGGGGTTTAGGGGGCTGGGTCGGGATGGGCTGGCTGCAGGGTGTAATCACTCAGCGTATGCCTCTCAAGATTAGAACTGACCCTCGATAATGCTGACAGAACTCAAAGGGCCCTTCTGTAACCTACTCATTATCCCTGACAAGGTACCATTATACCGATTTTCTAGGGCGATCATTTTATTTCTATGTACGTGGCCAATTGATTATGCCAATATTAATTTCCCACTGACTCAGAATGATTTCTTTATTCTTCTCCTTCCACCCTTCTTCTGATTTTATTTTTATTCTTAAAATGTGTTTTGTTATTAGTACAGTGGTGTGTGTGTGTGTGTGTGTGTGTGTGTGTGTGTGTGTGTGCCAGAGCACAGCTGTGAAGATCAGAAGACAACATTGTCGGTTGGTTTTTTTCCCACCGTTATCTGGGTTCTGAGAATCATCTCTGTGTCACCAGGCTTTGATGCCTTTATCCCTGAGCCAGCCATCTTCCCAGCTCTCTCTCTCAATTTTTTTTTTAAACTTTATTTATTTATTTATTTGCCTTGGTGTTTGCCTGGAACTGGAACTACAGACAGTTGTTAGCTGCCATGTGGGTGCTGGGAATCGAACCCGGGTCCTCTGGAAGAGCAGACGGTGCTCTTAACCGCTGAGCCATCTCTCCAGCCCCCCCCTCTCTCAATTTTTATTAATACTTTTTATAGCTGTGACCAAAGGGGAGCCGGGAGTTTGTGGCAGAGGCGCATTATTTCTTGGCAGACAGGGAAACATCCAGAGGGCTAGCGTTAAATAATTATTTTTTAAGCATTTTTTTTTATTTTTGTGGATATGTGTGTAATTTGTCTGCAGGTACCCTTAGGGACCAGAAGGGGGCGCTGGATTCCCGGGAGCGGGAACTATTTGTGGGATGCCCGGCTTGTTAGATGGGTGCTGGAATGTGAACTTTAGCCTTCATGCTTACGAAGCAAATACTCTTAACTCTGTCATCTCTCCAGCCCCGAGTGTTTGTTTGAATTATTCCACAGACAGAAAGAACTTTCAGGGTAATTAAAGACCTAATGTTTGTTTTGCAGCAGAGTTCTGAAACACACCAGAAGTTATGGTGAGCACCTCTAGCTCAGCTTCTGCTCTGCCGTGCTTCTCACCGGAGCATTCGTATCTAATGGCTCAGCTTCTACTCTCTGTCAGGTCCTGCGGATTGCACCCCGGAGCCTCCTACCCACGACAACTGAGCCAGCCTCGCGGCCGCAGCACAATTTAACCAATGCCAAGAACCAGATAGGTTTATTATTCCATGAACCCTGAATCCCAGACCATTGTGCCTCATCCTGCACCTGTGTTCGATTTCCACCCCATTTAGCCCCTGAAATGCTCACATCAGAAACTAACCACCCAGCCGTGCCACAATTGCTAATTGAATATCTGATTAGGTATCACAGAGGCTAAGGACTTAAGAAACATTTCTGTGGAACCTAAACTTTATAAAAAGCAATTTTTGGCCTGGCGTGGTGGTGAAAGCCTTTAGCACTTGGGAGCTCTGTGAGTTCGAGACCAGCCTGGTTGACATAGTGAGTTCCAGGACAGCCAGGGCTATAGAGAGAGACCCTATCTCAAGGACAAAAATAAATCAATAAAATTAATTTTTAAATCACGTTTTTTTCTAATTTATTGATTCCGTAGATATGGGTGTTTTGTTTGCGTGTATGTCTGTGCACCGTGTGCATGCCTGGTACCTCAGAGGGACTGGAGCTTCAAAGCTTTGAGCTCCTAAGAGGGTGCTGGGAACTGAGCCCAGACCCTCTGCAAGAGCAGTCAGTGTGATTCACCAATGAGTCACCTCCCCAGCTCCATATTTTTGTTTGTTTTGTTGTGGTTTCGTTTTTTGTTTTGTTTTGTTTTGCTTTGCTTTTTTTGAGACGGGATCTCTACACCTGCCTTGGCTACCCTGGAGCTTGTTATGTGCACCTCAAACTTGTAAAGATTCATCTGCCTCTACCTCCCAAGTGCTTTTTTAAAATATTTATTTATTTATTATATATACTGTGTACAGAAGAGGGTACTAGATTTCATTATAGATGGTTGTGAGCCACCATGCGGTTGCTGGGAATTGAACTCAGGACCTTTGGTAGAACAGTCAGTGCTCTTAACCTCTGAGCCATCTCTCCAGTCCCCCAAGTGCTTTTAAGTTACATTATTTATGCATTCAGAGAGAGAGAGAGAATAAAAACGTTGGGCAGAATTTGTAGGATATAAAACTTGAGTCATCGAGCCTGAGGCAGGTACCCTTATCCAATGAGCCATCTTGTCAACCCTGACTCTAAATGTTGGTAGCTGTCGCTTAGAAATGGACCTCTATCCTCATCAATGGCTCCAGTGTTCATCTTATTCTTGCTTCCGGCCTCCAGACAATCTGAAAGCCAGTATGCTTCCTCGCTCTCTGCACTGAGCCTCACAGATTCATGGGTGCCCACTCAAGAGACAGAGTGATCAGAGAGGCCCCAGAAGAAAGGACATTCTTGCAGAGAGAGCTAGGAGCCTTTGTCTTGTTAGGGTTGCTTGTCTGCTTGGCTTTGAGACAGGGTCTCACTGTGTAGCCCCAGCTGGCCTCACAACAGAGACCTGGTTGGTCTTGGATTCACAGAGATCATCCACCTGCCTTTGCCTCCCAAGAGCTAAGGTTAAAGGCATCCTCCACCTCCGCCCAGTACTTCTTTCTTTCTGGGTCTCAGGTTCTACTCCAGCCTTATCTGGAATTCACTATGCAGCCCAGGGTGGCCTCAGACTTGTGGGAATCCTCCTACGTTCTCCGAAGAAGAAAGTGTTTTTTCTCTTCTCTCTCTTGTTTCTGTTCTCTCTCCCTGGCTTCTGAATGCTGGGGTTAAAGGCGTGCACCACCACTGCCAGGCTAATTCATATTTTAAAAATCCTTGTGTGCTGGTTACTTTTTGTGCACTTGACTGGATCACCTTGGAAGAGGAAACTAACTGAAAACCTTCCTCCATCACACTGGCCTGCAGGCATGTTTATGCGACATTTGCTTGATTAATTATTGGTTTAGGAGCACCCAGCCCACAGTGGGTGGGACCTCCCCTTTGCAGGCAGTTCATCGTGAGAAAGTTAGCTGAGCAATCCTAGAAACAGGTTCCTCCACGGCCTCTGCTACAGCCCCTACCTCCAGGCTCCTGCCCAGATTTCCCTCGGTGAGGGACTGTTTGCTGGAAATGTAGGCTGAAATAAACTCTTTCCTCCCCAAGTTGGTTTTGGTCAGTATTTTATCACAGCCATAGAAAACAAACTAAGACTGAAACTGGCCACAGAGTTTTACTGGGGGAAGGAAGTTGAGGTTGTGGAAGAAATGGGGAGCTTTGGGCTAGAAAGCTATTAAGTGCTCAGAGCTCAGTGAGCATGTGGGAGCTTGGAAGATAAGAACGCCCAGACCTGTGCAGACCTGCTGCTGGCCTAGCTTGAAAAGTTTCAAAGGGAAGTTGGAGAGTCCCTCAAAAGACTTCAGCAGGGCTGCTTTGTGATCTTTTCTGTTGAGAATCTGTAGTCTCTGGTCAGCTGAAGAACAGGCTGTGATTGACAGGTCTCCAACACCACTGAAGTGAAAACTCTGTTTACTGGGGCATCTAATGCTGGTCAGCTGTGATTAATAAGGTGAGCACCATTGAAACAAAATCCCCTGGGAAGTATGTCCTTGGAGTCAGCGCTCAGAAGCTGTGGGACAAGGCTGCACCTCGAGCTGGTCGCTGGATTTGGCAATGTGTAAGTGTTATCCAGACAGTACTGGCTTTGAAGGCATTTAGGGGTCATGGAGAGCAGCCGAGGCCGGGCACTCTGAGAGGCCTGGAGACCACTAGCGAAGGTGCAGCCTCCATAGCAGTGGAGACCCCAGACATGGAATGCCCACCTAGGAGGTGGCAGGTACGGAGGAGCTAGCCTGAGCCAGGAGACAACCTGCAGGATGTACAGGTAGAGAAAGGCAGGACTGTCGGACTCGGATTTCAGACAGGAAGCTCTTTCCACTGTTGGATGCTGTTTTTGCTTTGGTCTGACTGAAACTGTGCCCTGATGCCCTCCTCTCAGATTAGGAAGTATTGGACCAGTTTTTTTTTTTTTTTTTTTTTTTTAAAGCTTTTATTTATTTAATTATTTGCCTTAGTGTTTGCCTGGAACTGGAACTACAGACAGTTGTGAGCTGCCATGTGGGTGCTGGGAATCGAACCCGGGTCCTCTGGAAGAGCAGATGGTGCTCTTAACCGCTGAGCCATCTCTCCAGCCCCCCAGTTTTTTTTTTGTTTTTTTTTTTTTTTTTTATTTTGCAGGAATCTGTAGTTAAGAGAGTTTGGATAGTTTAAAGAATCTTTGGGGAAAAAAATCTTTGAACTTGTAAAATAGTAGAAATATGGACTATGGCTTTTAAAAGGTGGGCTGTTTTACACTGTGATATTAACATGAGATCTTGGGGACAAGAAATAGAAAGGGCATTGGAAGTGCCTCCATCAGATTGGCCTGTGGCCGATCTAGGGGCATTTTCTGATTAGTGATTGATGTGAGAGTGTCAGCTCATTGTCTTTGGTGTCACCCTGGTGCTGCTGGGCTGTATAAGAAAGCAGGCTGATGGGGGCTGGAGAGATGGCTCAGCGGTTAAGAGCACCGTCTGCTCTTCCGGAGGACCCGGGTTTGATTCCCAGCACCCACATGGCAGCTAACAACTGTCTGTAGTTCCAGTTCCAGGCAAACACCAAGGCAAATAAATAAATAAAGTTAAAAAAAAAAAAAAAGAAGAAGAAGAAAGAAAGCAGGCTGAGAAAGTCCCAGAGAGCAAGCCAGCAAGTAGAGTTTTTCTGCTTCAATCCCTGCCTCCCCTGCCTCAGTTTACCTCAGTGATGAACTGTTACCCAGAAGAACTGTAAGCTGAAACTCCCCAAGTTGCTTTTGTTCTGTGTTTTATCACAGCAACAGAGAGCTAGCTAGGAAACCTGTGGTACAGCTTTTGACATTGCTTTTCTGTTTTAGTTTTATTTTTGTTAATCTGCTGCTTTAAGTTACAAATTAAATTTACCAGGCATTGTGGCTTGCACTATAATCAGAGCTCTGGGGTGGTGAGGGGGCAAGGAGGATCGGGATTTCAAGGTCAGCAGGGAACAAACTGAGTTAGAATCTAGCCCGGCCAAAATGAACGGCTGTGATTAAACTGAATCACAGGCATGGGCTCTGTCTGTGTTGTCTGTGGTTCCAATGGAGGGGTTTGAGAACATTTATCCCTCATGAATAAGTGGAGACCAGTCCACAAAAGGAAACTAGCAGACATAGCCTTACAGCTGAAGAAAACTCTGCTCGCTTTCCCAGAAGTTCATGGTAGAGCTTAGGAGACAGTCTCAGCCAGATTCCTCAAAACTGCAATGGTGCTGTACCAACTGCAGCATCCACCTCCACAATGGTGCTGTATTGACCACCACCAACCACAGCATCCACTTTGTCTCCCCAATGCACTCAGCAAGGTAAGACCCTGAGTGTATTTGTGGGCCTGCAATCGTTTTAGAGGAAAAAGAACTACAGAAAGGTAGAATCCTGCCCCAACTGAGGTGATGCTGCCTAAACCTTAGTGCTGCCCAAACCCAGAGCCAGCTCCTATGGGGAGGCACTTAGACCTGGAGGCAGGCTAATTGCGCAAGAAAGCAGTAGATGCCGGTTAGGTACTAGACAAGTGTGGTGGTGACCTCCAAGGACCCTCTCCCACACTCACACCCCTGGAATAATAGCAAAGTGGGGAGACTGCCACAAAGATACACCACATAGCATATCAGATTTCCCCTCCAGGGTCGCAGTGGAAACTCTCGGGGGCCGGGCAGGTTGGAGTTGGGCCCCAGTTCTGTTACACTGCTTCCCAGCTCCAGCCTGTCCCCTGTCTCCATATCTTCCCGTTTTCTTCCAGCAGTTGTCAATCCCTTTTTCTTTTTTCTTTTTTGAGACAGAGCCTCTCTCTACTATGTAACTCTGGCTGTCCTGGAATGCACTGCGTAGACCAGGCTGGTTTCAAAAAGATCCACCTGCTTCTGCCACCCAAGTGCTGGAATAAAAGGTGTGTACCAAGCCCAGGAAGAGTCCCTGTAAATTGCCTCTGCATTTTTAAATGTTAGCAACTTATTTCCAGTTGCTTAAATACTCATCGGCCTAAGCAGGGGATGGGCACAGAGCTCAGGTGGAAGACTGTTCATTTAATATACACAGTCCTGGTTTCAGCTCTGTTCCCAGTGCCGTGTAAACCAAGCACACCTACAATCCTGGCACTCAGGAAGTGAAAGAAAGAGAACCCTGAGTTTGAGGCTGAGGCGGACCTTTGCTATGAATCAGTTTTAAGGTCAACCTAGGATATATGAAACCCTGTCTCTAAATAGGCCAAACAAAGTGCTGAGAGTGCCCAGCTCTGTGAAGGAAGGCATGTCAAAGGGGCAATGCTGGGAGTTTCTCTCAGGTGAGGTTGAGCTGCAGAATCTGCATCTCTGGCTAGGAACAGAAGCTCCCCTTCTGGAGACTAGTCAAGGCTCAACCAGGACCCTAATCACTTCACCTTTCCTTTTTAAGGCAAAGAACAAAACTCATAGCAAGCCCCTGCATCAACCTCAAGATTAATCTGGCTGGAGTTGGCGCTGCACTCACCAGCCATGGCTCCAGAAGTTGAGGGTGGATCGAAGCACCGGACGCTGATTGGCTGAGCAGCTAGTTGCCAGGAGAGATCCCTCAGGCTGCAGCCTGGGCTAGATAGAGTAAGCCGGCTGGTGGAGCACTTGGAGTTTTATATCCTGCCTACCCGGCCCAGCCCACTGTGTGGGACAGCCAGCAGAGGCGGGGCTGGATTCCCGAACCCAGAGGTACTGGGAGGAGAATACTAAATTACTGGGAAGGGAGAAGCAGTTTAGGGCTAGAAGAGGATTCCTGCATATGGAAGTCTAAAATGTTCCCTAGGAGCTAGGGAGAAGGGGATTTGAGAATATGGGTACATATGGGGTAAATTCAACTGCTTCCTGCCCCCTACTGGAGACCTCCTGGGTACAAAATGGAAATTTCCAACAGAAATTACCCAGGTTTATTGGACATTCCTGCTTATCCGGCATGAGTGGATTATTTTTTGCTCAGCCCTAGGAAGTCGCCTTTGCGAGCAAAGGGCAGGGTGGGGCTACCAAACGCTGGGTAAGATTTTGCCTAGTCACTATGACTTTACAACTATCGCTCAGACAAACTTGGCGTGTGAATGAATTTATTTCTTTGAAGCGTTCTGATTCTGTTCCTAGAAACTCCACAAAAACTGCTCCCCCACTCCAAGCCGATGTGTATGCCGGGGTCTCTTCAACTCTACTCCTGGTGGACGGGTATCTGAGAACTGCTCAGTGTGGCCCTCCAGGAAGCTGGAGTGTGGTTAATAAGAGAGACAACATCCACAAGGAAGTATTTCTATAGTCAGAGGTGAAATTTAATAGCTTTACACAAAGGCTTCATCAGAACATAAAACAAAAAAGGTTTTAAATCTCCATAAGTAAAAATTAGGGTTGTGGGACATGCCTTTAATCCCAACAGACAGAGGAGTCCGAGGCAGGCGGATCTCTGTGAGTTCAAAGCCTTTTTTGTAGTGAGTTCCAGGATAGTCAAGGCTACACGGTGAGACACCCTCCCCCCCGCCCCCCCCAAAAAAAAAGAAAAAGAAAAAGAAAAGTCATCCTACAGAACAAAAGCAGGATGGACCATAAAGTAAAGGGGGCTGGAGAGATGACTTTGCTGTTAACGGGCTGCTTTCCAGGGAATCCTTTGGTTCCCAGCACCTAATAAGGCTGCCCACAACCAGTGTAACTCATGTTCAGGGGACCCAGGGTTTTCATCTGACCTTCATTGGTGAGCTAGGATCTGTTAGATCTCAAACCTTGGACCTAACAGATCCAACCTCCTAGCTGAAAAGCCTCTTTAACAAATCAAAGCAGACCTGGCCACCAAGTTTTCCCAGCATCCCTCAGTCCCAACCTGTTACAGGCTATGGCTGCCATATCCTGCACCCTACCCTAAAAACTCCAGCCCAGGGGCTGGCTGCCCTTACCCCTGAGGTTTTTCCCTGTATTAATGCAGACGTCTGGGCTCCAGCGGTCCTTTTAGCCTTTACCCTCAGGGTCTCTTGGTCTCCCTGGACTCCTGGTTCTCCCCTCTCCCTTCCCCCTCCACCCTAAAGGCCCAGCTCAGGATCCTGTTCTCTCTGGACTCTCCCAGAAGTCTTTGCCTCTGGCTATGCTCTCCCTTTTATCAGCCTATAATCAGCCTCCTTCTCCACCATACCTAAGAGCAGTCGTATCTCCTTTTCTCTTTTTTCGGCTTTTTTTTTTTTTTTTTTAACTTTATTTTATTTATTTATTTGCCTTGGTGTTTTGCCTGGAACTGGAACTACAGACAGTTGTTAGCTGCCATGTGGGTGCTGGGAATCGAACCCAGGTCCTCTGGAAGAGCAGACGGTGCTCTTAACCACTGAGCCATCTCTCCAGCCCCTTCTTTTCTCTTTTTTCATTCAGGATCAGGAGTTCAAGTTGTCTTGAATGTTAAGATCAGACCATGCTCTAAATCAGTCCTTACTGTATAAAGACTGGTACAGCTGGATGGTAGTGACACATGCTTTTAATCCTAGCACTCGGGTGGCAGAGGCAGTCAGGTGGATCTCTGTGAGTTGTAGACCAGAGAGAGAGAGTGTGTCTCAACAAACAAATAAATAAATAAATAAAGGAATGGAATAAAGAACCTACATTTGTCTAGGCCAAGGTAGGCAGACTTTATGCAGATTGCCATCAATATTACTGTTTAGCCTTGAGGCTGGAGAGATGACTCAGAGGTTAAGAGCACTGGTTATTCTTCAGAAGTCCTCAGTTCAATTCCCAACACAACCATCTATAATGAGATCTGGCTCCCACGTTTGGCTTGCAAGGATATATGCAGACAGAATAGTGTATATATAATAAGTAATAATAATAATAAATCCAAACTGCTCAGCCTTACAACTTTATTGTTATTTAATAAATAAATCCTGACACAGGAAAGACAGGAGGGCATTCTTCCATTTGTGGTGACAGGCCAATGTCACCACACAATGGACCTCAATGAATTCTTTTTTTTTTTTTTAATTTTAATTTTATGTGAATTGGTGTTTTGCCTGCATGTATAACTGTGTAAGGGTGTCAGATCTTGAAATTACAGACAGTTGTTAGCTGCCATGTGGATGCTGGGAATCGAACTCAGGTCCTCCAGAAGAACAGTCAGTGCTCTTAACCGCTGAGCCATCTCTCCAGCTCCCTCAGTGGATTCTTATCTTGGCCAGTGCAAAACCAAAATAAACACACATAAGAGAGACACAGAGAGAAAGAAGGAAGTGTCAGCTACAGCAGGCAAGGAGAGCAAAGGCATCATTTCTAAAGCAGCACTCTTTCCAACCAAAAAGGAGATGAGAATTTACCAGGGAGGCCCATACTGATCCCTGTGGGGGAGGTCCATTCCTGCACATGGCCAGTTCAGGCCATGAAGCTTTCTCTGGAAATTAAAGGACACCCTGTCATTAACACAAGGACTGCCCTTAACGGTGCTGGGTTTGCTTACCTACTGACAGTTTGAAGCCAGTGAAGCTTACATGAGACCTTGTTTCAAAAAGCAAGAAATAGAATCTGGGGTTAGAACTCCATCTGAAGAGACTCTCTGCTTCCTGACTGTGGATGCCATGTGACCAGCCACCGTATGACAGACTCTACCCTCAAACTATGAGCTAAAGTGAACTATTTTCTTCATAACACAATATAAATTAAACCAGATGCAGGGAAATACACCTGGCGTAGAGGATTTCCATAAGTTCAGTTTGTTAGCACAAGTATATCTCATAGCTACATGCTGCAAACACACATACATACAGGAACACACACAAAGTATAATAAAAATAATAATTAAAAAACTTTGAAGGCACTGTCAGGCATGAGCTCCTGCCTACAGTTCAAGAGCCTGGGAGACGAAGACAGGAGGGTCAGAGGTTCCAGGTCATGTTTGGCCACATAGTGAATTTGAGGCCAGCCTGGCCACATAAGACCCTGCACCCTCCTATTTTTTGGGGGGTGGGGTCTGATCTTTTCCCAGCTAAGAACTTTTGCTCTCCTGCTTTCACTTCTGAGGGCTGAGAATCCCAGAACACACTAGCAAATGTGTATACAAGGTGCTGGGGATTGATGGCAGGCCTTCATGAGTGTTGGTCAAGCATTCTGCCAACTGAGATACTCCCCAGCTCCCAAAGATTTCTACAGCTAACTTCAGGCAGCTGCAATTGTGCCTCACTTTGAGCCTGGTTTGTCTCACCTGGGATGTCTTGAGGTTTCTATTGCTATGACAAATCACCATGAAAAACCAAAAAGCAATTTGGGGAGGAAAGGGTTTATTTGGCTTACACTTCCACACCATAGTTCATCATTGAAGGGAATCAGGACAAGAACCTGGAGGCAGGAGCTGATGCAGAGGCCATGGAGGAATGCTGCTTACTGGCTTGCTCATTATGGTTTTCTCAGCCTGCTTGCTTTCTTGTTTTCTCCCCCACCTCCCAACAGGATTTCTCTGTGTAGCCCTGGCTATCCTGAAACTTGCTCTGTAGATCAGGCTAGCCTCAAATTCAGAGCTCCACATGGAACCACCAATTCATGAATGGTACCACCCACAGGAGGCTTGGCTCTTCCTCATCAATCGCTAATTAAGAAAATGCCCTGGTTGGAGCTGAAGTGATGGCTCAGGGGTTAAGAGCATTGACCATTCTTCCAGAGGTCCTGAGTTCAATTCCCAGCAACCACATGGTGGCTCACAACCATCTATAATAACATCTGGTACTCTCTTCTGTACACTGTATACATAATAAATAAATATTTTAAAAAGAAAATGCCTGGGGCTGGAGAGATGGCTCAGCAGTTAAGAGCACTGACTGTTCTTCAGGAGGACCTGAGTTCAATTCCCAGCATCCACATGGCAGCTAACAACTGTCTTTAATTCCAAGATCTGACACCCTTACACAGTTATACATGCAGGCAAAACACCAATTCATATAAAATAAAAATAAATAAATTACAAAAAAGAAAGAAAATGCCCTACAGTTGATCTTATGGCGGCATTTTCTTAGTTCCCTCCTTTCAGATGTCTCCAGCTTCCTTCAAGTTAACATGAATCTAGCCAGGACACAGAGAACGTGGTGATAGCCCTGCATTGTCTTTACATTTCCATCATATTTGCTTGTGGTCATTATAAGGCTGTAGAATTCCCATGGTTTTGCATGAAACAGGCCTTCATCCCGTTTGCAGTGGGCATTGCTTTGTGGTCTGAAATGGGGCTCTCAGGGTCCCTCCCCCAGACCCTGAGGGGAGAAGGCGGGGTCAGTAGCTATGAAGCTTTGTTGATGTTGTCACTATCTAGAAATAAAAAGTAGTCCAATCCCAGGAGTCCTCCACCTCCTCCTGGTGAAAGCACAAACAGCCTCATTAGCCATTGCTAATGCACGGTGTCCAGGTGTGGACCAGCTCTTTAGCACAAGAAGTCCCCAAAGCCACTAGCATTTCCCTGAGCTGTGATGATGGACTTGGTACCTTGCTCACAGTCATTCTCAGGTCTGTCTGGGGATTTGAGTATCTGTTGTCCTCAATAGTTCCTGAGTGCCAGCCACATCTTGGGAGAAAACACGGTCCCAATCTCAGGGGAGAGAAGTCTCTGCTCTAAGTTTTATCTTCTCTCCTATCTCCCACCATCACTATGGCATAGGATCAAACACTCTCGCTTTCCCTGTGTTTTTGTGTCTTGTTGAAATTTTCACGTGTTATATAGTGGCTTGAATTAGGGCATTGATGAGTGGAAGGGCCTAATGAAGAAACCAAAATAGCAGCTCCACGAGTGGAAAAGGGAAAAGTTTATTCCAAACTGCCGAGATTGTCTCTTGGGAAAGCAGAGAGAGGAAAATCTCCAGGGCTCTAAGGGAAGGGGTACCAACCTGTGAGCTGGAGTGGGTACTTTGAGGTGGGTAATGAGAACTTGAGTCGGGACTGAGGGATTCTGGAGGCCAGCATGGACCTTGATATGCTGAAAAGCACCATAGACACACATTATTAGAAGAGCCACATGTTCCTTTTGTAGAGACAAGGAAAATGACATCGTGACAAGTGGGGCTAGCTTTACCAGTTCCTGAGGGGATGGCTAGCTTTGTCTAATGAACCAGAATTTGGGAAAAGGAGTTTCTTTGGACCTGATAGTCCTCATACTCCTCCCACACATACCTCCTCTTGGCAGGGCCTCAGTATGTAGCCCAGGCTAGTCTCAAACTTGTAAGTTTCCTGTCCCTCCTTCCCAAGAGCTGAGGGTACAGGCTGTACCTCCATACCCAGCAAAGTGTCCTCTACTGGGTCTATAACAATAGTTCAGTTGAAATGATTGAAATGACCCTTATAAACTATGAAGGTTTTTTGTTTGTTTGTTTGTTTGTTTTTGGTCTTATGTAGCAAATTAAATTCTGGTTGCAGTTCACAAAGGCAAGGTAGAGAAGAAACTCCATTGTCCCCGCTTGGTCTTCAAGGAGGCTATTTGTGCATTCACCAGGAGAAAGGAGAAGACCTCCAGGTGCCATGGGCCATGGCATAATACACATAATACAGCAGATGGCAATTAATATTCAGGTGTTAATCTACCAGATGAATGATTCTTTGATGGGGGAACCTTGTTAAGCATGTCTGTGAGGTCACAGACTCTAAATATTGTTTTTTTCTATCTGTAATTTCTCATGTGCTATTACAAATTTCCCCTAATGTGCCTATCTCATGGTTCATCTCAATCTGATTTATATCTGTGGACTATCTAGAAGATGACTCCTCATTAAACTGTCCATTTGCTATCTATAATGTTAGTTTACACAGAATTTGATGAATGAATATGAATACAAAGAAATACTGCACAAGTTAGGAATTATAAGTCTCTGAGAACTATTTAAATTCTAAGCTCAGGCTGACACAGTGGTATAGCTCTAAGACAACTTTATACCATTTAGCTGATGTAATGCTTCAAAGTAACTTCAGATTAAAACTAAATTCCTTGCTAGTGGGTTTTTTTAGATGAACATTCATATCTTTGTCCACAAGGACATACTGAAGTATCTGGCTAGGTCATAAATACAAGAAAACCCAAATGTTGCTAGCTGGCAAATGACTTGGTCCTTGTACCCACTCCTGACTTCAATTTGTGAAAATATGGAGAGATGGCTCAGTGGTTAAGAGCACAGATTGCTCTTCTGGAGGACCTGAGTTCGATTCCCAGCACCCACATAATAGCTAACAACTATCTGTAATTCCAAGGTCTGACACCCTTACACAGTTATACATGCAGGAAAAACACAAACTCACATAAAATAAAAATAAATATATATATACTTTAATATATATATATTCTGACTAGTCCAGGCTACAGAAATAACTTGACTTTGTAGCCCCTAATCAGGGCTGCAGCTGTTCTTAATTAAAAATTACACGCAGGACAGAAAAATATATTTCAAGATTTAAAAATCTTTTGTTACTGTATCTTGAAGAATATTAAGGAATTTAAGGTAACTTGAGTTCCTACCAAAACATTTATGGTACAGCCCTTTCTATAAACACTTCGAGAAAGCCTGGCATTTCTGTTAATCACAGAAATGTTAGTTTAAAATGTTACTACACTTAGAAACAGACTACTAGGGGGTTGGAGAGATGGCTCAGCGGTTAAGAGGACCGGCTGCTCTTCCAGAGGACCTGGGTTCGATTCCCAGCACCCACATGGCAGCTAACAACTGTCTGTAGTTCCAAACAACTGTCTGTAGTTCCAGTTCCAGGCAAACACCAAGGCAAATAAATAAGTAAATAAATAAATAAAGTAAAAAAAAAAAAAAAAAGAAACAGACTACTATGTATAACTTCCTTATTTCTTCTTAGACTTCTCAATTGTTTAGCCTTACTCTCTTGAAATCCTTTATAGGCTATCTCCTTAGTAGATAACAGAATGGCTAGGTCTTCCTTTGCAGCTGCAACTGCCCCACTAATTAGAAAGCTGAAGATTTATTTCACGTGTACTGTCAGGATATGTTTCTTATCATTTTCTGAAATGTAGCCTTAAAATGTAACTCCTATATTCAACATGAAAGTTTTTGTTGTAAACAAAGAGGGGCTGGAGCCAACATGAGAAAACAGAGCAAATAAGAGAAGAAAGTTACCATCAGAACGTGTGGTGTGTTCCTTTCCTGAAACCCTTAGAAAAAGTTCTAGAAGCCCACTAACCCGGTTATATCCAGGGAACTGGAACTCAATTGCTACCAAAGAAAATGTCAGGCAAAGGCATTTCCTGCCTGTTTTCTGCAGATTAGTGTGACTCATGGTCTCATATACTTCATGGACTCAAATTTGTATGGCCTAGAATGACCTTGAACTCATGATCCTTGTGCCCTAAACCTTCCAAGTGAGCCACCAATCTGGCCTTTTTCTTTCTCTTTTGATTATCATCTCTCTAGGAGACAAGTTTTTTTTTTAAAAAAAAAAAAAAAATCTTTATTTTATTTATTTATTTATTTGCGTTGGTGTTTGCCTGGAACTGGAACTACAGACAGTTGCTAGCTGCCATGTGGGTGCTGGGAACCGAACCCAGGTCCTCTGGAAGAACAGACGGTGCTCTTAACCGCTGAGCCATCTCTCCAGCCCCCCAAGTATATATTTAATAGAAGGAATTTTCCTGAATTTGATTAATACACTGAGGTTACATAAAGGACCATCCTTTCCCCAGAAGACAGATACTTTACAGTTGTATGTAAAAAGACACCAAATGTTAGTCAAATGTAGACCCAAATGAAAGGCTGTGACGTGAATTTACTATATTAAATTTCCTGGATGACTGAACATTTTTTGTTTATGGGAAAAAGTTAAAAATTTCAAGTTTTATTTAGAATACTTAAAATTCTGACAGTAAATAATCTATGTAGTTAGTTCTCAGACAGATGTTTAGTGTCCATGTCCTACAAGAATTAAAGATTTATTTATTTTTATTTTATGTACAGTGGTGTTTTGCCCTGAAGCTAGAGTTACAGACAGACAGTTGTGAGCTGCCAAGTGGCTGCTGGGAATTTAACCTGGGTCCTCTGGAAGAGCACTCAGTGCTCTTAATCACTGAGCCATCTCTCCAGCCTAAATACAAGAATTTAAACATTCAAATTTATTAGAAAAAGATTACCATTTGGCTATCTCTTCCTTTGAATTTAAGGCTCAACATCTGCTCCGGGGCATCCTTCTTTCTGCCTTAAGCTCCCCTTTCCTAGGCCCTGGATGCACATAGGCACGGCAGCCATGTTGCACTGAAACCCCAGAGTACAAAGTCTCAGGACTGCTGCTTCTGTGTAGGCGGTTTGCAGACCAGACACTGGGGGTGATAACTGCAGTCCTCCCCAGCAGCCGGCTAAAATCTGCTTTGCCTGCGTGGCTTGTAATGTCACCTTTTCTTTACAAACTTCTTTCTGGAAGCATTGGGATTTAAGCGTCTCCGCCCAGCTCCCAAGGTGCTGTCCCGGACCTGCAGGGTGGCTGAGCGACTGGAGATATCATTCTCTGCAAAGGGAGATACCCCAGCTATGTAGTCAGGGGCAAACACGTTGGTCTTCTGCCTGGCCTTGTGGGAGAGTCGCAGCTGGGGGAAGCGCTGATCCTCGGTCAGATGGGGGTTGATGGCATATTTGCCCCCTTTGGGAGTGGGCAGAGAGTACTGCAACAAGAGGGAAGGCAGTTAGAACAGGCAACCCTGCTCACACAGGTCCAGTCGCTGTCTACTAAAGTGTCTCCTCAGATCCTCATGCAGGCAGATAGAACTGTCTTACCCACCATGCGCCAACAAGGCATGTGTTTCCCACATCATGCTTACTTCAATTGACAGATGAAAACCTGAAGGTAGCATCTTAATTACAGATCTCACTATACACTCTTAGCAAACAGAGAGCTTCATGAAGCTGCTGCCATTTCCACATGAGTTCTAGGCCAAACAAAAGCAAACTATCATAAAAAAGGGCATTTATGAATGGGGTTTTATAAATGGGGGTGAGATGTCCTTGAATGCACTCTTGAATGCTAGGCTCATATCCAGGGCTGCAATTGATCTTTACTACTAAAAAGCATTCTTGAATGGGCATGGTGGTGTACACCCAAAATCAAGTACGAGACAGAAAAACCAAGGAGTTCAAGGTCATCCTTGGTTATATGAAGTTTAATGTCAGCAAAAACTATTTTACCTAAAGCAAGTAGTTAAGCTCCTGAGAAAAGGGCTGGGGATGTGTAGCTCAGTTGCCCAGCATGCATGGAAGTCCCAGGCTTAATCCCCCAGTATCACAGAAACCAGAAGAGTTTGCACAAACCAATAATCCTAGCACTTACGAGGTAGAAGCAGGAAGAAACAAGAGACCTTGTCTCAAACCAAACCACAATGCACACTCATACACCTTGCATACACCCCTACACCATCATCACATACACACCTCACAGTACACAAAGAGAAAGGCCTATTTTAGGGCACAGACAAGAGTTTGAAGGTCTGGAAACAACCTGCTGTGTCAGAAAAATGAGTGCAAAAGCTGAGATATGTCAGAACAATATGGTTTGTAAGGGCTCTCACTGGCCAAGCCTGGAAATACATGAGCTTCAAAGTGAAGAGTTAAACAGAGCACAGCCTATAGCAGAAAATAAAAATACGTAAGAGCACTGGGTGTTGGTGGAGCACAGCTTTAATTCCAGCATTCTAAAGGCTGAGTTCGAGGCTAGCCTGGTCTACAAAGCAAGTTCCAGGACAGCCAGAGCTACACAGGGAGACCTTGTTTATAAAGAAAATAAAGAAAGGAGAGCTGTGGAAAAAGATACCCAATACCCGCCTCTGACCTCTGCCTGGGCATGTTCAGCCTCCACCTACACACAAAATAAAACAAGTAAGGGCTGGGCTGTAGCTCAGCAGCACAGTGTTTGCTCTCTAAGTGTGAGGCCTGGGTTTGATTCCCAGCATCTCAAAAACAAAAATAAGTAAATACAAAGTTCTTATTGTAAGTAGAGTATCCTGGAATACAGAAGGCCAGAAAAAATTAGAAAACAAGTATGTAGGCTTTCATCTTGACAGAGGTTAAATGGACTCCTGAGTTCCAGGGTAGTCAGGGTTACACGAGAAACCTTGTTTGGAAAAAACAAAACTAACAAACCAACCAAACATACAATTATGTGACAATTAACAGTCATAACCGACCTAACCCATTTTATTCAGAGTAATTGTAACTTCACAGTGCAGAAAGCACCTTAACCAAAGAGAAGACAAGTGTCACCTGAGTATCGTGTCCCCTCTGCTACAAAGAGAAGCACCCAAGATGCCCCCACCAAATCACATTGAGACTGGTATGGTGTGCACACTTGCAATCCTGTCACTCAGGAGACTGAAGCAGGACTATTGCTGAGTTTGAGTCTAGCCTGGTCACAAAAGACCGAGACTGGCAGATGACTCCAGCTTTAGACTGGGGGATGTGGAGCTGAGTGGCAGTCAGGGCACTGTACCCTTACATTCTCCCAATTCTGGTCCTTGCTTAAGTGCTGGGCTACCTCCCCAGGACCTTTTCCACCTTTTGGATACAGTTTCACTCTGTAGCCATGTGGACCTCCAACACTGTAGAAATTCTTCTGCCTCAGCCCCTCGAATGCTAGAATTACAGGCACATCCATTATATCTGGCTATTCTTTCTTGATTCATTCACATAAACCCAGGGCTCTCCTGTGCTGGGCACTCACCTCCCTCTGCTTCCCAGAGCACAGACTTTTTATTATTTTTTTTTTAAGACTTATTTGGGGGCTGGAGAGATGGCTCAGCGGTTAAGAACACTGATGACTCTTCCAGAGGACCCGGGTTCAATTCCCAGCACCCACATGGCAGCTCACAACTGTCTGTAGTTCCAGTTCCCGGCAAATAAAGTCTTTTTTTTTTTTTTTTTTTAAAGATTTATTTATTTATTACGTATATAGTATACAGAAGAGGGTATCAAATGTCATCACAGATGGTTGTTTGCTGCCATGTGGTTGCTTGGAATTGAACTCAGGACCTCAGAAAGAACAGTCAGTGCTCTTAACCTCTGAGCCATCTCTCCAGCCCCGCACAGACTTTTTAAACTCTTGTGCAAATCTGGCTTCTACTGTGTTCCAAATGGCCCTTGCTGGGCTCTGCCTCCTCAAATTAAGCGGCAACCACTGAGCACTTGCAGCCCAGAATCACTCCTTGTTTCTCCTTCCCCAAACTCTTTAAGAAACACACGAAGGCTGGAGAGATGGCTCAGAGATTAAGAACACTGGTTTTAATTTGCAGCAACCACATGGTAGCTGCTCATGGCCAACTATGAAATCTGGTGCCTCTTCTGGCATGCTGGCCCTAACCCTACACAAATAATAAAACAGAGAAAGATAGAGCACTTGTTCAGCACTCTTCCTCCCTTCTCTGGATACTGAGACCATGGCTCCCAGCCACACTAGTGGAGTGGCTACGTTGACTGCCCTGTGTCCTCTGATCTTTTCTCAGACTGGGTCTAGTAGTCAAGGCTGGCCTGGAATTCTTCTCTTCCTGCCTCCAACTCAGTGCTGAGATTGCAGACCTAGTTCTCCCTTGGTTATTTATACTGAAGTTGTTAGGGGACAAGACACATGCCACTTACCCGGAGGCCTCGAGGGTTCAGCACCTTGGGGTTTTGTGAGAAATGCATGTGCAAGGTACCATCATCGTTGACAGTCACAGACACCTTCTTCAGGGTCTTGTTTCCACAGTGCCCACAGAATACTCGGTTCATGTCCGACGTTGTCCTAGGGGGACACAAAGAAAGGCTGCACACTGGCACCATGGGCAGAAGACCCCACCTCCAGTCTCAGAGAAGGAAATGACAAGAAGCAGAAAAAGCTGAAATTTGTTATACCCATCTTCCAAAAAACAAAGGCTGCTAGCTTCATGCTAAAGGGAGACACAGCCTTGGGCAGCTAGCTGCCTTCCTCAGAGGCAAAGGGCAATGGTGTTGAACTGTGGCCAGAAAAGAAGATCATATTGTGGGGACATTAACAAAGCACACCCCAACACTCAGGCACTATTCTAGGAGCCTAATATCGAACATTACTGAGGCTGGCACCACCTCTATTGCACAGGTTGGGAAACCAAGGTCAAGCCCTTTGTTCAAGGCTGGAATGCTGGGAAGCAGAATGGGTGCAGCATGGGAGCTCCTTGACATCACTGTCCTTCTGCTTTACCCACTTTGTCTCCGAATGTCAGCGGGGTGTGAGTTTAGGAGGTGGCAGTAATCAAGTAAGCCCTACAGGGAACACTGTAGACGCTGCCTTGGCTGACTCAGCTTCCCCGGAGGACCCAAGACAGGAAAAGCTGCCAAAATCAAAGACCAGGCAGTAGCCTCAGCCATCGTAGAGGGTCTCCACAACCAAGGGAAGAGCCAGGTCAAAGGGCTAAAGCAGACAAACCCCTCACCGCCACATCTCCTGAATCTCGACAGATGCCTCCACATGGTGCTATGGACTAACTACTCTGATGAAAAGCAGACCAGCAGCCAATGACATGCAAACAGGGAAACTACTAGAGAACGAATGTTCTCGTTCTCTCTGTGTGTGTGTGTGTGTGTGTGTGTGTGTGTGTGTGTGTGTCTCATACTAGGAGCCTTTGTTCAGGGGCAGTGACAGCAGTGGGGATTAAATCCATACCAGGAAGCTCCAATCACAAGTCCTTCAGGCCCAGCAAAACACCCTGATGCTTCAGCACCACCCCACACAGCCTTCTGCAAAGCTGGGCTCTGCCAGATGACCTACAAGATGCCCACAGACTCAGGCCACAGATTCAGAATGGTCATAAGCCTGCCCGTAAGTCCTGGGCATATACTTCCACAGCAAGGCTGTGCTGTAGCAGCATCTTCCACTCCAACCAGCCTCCAGGACCTGTCCACAGAACACCAGCCCCCTCACAGAACAGGAAATAGAAGGGAGAGGTCAGTCAACTGACAGTCCATCAGAGAGAACATTTTCATGTGCCAAATACCCTGCTAAATCACCGACTTAGGTTCCCAGTTACTTACAAAAACGAATCTTTCAATTGAAAAGACCTAAGAGGCAACTAACTGTTAATACCTGCAAATCCCAAAGACATAAGGCATCTAGATGTGAACCCATGCACTCAGGATTCATAGACATAAACTAGCCATGACAAACACAATGGATTTCCTATGTTCCTATCACCCAGCTTGACTATCAACTCATGACTTTTGTGTTTCATCTCTACCCTATGCTCCATCTTCCTATGTCACTTGGGAGCAAATCCCAGGCCTCTTTTACATAGTCCAGCAAGTGTCAGAGAACAAGTGACCCCTGTGCCAGAACTCGCATCCTTAAGTCTAAGCTCCTTGAAGATGTGTGTGGAGGGACTGGCAGCCTGTCCCAGGGACTTCAGTGTGGTGGAGACAGCTGGTAAGCTACAGGGAACAACAAGGTGGAAGGAAAGGGTTTTCTTCTGAGGAGCAAGCAGCAGAGACAGAAACAGAAAGACCAGTCCAGACCCTCAGCCTCGTACTTGAAGCAGCCATGACAGCGTAAGATGTAGCTCCGGGCCTCGCGGATCAGCATGCCGTTCACTGACAGCACATGCAGCCCCATCTGAAGCAGAACATTCTACAAACAACAAGTTAATGAAAAACTGAAACCAATTTCTTTTAACATTAATTTGGCAATAGTTTTATACAGTCATGGGAATCCAACTTTCTAGTTTGGTTATAATCCTTGGCTTTTGTTAGAACACCAAGAGGCTTGGTTGGGAAGTCAAGGACCTGGGTTACTGGGCAATTGCAAGATCAGAGCCTGGTCTCACTGGCAAAGCATCTCAACAGAGACTTTTTTTTTCCTGTTGGGGAAAATATTTTCATTTTGGGGCCATAAGTCCGGTTTACTTCCTCCAGAGCCCCCAAAATTACAAATAAATAAAAGGCATCACTTGCTCATGTTAAAATTCAAAAAACAAAGCTGGCTTAGTGGTGTACACCTTTGATCCCAGCACTCAGGAGGCAGAGGTAGGTGGATCTCTGAGTTCAAAGTCAGTCTGGTATATAGAGTAAGTTCCAGGACAGTCAGGGCTACACAGAGAAACCCAGCCTTACCACCCCCACTAAATTCAAAAACTTCAACAGAAAGGTGACTCCTACAAGTTATCCTGACTTTCACACACCCTGTGGCACACAAATAATCACACATTAAATATGTAATTATAATTTTTAAAAATTAAAAAAGTTTTAATGTATGCAGGTGCTTTGTCTACATATTTGCCTGCAGAAGAAGAGGGTATCAGATTCTGAGCTGACATGTGGTTGCTGGGAATTGAACTCAAAACCTCTGGAAGAGCAGCCGGGTGTTCTAAACAGCTAAGCCATCTCTCCAGCCCCTAAATATTCACCCCTATGCATATTGTCACTGATATAATGGGCTCCTCTCAAACAAAATCAACGATCATCAAGTTTACAGGAGCTTCACACCCTTGCCCTACAGGTGTAGGGTCTTCGCCACCTACCTGCATGGCAAAGTCTGTGGTCAAACAGCCAACCTGTACATCCTTAGGAATGTCACACTGCTCCAATTCCTGCTGGATCTGCTTGATATTGCTGGGGGTTATCCATCCACCCCCATCATCATCACTGTCTTCAAATTCATCTTCTTCCTCTTCCTCCTCTTCCCTTCCGCCAATCTGAAAACATCAACAGATAAACTCCTAGGCTCAGGACTGGTGGAGAGGCTCTGATGTCCCAAGGAGACTACAAGCCAGGGCCTTCCTTACCAGTAGCTCTTGCAGCTCATGATCAATGTTAGGCAGAGGGTTCCTCCAAAACACGAAAGAGCTGAATTCCAGGTTCTCCGGCCTATCAGCTGGGTGGCCTCGATCTACTGGTTCCTGTGAGGGCTTGGGCTGAGATTAAATCAAGCAACAGTTTCTTTTTTCAGTGCAAGGAATAAACCCTGTGCCTTACATATATTAGGTACATACTCTTCCACGAAGCAGAATAATTTAAAAACATGATCATTGAGAAGTTTAAAGATAAACCACTTTGTATGTAAGCTAGGGTGGGACCACTAGAAAACTGGGCTCCTGGCCCAAGTCAGTTTGCTTTGTTATCGAGAGCTATGGCATGCTGTACAAAAGAACCCAAGGGCCAAGGCCCCTGGAAAGAGTTACCTTGGAGGGCAGATGGAAACCAGAAATGTGCAGAGGAGTTTCAGGGTGCTGAACTGAGGAGCTCACTTTAACCTAAGGGGGGAAAAAAAAAAAACCAAAAAAACTAGCACTAAGAACAGTTAGTTTGAAAATACAAAATTAGGCTAATTAAAACAAACAAAAATCAATATCTCACTCCCTAGTTTTTGAATATAAAAAAACTAGAAGTCACAAAATATACAGACAAAATAACAACACTCAGACATTCTGACACCATTATTAAGTGTTTTAAGAGTATTTATGTCGGGCTGGAGAGATGGCTCAGAGGTTAAGAGCACTGACTGTTCTTCTGGAGGACCTGAGTTTGATTCCCAGGATCCACATGGCAGCTAACAACTGTCTGTAATTCGAAGATCTGACACCCTTACACAGTTATACATGCAGGAAAAACACCAATTCACATAAAATAAAAAGCCATGAAGTGTGTGCACTTGTGAAACTTTCAAGTACTCTATGGTGTGAGCAGTAGGCTAAAAGCCACAGAGCGGAATTGCTATGTATAGCATGCAGGGCTCTAAAGCTCTTAGAGTCTTTCACTTAGTCCAGACTCGTCCTGAACTCATCATGGTAGATGACTCTTCCTGTTGCTACCTCTAAGACATGAGATGACTGGAGTTAACCACCATGCCAGTTTATGAGGGGATGAAATCTAGAGGTCCTGTGCATGCCATGCAACATTCCACCAACTGAGCTGCAACCACAGCCCAGCATATACACTGCTAGGGATTGAACCCAGTGCTTTATGCATATGAGGCAAGCACTCTACCAAGGGAATAACATTCCCAGCCCAAGGTTATTTTTATTTATTTATTTTTTTTAATTTTTTATTTATTTATTTATTTATTTATTATGCATACAGTTTTACAGAAGAGGGTGCCAGACCTCATCATAGATGGTTGTGAGCCACCATGTGGTTTTGCTGGGAATTGAACTCAGGACCTCTGGAAGAACAGTCAGTGCTCTTAACCTCTGAGCCATCTCTCCAGCCCCGGTTATTTTTATTTTTAAGATTAATTTATTTAGGAATAGGAAGATGGCCAGCAGGTAAAAGGATCCACACAGTGGAGGGAGGAAACAAAGCCCCATAGGTTGTCCTCTAACCCCTCAAGAAAGCCATGGTATGTTCACACTCGTACACTCACGCAGAAGAGAAATGTAACATACAAAAATTAAGGAACTAGGTGTGGTGGCACACACCTTTAATCCCAGTGCTCTGAGAGGCAAGAGGCAGGCAGATCTCTATAAGATCCTGTCTTAAAAACAAAAAAGGGTTCAGGCCTAGATTGGACAACAGAGACCCCATGCTTTATAAATAAAGATTCATTTATTGTGTGAGAGAGACAGCACAGGAGTGTGGGCACCACAGCACACTGGGGGAGATCAGAGGACAAGCCCTCCAGGACCTACAGTCTCCTTCTGCCTTGGTTTTGTTTCAGGGAGGGACTCTCTTGTTCCTGTTGCTGTAGGATAAAACTGAGCTAACTCTCCTCTCTCTCACCTTGTAATAGGAATGCCAGGATTACAAATCCTGGCCACTGTGTCTACCTTTTTAACACAGGGTCATACATAGGTCATCAGATTATACAGGCTTCAGCCCTCTGAGGTTTTGATTATTTTAAATAAGAGTAGTAACAGACACCAGAAAAGCTCCTGGTCACTGAAGCAACAAATAACCTCTTAACTGAAAATACTCGTGGCTGTGGCTCTAGTAGGTGAATAGTCATCTATGGATGTTAACTGCAGGGGTGAAGCACAGCAACTAGCTCACTGTTCTCTCTTTATGTATGACAGTTCCCATAAAAAGATAGTAAAAACAAACCTGGGGCTGAAGATATAGCCCAGTGGTTAGGAGCACTTAGTGCTCAGTCATGAGGACTAGGGTTCAGAACTTAGTACCAAAGTGCAGGCGAAGTGGCTGACCAATACCTGTAATTCCACTCCAAGGGACATGATGCTCTCTTCAGGCCCCATAGGTAGCCTCCCCATAACCCCAAAAGCTCATACACTCAATACACATTTACAAACCAACACAAACCAATCAAATAACCCAATTCTCCTGATTTACCTTTTCTGGTTCTTGTTTTAGATGAGACACCCCAACAAATTCTGCTTCTAATTGATAAGTCAGAGCCAGCACTTGGATATCTGTGGCAGAGAGGCTGGGATAGTCTCCAGTTTTCTTGGAAAACTCAGTCACTGAAAATAAACAGGAGATTTTTATCTTTAGTTAAGGGTAAAAATCGACAGGTCCTTGGATAATCACATATATAGAGGCTGGAGAGAGATGGCTCTGCAGTTAAAAGCACTGGCTGCTCTTCTAAAGGATCCAGGTTAAGTTCTCAGCATCCACATGGTGGCTCAAAACTATCTAACTCCAATTCTAAGGGGTCTGATGCCTTCTTCTGGTCTCTGAGAGCACCAAGCTGACACATGGTTGTTGTGGAATAATTCTGTACAATGTGAAGATGTCTTGCTTTCATTGTTAATAAAAGCTGATTGGCTGGTGGCTATGAAAGATTTGGGGGCAGAAAGAATCCTGGGAAGAAGGGAGGAGTCAAAAGAGTCTTGAGCCAGAAGCTCAAGAAGCAACATGGAAAGTTCATAGACGAGGTAAACAGTCAGTCTCTGTGTCTGTATTTGGGAGCAGCAGGCCAATGGGACACAGCCAGCTAGTACTGATAAAAAACTCTGCCCACACATGTTACAAATACACACGCAGGCAAAACATCTATTTACATAAAACAAAACAAAAAAATATATGGGCCATTAAGATAGCCTAATAAAGGCGCTTGACAGCAAATCTAACTACTCTAGAATCTACACAATAAAAGGAAAACCAATTCTCTCAACCTCATTTGAACTGTGTCACATGCAAGATTTTTTTTCAAAGAATTTAGAGTTAACATCCCATAAGGGAGTGATGGCTCACTCCTATTACCCTAGCTCTCAGGAAATGGAGACAGGAGAATCTGTTGTTGTAAGGGCAACCCATGCTACTTAAGACCTTGTTTCAAAACATCACCAAAGTAACTAAACAAAGAATCAAACAAAAACAAGAATCAGGGCTGGAGAGATGGCTCAGCAGTTAAGAGCACTGACTGAGTTTGATTCCCAGCATCCACATGGTAGCTCACAACTATCTGTAATTCCAAGATCTGACACCCTTACACAGTTATACATGCAGGCAAAACACCAATTCACACAAAATAAAAATATTTAAAACAAAAAAAAGGTGTGAGTTACTAAGATTTGGTTGTTAGGCCTTAAACTCACAGAAATTCAGAAAGATCTCAGTCTCCTCAGTGATAGAATTAAAGGTATGGTAATCACTCGCAGTTATTAACGTGCTGGAATTAAAGGTGTGAGTTACCACTCTCTGACCCTCACGGCTTGACTATAAGAGATTCTGCTCTCTGATATTCCAGTCTGATTTTACTAAATATAAAATATATCACCATTCACTAGTTTTCTTTCAGACCGAATGTAAATCCCTAAACATATCTTTTTCTTCTTTTTAAATGTATTGTCTACTTTTGAGAGGAGGTCTCACTATATAGTCCTGGATGGCTTGGACTAAAAACATATGACTTCGCACTGGCCCCATCTTTTATTTTTAGTAAGACAGAGCCTCACTATCTACTCTGGCTGCCCTGGGACTCATGACCCGGTAGCGACAGTCTCTCCAGTGCTGATATGACACTACCCAGGGCGGCTGCATGCCGTTTTCTTCATTGAGGCTACCCCTCTACTCAAAACTACCATTCACCCTACATATAGGACCACAGTTTTTCATTCTGTATCTTTTAATTTCTTTAGTTTTTGGCAGTACCGGGGTCAAACTCAGAGCCTTCTGCAAGCCCTCTCCCACTGACTTTTAGGAATCCAAAGACCTTTACTGAAGGCTTCCAATGTGTCAAGGGGCATATTCTTCTTTCGGCCTACACTATGGGAGGCAGATACTATTCTCATTTTTCGGATAATGCCTAAAGTCTGCGTGATGTACACGGGGTCACACAGCTAATTTCTATTAAAGCAGGCTGAACGGATCATCTAAAACAAACGCTCTGACTAGCACCGGGGCAGATCTGTCTCCACCCCGGCCTCGTTCCCCGACAAGGCTGGCCTGGGATACTCACCCAGCCGCACGTACTCCGGGAAGGGCTCCTTGAAGCGCAGCTCGTAGGGCAGCACTGCCAGCCGCCTGCGCGTGGCCTTGTCCCGAATCTCTCTGACCACCTCCCGGATAGTGTAGATGTTTTTTCCGATGTCCTGCGGACAGACTGCCTGGTTATCACACTCGCCTGACCACACGTGCACCCCTGAAGGGCCTCGAGCCCAGGCCCCGCGCCCCTCGACAGAATCTCCTGTACCTGCAGCGGCGCATCCCTCAAGAAAGCGCCGGCATCAGCCACAACGTGCTCCACAGGCGCCATGCTGGCTTCTTGGACAGACCGCGCATGCGCGCAGACCCTGCGTCGTTCCCTACGTTTACAAGGCCGTCCTTCCAGGACCAGAGAACAGCCACTGCCACTTAGCGGCGCCCCCTGGCGGGAACAATCCACCGCTTCAGGACTAAGCGCGCATGCGCAGCTGCGCCGTTTACCCTCTCAGGGAGTGCCTGCCTGAGGGACACCTGATGTAACATGCCTCAAGATATACTTTATAGAGCTTTCCTTACTTTTAAAAGCAAATCCTGTAAATATTCACATGATTGAAAATCAGCAGATAGAGAAAGAATCTATCAGAATAAACCTATAAGATATAACTTGGCCAGATAACCTTCAAGCTGATTTGGAATAACTCTTTAAAATCTGTTATGCTATACAGCTATTATGCAGCCTACTTCATTTTGAACATCTTGGAACAATGGCTGCATTACCTAATACTCTTGCCTCACCTCCCTAAGCAAGGTACATGATTTTCTAGAAAATAATTCTTTGATGAATTGAATAGAAGGGGTATTAATAACTTCCAAATTTCCTTTTAAATCTGAGATTAGGAGGTCTGGACTATTACACACTGGCAATGCTGATTTGAGTCTTTACCATCTGCTTCCATTTAAACTGTTCTGTTTTATTCATCTGTCCTGTATCAAAAATCCTTCATTGCCCTTAATGGAACCTATTGTCTGTGATCCAAATATCTTCTGCATACCCAAAAACCTTTAAACACTTTAAATTACATTATTTATTGGGGGGGATGCCAGTGCTCATGTGAGGGCCAGAGCACAACCATGAGAGTCCGTTCTGTCCTTCTGCTAAGAGAATCCTGGAGATGGAACTTGGGTCCTCAGGCTCTGCAGGTGAAGGCGCCTTTTGCTGCCTCATCTTCAAAGGGTCACACTTTGTAGCTCTGGCTGAACTCAGAGATCTTCCTACCCACTTAGCCCCCAAATATTTTATATCGATAATCTTCTTACTCCTCAGTCTTGCCAATCTCCAGAATTTCCCAGCACTGCTTCTTCTGAAATAATATTCCAGTTGAAAGCTATTCAACTCCTTAGAGAATTTTTTCAGTGTTTTGGCATCTGTTTCTCTCTGCAGGATCTGACATTGCCTATTGTCTCCTCTGTGGATTTCTGAACACTTTACCACCCTAATCCCCCTGCCTTGGGTGGCTTCTCATCATCCCTCATCAGACTCTCCTCTTGCCCTGCAAATACAGGTAGTACCTTCTACCTAACTGCCTTTGCACCTCAATCAATTCAAGTTCTTTTCTTCAGCAATATTACCTGTCTAGACATTAATGAGCATGATGTACACTCTATTTACCCATGTGTGTTTTTTTTATGTTTATGTATTGTTTGTGGGTGCTGAGGAGGCCAGAAGATCCCCTGCAGCTGGAGTAACAGTGGCTGTGATCCACTTAATCTAAGTGCTAGGAACCTAATTCTGGTCTGCTCTTAACAGCACTAGAGAACTCTTTCTAAATATTTATGGCCAATCCTCATCCCCAGTCCACATTTCCTAGAAATTTTGAAAACTTCTGGCATCTACACTTGTTAGAATCCCAGTGATTATTATTTTAGACAGTCTTGCTATATAGCTCTGGCTGGGCTTAAACTCAGAGTTCTGTTTCAGTACTGATATTATAGCAATGTACTACCCTTTCCTTTTTAATTTAAAAATGTAAAGCATTACCAAGAATTCATTTAAGGTAGGAATCTCTGAGCCTTTGACATCCCTACCCCCACCACCAACTAGTGTTTATTTAACTACAGCATGCTGACATCACTCTGAAAAGGTGGTCTGAACTCTTCCACCTCCACTCCCATTGTTCTACTAGAGCTTTTCTCTTTCCTAGAGCTCTCTGTCTGCAATGGATTAACCTAAACAGTGAATGAAGATACAGAGTCAGAGTCTAGTAAAAGAGATTTATACAAGTTTAAAGAGATTCTAGGGTTTAAACCCTAGATAAAAATAATGATCTATCAAGTTAGTCCTGGTAGCTCATGCAGACAATCCCACCACTTCAGATTTGAAGTCAGGGAGACTGAGAGTTTAGGGTTAGTTATATATCTTAGTTATATATAGTTATAATAGTTATAATCCTTAGTTATATATCCAGTTCACTAGCCTGGGCTGCAGATGATTCTGTCTCAGATAAATGAAACAAAAGAAAAGAAGCTGATCTGGGTCAGTGATTCTGAAACTCAAGTGTGCATCAGAACCCCCTGGAGAACTTGTACAAACAAGCTCACTGGGTCTCAGTTTCTGACTTGGTAGGTGTGGACAGGACCTGAGAAGTGACATTTCTGGTAATGCTGCTGCTGTGGTCCAGGGATGAACACATGCTGAAACCCCGATTTGGGGGATTAGTTTGGAAAGAATAGATCAGTTTTTAAATACTTATTTTCTATCAAACATTAGGAACACTTATTTATGGGTCTGAAGAGATGGCTTAGTGGTTAAGAGCTTGGACAATGACAGGTGATTGTGGTGCACACCTTTAATCCAGCACTCAGGAGGCAGAGACAGATGGAGTCCGTGAGTTCAAAGCCAGTCTAGTATACAGAGTGAGTTCCAGGACAGCCAGGGCGATACATTGAATCCTTGTCTTAAATCCACCCCCCACCAAAAAAAAAAAAAGTTAGGAATGCTCTTGCCGAGGGTCAGAATTTGATTCCTAGCGCCCACATCAGATGGCTCACAAACATCTGGGATATCTGATGATCTTGCACTCATGTGAACTCACCAACACAGATGCACAAATATACACATAGCCAAGAAATAAAAAACAACTTTAGAATGTTTATATAAAAGTTTGCTTGCCACCAGGCAGTGGTGGTCCATGCCTTTAATCCCAGCACTCAGGAGGCAGAGGCAGATGGCTCTCTGTGAGTTCAAGTTCATACTGGACCTCCTGAAACTGAAGGTTGTGAGCTGTTATGTGGGTACCAGGAATCAAATACAGGTCCTCTACAAGAATAGCAAATGTTCTTAACCACCAAGCTGTCTTTCTAGTTGTTATGTTTTTTTTTAAAAAAAATTTTACTCTCTCTTATTTCTCTGTAATAGTTTGAAGGGCCATTTATATAATAATAGCACTGTGGATTGGCTGAAAAAATACCAATAAATAGTGAAATTGTGTTTAGTGTCTAGAGGAACCCTAGAGTTTGTGAATTTAGAGTTGGATTTTGAAGGACCATGCACAGGAAGACACTGAGATGTGACAGCCCAAGCGAGTGTTTGAGGATCTGAGTATGGACCTGCAGCTGGTACAGGGTGTCTGGAAGAGTTTCTCAGAAGTAAAGTAAGACCCTGGGACAACTTTATGGTGCTTTTAGCTTTATAAAAATAAGAAGTAAAATTTAAATCTTAAAACACTAACAGCAAAATTGTGTGTTTGAAGTGTTTACAGGGTTTAGAGAGATGTCAGAGACAAACTGCTGGACTAAAAGAAGACCTGAGATTGGCTCTCAGCACCCAAGTCTGGTGGCTCGTAGCTGCTGTAACTCCAGTTGGCTGGGATGACACCCTCTTCTCACCTCTGAGGGTATCTACCTGTGAAAATAGCAAACACAGGGCTGGAGAGCTGGCTCAGCGGTTAAGAGCACTGACTGCTCTTCCAGAGGTCCTGAATTCAATTCCCAGCACCCATATCGCAGCTCACAACTTTCTGTAGTTCCAGTTCCAGGCAAACACCAAGGCAAATAAATAAAAAAGTTTAAAAAAAATAGCAAGCACATATACACACAATTTAAAAGAAATTTTATTCTCATTCATTTTAAAAATAATTTATTTAACTTTATTTTATGTGCATTGGTGTGAAGGTACCAGATCTCCTGAGTTATAGATAGTTGTGATCTGCCAATATGGGTGCTGGGAATTGAACCCAAGTCCTCTGGAAGAGCAACCAGTTGAGTGTTCCTAACCTCTGAGCCATCTCTCCAGACACTAAAAGAAATTTTAAATAAAAGGTTTATACTAAGTTGTACTCTGGAAGCTGAAGCAGGAGGATCAGGAGTTCAAAGTTACCCTCATATGAGTTTAAGGCCTGCTTGGGCTACATGGGACCCTAACCCCCACCCTCCCAAATGTGAAAAGAAAAGGCTTGGTATGGTTGTCCATGCATTTGCTGATGTGATGCTCTTACCCTGAGGTACCAGGTGGGAGGACCACTGTGAGTTAAGCCTAGCTTGCATTATACACTGATTTCCAGCTTAGCTACAACTCCAGGGAGACCCTGACTTTAAACAAAGTCAAAGCTGGGTGTGGCAGCGTACACCTTTAGCCCCAGCATTTAGGAGGCAGAGGCAAGTGGACGTCTGTGAGTTCAAGGCCAGCCTGGTCTACATAGTAAGTTCCAGGCTAGCCAGGGCTACATAATAAGACCCTGTCTGTCATGGAAAAACAAAAACAAAATATTGACACATGCAGGCTTAAATCCGTGTTTGAGCAGTTTTCTCTCAAACTGCTTTTTTGGAGGTACCACTGAGATCCCCAGAGACCAGACCTCAAAACACTGGGGATTCCAGAGCTCCTTGGAGTGGGGAAGAGTTTGGTGGTCAAGGAGCTTCTAGGGGGTAAGAAACCTGGATTCCAGGTGATGCCTCCAGAAAGTCATCTGGTTTGTCACCTCAGGGGGTAATCTGGTTAAATAGCCTTCTGTTTGGACACATAAAAGAGGTTGGACAGCCACTGATCTAGTGTCCAGGACCCATGGAAGATGTCACTGGATTCTCCTCCTCTGCTCAGGCGTATGAACAATGGTGGCCACCCCTGGTTGTCTTTACTGTGTGTCTCTCCATGTGTCTCTCTGTTTTTTCTCTGATGGGAGAACCCCCTGGTTCAAGGCCTGTGCCCCTCCTGCTGGGGATCTGAATCCTTTTGGCTGTCACATCACCCACTCAGAGTCCACAAAACCAAAGCTGACCTCCACCTTGCCACAGTGGGAGCAGGAGCGTGCTTGTTTTGTTGTTTGACTCCTGCTCAGTGAGGGATGGTCTCTATGTGGTGGGAGGGAGGGTAAGCAGAATGCACCCAGGGAGGGGGAACAGTTCCCCCAGGGGTCATTTCCTCTGCTCCATGGCTGTTCTAAGTAGTCCCTGGGAAAGGGAAAAGTTTCCCTGTGCTGACCCTGAAGGCAAAGAGAAAGTTCCACTCTTTTCTCTCTCATGATTTATTTCTTCTTTTTAACCAATGATCTGTATAATTGGGGACCTGCTATTCTCTGCAAAAAGAAAAACTTCCCTTGGCCTAGGCAGGGGGATCGATGCTAGACAGCCTGGACAGAATAAATCTTCTGACCAAGGAGACTTGAAATTTTTTTTTTGGTTAGGTGCTTTTTAGAAAGATTAAAGATCACTACTAGAAATATTTCCTTTGTCACCCAGTTGGCCCCAATATATGCTAGAATTTCTCTCTCTCTCTCTCTCTCTCTCTCTCTCTCTCTCTCTCTCTCTCTCTCTTTTAAGACAGGGTTTCACTCTGTATTTCACTTTGTAGACCAGGCTGGCCTCGAACTCACAGAGATCCACCTGCCTCTGTGTTGTGTACTATTATTTTAAGATGTTATATTTGTTTATGCTGTGGAAAATTTGTTTAGTGATACTTAACTCTGTGAAGCTTTGTTACTGTGCCTGTCTAAAACACTTGATAGTCTAATAAAGAGCTGAAGAGCCAAAAGTAAGGCCAGAGAAAGGATAGGAGAGGCTGGCAGGCAGAGAGAATAAATAAAAGGGGAAGTCTGGGGTAAGGAAGGAGCTAGAACAAGGGAGGATGATGTCAGAGGTCAACCACTCAGCCATCCATCTAACCATCCATCCGGCCAGCCTTGGAGTAAGAAGAGTAATATTTACAGAAGAAAATGATAAAAGTCCACAGCCAAAAGGTAGACAAGATAATTTAATTAAGGAAAGCAGGCAAGAAACAGGCCAGCATTTATAATTAATAATAAACCTTTGTGTGTGATTTATTTGGGAGCTGGGTGGCAGGCCCCCCAGAAGAGCAAAAGAACCAACAACACCCCTGCCACAAATGCTGGGATGAATGCTGCCCAGCTTGTTAAACACCTTTTGAGTTACCTCCAGCAACTGGGACCTACTTATATCTTTAAATTTCTCTAACTTTTAGCTGGTTGTTGTTGGTGAATGTCTTTAATCCCAGTACTCAGGAGGCAGAGGCAGGTGAATCTCTGTGAGTCTGTGGCCAGTCTGGTCTACAGAGTGAGTTCCAGGACAGCCAGAGCTACACACAGAAAAACCCTGTCTTGAAAAACAAACAGATGGGTTTAACAACAGAGAATTGAATGGGACAAGACCTTTTGCATAAACTGAAAGCCACCATCACCTTCTCTGATGATGAGACATATATAGTTAGATACCTGGTGTGGAATATTTAACTATCCAAAGATGTGTTGCATTTATTTTTGTTGCAAACTATTTGTTTAACTATTGAAAGATGTGTTGTTGCTTTTGTTTACTTATGTAAAGATGTTTTGCTCAATTACCTTGCCTGCCTAAGGCACCACCTGATTATGCAAGAAAAAGTTGAACAGCTAACATCGAGGGAGGAAGTGTAGGAGGGACTTTGAGGCAGGGAGATTACGGAGGAGGAAGTTAGAAGGAAGACAAAGAGACACCAGGGAGAGGCCACAGGACAGACAGACGGACAGAAGTGGAGGAAGCAGGAAAGTAGGACATACAGAATGAAAGAAAGGTAAAAAGCCCTAAAGAAAACATAGCTAAATATAAACTAGTTAAATTAAGTTAGAAGAGCTAGTGGGACAAGCCTGATCTAAGCCTAAGAATTTGTAATTAATAACAGGTTTCCAGGTCTTTATTTGGGAGCTGGTTGTCTGCTCAAAGAGAATTTCAATTACAGATACCCAGAAAAATTATGGTATCTTACCCTCTGTCAGAAGAATATCGCCTACCTGAAAGTTCTGTCTCCAATCAAAAGATATAGTTAGACTATTTCTCAGACTAACAACAAAGATTCCTGGGGCTATGGGTGGAAACAACCCCCCAGGACTTGCTCAGTTCCAAGTTTCTATAATTAATTGTTCAACTAACTGGTTCTGCTACTCCATCCAGATTAAACAGTCCTCAATGAGCCTGGAAACAAAAAGGGAAACTGAAGTCCATATTGCCTGGCTTGGAGAGACAAACATCTTGGTGCCCTGCCTCACTGTGGAATACACCTCTCCTGCCTATGAAGAAACCTGGGACCTCTGAGTCTTCCAGAGAAACGGGTGCACACTGTCTTGGACATGAAGGATGCATTCTTCCAGCCTTCCATCGACAGAGGTAAGTCAACCCATCTTTGCTTTTAAGTGGACAGACCCAGTGGGAAATTACAATGGGCAACTTATATGGACCAGGTTGCCCCAAAGATCTAAAAATTCATCAACCTGTTTGATGAGACACTAAGAGCTTACCTCTTTCCCTTTCATTAGAGGTTTCCTTGGGAAGGGGTCACTGAGAGGCTACTGCGAGACTTACAGACCTTGGACTATAGAATGTTAGCTAAGAAATCCCAACTTAGGCCTCTTTCTGCCACTGCCATGCTACCCAGACTGAAGAAGACTCGGAAACTCCGGGACCATCACATGGCCACGGCCGTATCAGTAAACACGGAAAGCACCCAGGAGGTCGAGGAAGTGCTGGAGGGATGCATCACCACAAGACCAACTTTGACAAATATCATCCAGGTTACTTTGGAAAGTTGGTATGAGGCATTACCACTTAAAAGAGGAACCAGAGCTTCTGTCCAACTGTCAACCTGGATAAATTGTGGACCCTGGTCAGTGAGCAGACAACGCTGCAAAGAACATAACTGGAGCTGCTCCCATCATTGATGTTGTGCGACCAGGCTACTACAAAGTTCTGGGGAAGGGAAAGCTCCCCAAGCAGCCTGTCATCGTGAAAGCCAAATTTTTCAGAAGAACTGAAGAGAAGATAAAGGGTGTTGGAGGCACCTGTGTCCTCCTTAGGGAAGGCTAATTAAGTGCTAATATTTTCCAAAAAAAGAAGAAAAAAAAAAAAGAAATCCCAATTTAGTACATCAGGGGCTACCTATCTTGGATACTGCCTGAGGGGAGGCAAAAGGAGCCTGTCTCAAGTAGGATTACCGCCATCCTTCAAATCCCAATTCCAAAGTCTAAGACACAGGTTCGGAAGTTCTTAGGTGCAACTACGTATTGCTGCCTTTGGATACCAGTCTGTGGGAATAGCAAGGCCTCTAAACATCAGCACAAATATGGACACTGAGTTCCTAATCTGACAGGCTGTGGTGGTGCATATCTTTGATCCCAGAACTTGGGAGGCAGAGGAATGTCTGTGAGTTGGAGGCCAGCCTGGTCTAGAGAATGAGTTCACCTTCAGACCTATTACTTTCAGACGCCTCAAAACCATTTCTTCTGTCTGTCCATGAAACAAAAGACAATAAGGGTTTCAACCCAAATTTTAGGTTAATGGAAACACCCTGTGGCATACCTGTCCTAAAAACTGGATTCTGGGGGCTAGAGAGATGGCTCAGCGGTTAAGAGCACCGGCTGTTCTTCCAGAGGACCCGGGTTCGATTCCCAGCACCCACATGGCAGCTAACAACTGTCTGTAGTTCCAGTTCCAGGCAAACACCAAGGCAAATAAATAAATAAATAATAAATAAAGTTAAAAAAAAAACTGGATTCTGTATAAAGTCACAGGATGGCCCACCTGTGGCAGCTACTGCTCATCTAATGAAAAACAGACACGTTAACTGTGGGTCAGGATCTTATAACTCACGGTATCCCCTCCGGGGAGCACTAGAATGCTGGCTCTAATGCCTGTGTGACCCAGTACCAGGTCCTACTCCTGGGCCACCCTCAAGTCTGGTTTGAGAAATCCACTGTCATCAATCCTGCTAACCTCCAGCCTGATGAAGACCTAAGGGTGCTCATCCATAGCTGCCATGAGATAAAGATGAGGCCAGTACATGGGAGTTGCAATAGTTAGCTTAACCAAAATCATTTGGGCCCAAACCAGGTGCCTCAGCCCAGAGAGCAGAACTGATCAATCTGACCCAGGCTCTCAGATGGAGAAAAGGAAAATCCACCACCCTATGCACAGATAGTCACCCACTGTGCCTTTATTACTGGGCATGTCTACAGTATGATGTATAGAGAAAGAGGGCTTCTCCCTCCTAGAGACCAATTGGACTCTCCTATGGACTGCTGTCCTTTACTGCTAACCGCTGACCTGGCTACCGGACAAATGGTCCTCAGATCAGTGGGGCCTATGGACTCCACAGGAAAGAAGTTGGACAGGTCAAGCATACACATTGATGCAGGACACCAGAGGGAAAGACTGTTCTCCCAGAAACAACTGGCAGGGCTGTGGAGACTGACCTTCACCAGGCTACTCATTTAGGGTTTATGAAACTTTCTAGAGTTCTTTCTTAGAGTTGCTCAGACCCAGGTATGTTATAACTGGATAGCCTGGCTCAAGATGTCTCAGCCAGGTGCCAGATTTGTGCTCAATTAATTCAAAAGCCCAAAAGGGGATCAAATGAGAGGCCAGCACTCCAATGAACTCTGGGAAAACTGACATCACTGAGATTGGCCTGCTAGGGATGGATACAAGTACTCGCTAGTTTTTATAGATGCCTTTTTCTAAATGGGAAGAAGCATTCTACCCAGACTGAAATCGCTCAAACAGTAGCTAAAAATCTCTTCCAGGAACTGGTTCTGATTTAGTCTCCCCTAGAAATGGAGTCTGACAATGGCCCAGCTCTCACAGACAAACCTCTTTAGTTATTCAAGAGATTGAAAACTTCATTTGTGAATATAGACCTCAGAATTTTAGGCAGGCAGGAAGGATAAACAGGACATTAAACACAACAAAACGGGGCTGGAGAGATGGCTCAGAGGTTAAGAGCACTGGCTGTTCTTCCAGGGGTCCTGAGTTCAATTCCCAGCAACCACATGGTGGCTCACAACCATCTGTGATAACATCTGGCACCCTCTTATGTATACTGTATACATAATAAATAAATAAACCTTTAAAAAAAATAAAAACAACAAAACTCTCATTAGAGTCCAGTGATGGGTGGATAGACTTTGCTTTACTTTGGGCCTGCTACACCCTATATAGGGAGGGGTTTACTACCTATGAGATTATAGCTGGAAGACTTCCCCAATGCTTCTCTAGCTCAGAGGCCAGCAGTTGATAGTACTCTCCAATCACTCCTTTCTCAGGTCATTACAAGCCTTCTGGTCCTCCATGAGCTACGAACTGGACTAGCAGAGAGACCTAGCTGACCGACTTCCACAACCACCACCAAGTTTATCCTTGTTCAAGTCCTTTGATACCAACCTGGTCAATCTGGTGCTGGAACCAACTTGGAAAAGATCCTAGATTCTCTTCACTCCTCCGATTGTGAAAGTAAGTAGCATCACATGGTGGATCCACCACACCCAGGTCAAGAAAGTGGAAGCAACAAATGATGCAAATAAAGTGTCTCTGGGCTATGGATCCATTCATTCCATCCTGGTTTCACCAGGCCCTGGCCCTTCCACTCACTGCTCCTCTATCTGCTTCTGGGTCTTCAGTTTGGTATGAATACAGGGTCATGGTCCAAACCCTACCACCTTCGGGCCTGGACCTGGAAACTGAGAAAGACACATATGGGGAGGTGATAGCTAGTGTGGCTACAGACCACCAGCCCACATTCCTTCTTATTAACTCACTGATGCCCAATTTAAGCTTCTGGTTGTACTGGAGAAAAGAAAGAAATGGTAGTTTATCTTTTGAGATAGGAATACAAAACAGTTTATAATTCTATGCATGCCTTGAGGCTGGGCCCTCTAGTTGCCAGAAACAAGGGAATTTCCATGGTAAAAAATTAAGAGTTGTGAAATTGAGGCTTCCTGAAGAATTCCTTAAGAAAGAGTCTGGCCTTGGGAAAACAGGGAAAACTCAGAGAACCAGACTCTATGCCATAGGAAGGGACCCTGGGGATAGAGTTAATCATTTCCACCCAGAAATCAGACAGGATTACTGGTTAGACTTTAAACGGTCTTCCCATTGACTGACAAAACTCACTGTGACTGGGTGCAGCCCAAATTCATGTTAAAGGACTTACAAGGGACTGGAACTAGTCTAATACCCCAAACCTTTCATCTAGGCATTTCCCCTTACTCTGACCCCCTCCCTTTTTAATCTGCACAGCAGCAATATCACAGGGCTTGTTGGGCATGTTCTTTTTTTAAATATTTTTATTATGTTATGTGCATTGGTGTTTTGCTTGCATGTCTGTGAGGGTGTCAGATCTTGAAGTTAGAGACAGTTGTTAGCTGCCATGTGGGTCCTCTACTAGAGCAGTCAGTGTTCTTAACTGCTGAGCCATCTCTCCAGCCCCATTGGGCATGTTCTAATGCTGACTAAATGTGCCTCTTCTGATGCTTTCCAAACCAAGTAGACAGGTTCATCAGGACCTAGAGCTATTAAAAGTTTCCATTTCTGAATTAAAAGAAAAGTTGTATTCCTCTGCAGAAATGACCCAACAAAATTGGAGGCGCTTAGACTTACTGCGCATGAGACAAAGGAAACTCTATATGGCTTTGGGAGAAACTTGTTGTTTTTATGATAATTTGTCAAGCATTGAGTTCCAAGTCAGCCAGGGTTACGTAGAGGCACTGTTTGCTAATTTATACGGTATAGTTTACTTCATACAGGGAGGAAATGGGAGATAGTTCCCCATGGGGACATTTATGGACTTGGGTAAAGTTTTGAAGTGTATCCTCTTATGTTTCTATTTTTGCTTTTTAGAACAAGAACAGATGCTCTACAAAAAGCATTTATACTTCAAGAACTGAGAACAAGGCCTAGCATATAGTTGGCACACAGTGCCAACATCAGCAAAATACACATGATGCTTGAATTTCATCAGTATACCTTTGTGGTGTCAATACATCCCTTGCAATTTTGGAGCCGTGGTTTAGTTACACGGTTTATCCGACATTCAGCTTTAAGAGAAAACATACTGTGTAGTGTGGGCTGTCCTGGAACTCACTCTGTAGACAAGGCTGGCTTCGAACTCACAGAGATCTGCCTGTCTCTGCCTCTCAAGTGCTGGGATTAAAGGCATGTGCCACCACTGCTGGGTTTAGCATACTATTTTTTTAATCTAGCAATCCCCTAAAGACTCGATGATTTAACTGACTGGATGGTCTTCTCCCACCTGTTCCACGGAGGGGGAACAACTCTACCTACTTCCAAAGGAGTAAATAAACCCCTGGCACCCGCTGAGTCTTTACACATTTGCCCAAGCACAGCCCAATAGGAAGAGGTCCTTTCCATCCCCGACCTCAGTAGGTCAAAGGCTTGCAGCCTGGATTTAGGTGGTTCGCACCTGCGCGCCCCGGCCAGCCTCTTCCGGGTCAGGTGACCGCGCGCGCTCACGTGACCCGGCCCGAGTGCGGGCGCTGGAAGGCGGAAGTGGAATAGAGTTGGGCGCCGCTGGTCTGGCCCCTTCAGGTAGGTGGCGCGGGCGCTGGGGGCTCGATGGCGAGCGGGCTGCGCGGGGTGGCCGGGGGGCGGCGGGCCGCGCGAGGGGCCGGGGGCGGCGCAGGGCGGGCGCCGGGGGGCGGCGGCTTCCTGTGGGAGGGGCCTGGCGCGCGGTTCCGGCCTCCGAGGAGGGGTGTCCCGGCTCGCGCCCGAGCGGGGTGGGCGCTGGGCCCGGGTGGGAGTCGCCAGCTGCTGGCACTTCCGGAAGGGGACCCCTGCCTGGGCGCCTGCGGTGCAGAGGAACCGCGTCTGGAAAGGGCGCCCGGCCTTGGCCGAGGAAACTCGCAAAGTGCCTGGGAGTGGGCGTCTGGCTTGTAGGGACAGGAGAAACATCTGGATGTTGCGGCCTGGATCTCATCCAGAGAGTCTCTTCTTTGCGTCTTCATTGAAGATGATGGCGACCTAAGACTTTGATTTCGGTCCCGTTCAGTTTTTTAAACTTCAGGAGGGATCCCTGAGTCTTGATCGGCTGACTCTGGTCACACCCACTTTGCCCTGATTGCTTAGGGTTTCCACTTGTTGGGAGCCTAGCCCTTCACATCCTATTTCTTTGAGATGCTCCCGGATCGTCTCATGTTCGAGAACAAAAAAATTAAAGACGTGTAGGTGCTTTGCTGGGATCATAACATTTCAACCTACACTGTTGTCAGCGACCTGGGCCAGCAACGCATTGACTGCTTAAGTTTTGGACAGTTGCAAGTCTACTGATACTGTTTTAGACATTCCATCTTAGGCTTGAATTACGCAGTTTCCTTTACCACGTGACTTCTTATCTTAACCAGCAGTGACTAGGTGGGGTGAATGAGAAGTTTCTGTTGTGTTCCTTAGAACTGTGACCTGGATCATATTTTTTGAGGTTAAAATACCCATCTTAAGGCATGAAGATGGCTTCATGTTCCAGGCCAGTCTAGGCTACACTGTTAAGACCTAAACAAACAAACAGGCCACCTTCTTCCTTTCACATTTACTAAACTTTGCAGAAAGTAAAATGAGTTTCATGAATGCACTGAAGGAATCAGGGTTCAAATGACAGCCAGAATCACAGGTCACTAGGAGGGAAAGAAGTACTCACATTAATACATTAATTGAAGTTAATACATTTAGCTGAAGAATTGAGTGTATGACAGATCAAGAGCTAATTTTTGTAGCAGTCTTGAGAAGTCATTTCAACCATACAGAGAACAAACAGCTAAGAGAGTTGACTTTAAAAATACTTATTTTTATTTATGTGTGTGTTCCTGTCTATGTATGTCATATGTAGGGTGTGGGTGCCCATAGAGGCCAGAAGAGAGCTTTGGGTCCCTTGAAGGTAGAGATGGAAGAGAACTAAACTTTGGTCCTTTGGAAGAACAGTAAATGCTCTTAACTGCCGAGCCATCTCTCTAGCCCCAGTTTGACTTATCTATCTTCTTGCTTACTCATCTTCCTGCTAGGTAGTAAATCATTCAGGGGTAGTGATCCTGTTTTATGTGGCCTCCTCGGCTACTAGCCTCATGCTGGTGTATTGTAAATACTTGGTCAGTGTTTAAGAAATAAGGGTGTTTTTAAAGGTGCATTCTGCTGTATGTGGTGAAGAAGGTGTTTGAACTTATGTTTTCCGTCTCTTTCTCTGGTCACGGACGCTCCTGTGTTCTGTGTTATTGGTGTGTGGGAAACATAGAGCGTGAGGAAAAGGTTCAGATTGGCCTGTCATTCTCTTTCATTTTCTCTTTTGTTATTGAACTTTGCACCCATTCCACTGAGTTACAGCCTTAGCCCTTCTCTTTTTATAATTTTTTCTTTTTCATTTGAGACAGATCTCAGTAAGTTTTCCTGGATATCCTGACACTCCTGTAGCTCAGGCAAGCCTTGAACTGTGCTTCTCCTGCCTGTCTCCTGAGTAGCTGGGATTGCAGGCCTGCACCACCAGGTCCGTCTTTCACTTAATGACTACTTACCAATTTGCAAAAAACTTATGCCAGAATATAATTTATTCTTAAGTGTTGGTTATTTATTTACTTATTTGAGACAAAGTTTCATTACGTATAGTTCCGGCTGGTCTAGAACTCACAAAGATCCACCTGCCTCTGCCTCCCAAGTGTTGGAATTAAAGTTGTGTTAAATTAAAACTATGCTCAGACTTTTCTTTTTTTGACACAGGACCTCACTATGTCTTTGGCTTTTTTTTTTTTTAAACTTTATTTATTATTTTTATTTATTTGCCTTGGTGTTTGCCTGGAACTGGAACTACAGACAGTTGTTAGCTGCCATGTGGGTGCTGGGAATCGAACCCGGGTCCTCTGGAAGAGCAGATGGTGCTCTTAACCGCTGAGCCATCTCTCCAGCCCCGTCTTTGGCTTTTTGATACACAGAAGGTTGTAGCCCTGGCTGGCCTCAAACTGGCCATGTTGCTAAGGAACTTGTGGTTGGTGGACTCTCTTGTCTCTACCTTTCTAGTGCTGGGGTTTGTGGCAAGCCGCTTCTGGCCTATAGAACGACGAGTCACTATATGTATGATTTTTTTTGGATTATATTTTATTGGAGTATAGTTTAGTTGTGAAATGGTGGAAAGAAGACCCCTGAGATTTAGCCTGTTTATATAGGGAAGCCTGGCGCGTGATTGGTGTCTATCACAATGTCTTATTAACATATAGCTGGTGATTGGTTTAAAGTAGTATTTATTAGTATATGGCTGGTGATTGGCCCAAAATAGTGGCTCATTAACATATTTGAGGATCGCATCGGATAGGTCTTTTTTTAATGTCTAATTAGTATAGGCATATTGGATTGGTCATTATTTGATGTCTAATTAGCATAAGCAGCAATAGAATGTTTTGGCAAGTTGTGTAAAGGCAAACTGCGCCCTACAGGGGTTGGAGGCATTCATTTTCCATTGTGTCTGGCCCAGCGTCTCATTCAATTCTTGACCTGTGATCTGCATTGCTCTCAGTCAATGGATGAAGTCTGACTTTAGATCCCAGAACTAGTAAATAAGTTGAGGAGTTGGTTCTCTCCTTCCAGCAGGTGTCCTGGTTAGTGGCAGACATCTTTACCTGATCCTGATGAGCTATCTTTTCTACATGTTATTTTTTTCCTAGGCTTATTAGTTTTTATTCATAAAAGCAATAAAAATGTCATTTAAAAATAACTTTCAGGGGCTGGAGAGATGGCTCAGCGGTTAAGAGCACCGTCTGCTCTTCCAGAGGACCTGGGTTCGATTCCCAGCACCCACATGGCAGCTAACAACTGTCTGTAGTTCCAGTTCCAGGCAAAACACCAAGGCAAATAAATAAATAAATAAAGTTTAAAAAAAATAACTTTCAAATATAAAAACGTGCTATTAGAGTGGGTATAAGTGGCATATACTTGTAATCCAAACACTTGGGAGGCAGAAGCAAGAGGATTGCTCATGTTCACATGTTCAGATACAGCTCGAGTTACAAGAAAGAAAGAAAAAGACATGTAGAAAAAATAGAATAGGATTAGAGATTGTAAACGTACAGTGTAACTGCCTTGTTGAGAAAACCCTGCCCACACTACTGTACTGTCTCAGTCCATTTTGTGGTGCTGTAACAAACACCCACAAGCAGAATGATTTATAAACTGTAGAAGTGTGTCTTGGGAGTGATGAGTGATACTGAGAAGGCACTTTGGAGGGCCTTCCTGCTGTGTCATTCCATGGTAGAGAACATGTACACAGGACTAAGCTGTTCGTAACAGAACCTGTCCTGTGTCCTGTTAACATAAGACCTCTCATGACCTAATCTCTTAAAGATCCCTCCTCTCGTGGTGGGAGGGGGAAGGGACCATGAATAAGGATATACAGGGTTAGAAAGTGTGACTTCTTTGTTCATAATAATAATAATAATAATAATAAAGAAAAAAAATAAATACAAAATAAAAAAAAAATCCCTCCTCTCATCCTTGTTGCACTGGGGTAAAATCTCCATCATGTACAGTCTAGGGAATACATTCAAACCTTCGCTTATGCCACAGTTGTCTTTTCCTAGGAAAATATTCTTCCTTCAGTGGATATTTGCACACTCCTACTTTATTACAGTCATTGTTCTAGGGTTTGGCTATTCAGTATGGAAGCCACTGACCACACAGTACTATTGAACCCTGGTATAGCCTCTGAATGTCAAATACATCAGCTTCTGAAGATTTGATATGAAAACTGAAATGTTGTACTATCACACCCCATCCTACCCTAGCCATTGTTTCTCTATGTAGCCCTGGCTGTCCTGGAACTTACTCTGTAGACCAGGCTGGTCTCAAATTTAAGAGATCTACCTGCCTCTGCCTTCTGAGTGCTGGTTTTAAAGGAATGTGTCACTACTGCCCAACTTACTCTGATGTTTTTATATTCTAGTAAAATCATATAAGTGTAATCTATAAATATATGCTATAAATGGTAATTTTAAATACAGTGTAATTAAATGAATTTCAGTAAGGAACAGTGACTCATGCCTATAATCTTAGCACTCCTTTTTTGGGAGTTGGGAGGCAGGTCTTACATTTGCTCAGTGCTTAGGCTTTTTGGAACTCACATTGTAGCTCAGGCTATCCTCAAGCTGACACCCCCTTCTACTTTAGCCTCTTGGATTCTAGGATTACAAGTGTGCTGGTTCCTATATAAAGATCCCAAAGAGGAGAAGGCATGGTTCTTGTCATGTGACTGAGTGAGGGTAGAGTGGTGCAGGGGAAGGGATGGCAAGATGGAATGCCTGAAAGGAGAAGCACCTTTTGCAGGTTTGGGGACCAGCCAGGAGCACAGTGTGGCTGGAGAGGGGGTAAGTGAGTTGGGAATGGAGAGAATGAGTTCAGAAGAGTATTGGGTGTGGGAGGAAACATTGGGCAGGTCAGGCCTTTGTGTGGATGTTGGTTTTCATGGGATGAGTGAGCCATCGAGCTGAGGAGTGAATACAGTCTATCCTGCCGTATTGTTGTGTGAAGAAGAGCCAGGCTAGAAACAGAAAGATGTATAAGGAGGACATTGCCACTGGTGAAAATGCATTAGTATGTACTTGGAAGCTCAACCAGCAGGATTTGTGGATGAGTTCACGTGGATATGGAATGTGAAAAGATGGGAGCAGTCAAAGGTGACTCCAAGTTTAGTATGTGAACAGGTAGAAATGGAGTTATATTAAGTGGGGGACAAGAGTTGGAGATGTGGCCCAGTTGGTAGAGTATTTGTCTAATTTGCATAAAGCCTGGGGTTAGATCTGAAGCACTGCCTACACACCTCGTGGCATACATCTGTCATCCCAGCATTCATGAGGTAGAGACTGGAGGAGGATTAGAAGTTCATTCAGGTTTATCCTTTGGAATCAACCTGGGCTACAGAAGACCCTGTATCAGGGAACAAAAAAGATTGGGGTTGTAGGGTAGTGAGGGCTTGGGCTTAGTTTTGTTCATATTCATTGTGAAAGGCCTAGTATAAACCCACGGGAAGATACTAGGGGCAGTTAGATGAGCAAGTCTGGTGACAAGCAAGGGCAAGAGGCATAGAACACAGAGCTGTTACTTCCTGGGTTGTAGTTGAGCCTGGAATACAAGTCCAAGAAGAGTGCTGCTGCTGCCATTAAACTCTGGAGTCAGTCTCGGTAGTCTGAAGGCCAGCTAAGCCCTGCGGTAGGTCACTAGGAACTTGGGTCTCTGCCACCTTCTTCTTTTTTTCCCCCTATTTGTTTCAAGACAGGGTCTCACTATGTAGCCCTGACTGTCCTGGAATTGACTATGAAGACCAAGGTGGTCTTAGACTCAGAGATCCATTTGCTTTTTCCTCTCAAGTGCTGGGATTAAAGGCCCTTTTAAAAACAAGGTGTGGCCTAGAGAGACGGCTCAGTGCTGTCTGTTCTTTCAGAGGAGGCCGGGTTTAATTCCCAGCACCTACATGGCAGCCCACAACTGTCTGTAACTCCAGTTCCAGGGCATTTGACACCGTCATGCAGGTCGAACACTTAAAACAAAATGAGCAAGCTGACAGATTTCTTTTGCTGTAGTTGAGAAGGCTGTTCTCTCAACTTTTACCTTGCAGTACAGCTGAGATTGGCTGTGTTGGCAACCAGTTTAGGAGCCTTGAAGGCAGGAAGAGAGAAAGGCAGGTGGGAGGTAAATGGCTTTTTAAAGTTTAAAATACCAGCTTCAGCAAACACAAGTTGATATAGTGCATCCCCCTCCCCCCCATGCAGCTTGCCATAGTGTAGCTTTAACACAAATACAACCTCACACTGACTGGTGACTGACCCTTGGATGTCAGTCTTGGTCTTGGGATCTGAAGTTTTTCTCAGTAAGATAGTAGATTCATGAACATCAGCTCAAGTTGTGATCCCATTAGTGAGCTGTTGCTTTAAACACATGCAGTTGTTTATGTACTGTGTTCACATTGGTGTTGAGGCACATGTGTGAGGCCATGGCACACACGATGGTCAGGGGATGACTTGCATGGTCCTTCTTTCCTCTGGCCTGGTGGGATGGAGTGTGGGCAGCAAACACATTTTCCAGGCATCTCAGCAGCCTGGCCCATGAGCTTTTGAACCTGCATAACTGAGGACTGTGATGAACTCTCCTTCCCTTCGAGTCCATCTGTCTACTTGCTGTCTGTTCAGAAGCTTGTGAGCCTCCTGCTCCTATCACAGCCACAACTTAGAAGCCATGACTTGAGTGGGAATGCCTGCTGGGCAGTGCCAAGTCTCTTGACTCATTGACCTCACTGTTGTAGCATAGGCTAGCCCGGAACTTGTGATTCTCCTGCCTCAGCCTGAGGTTACAGGCCTGTGCTTCTAGGCCAGGATGGCTCTGCCCTTCTTCTTTTTCCTGTGCGTGTGTGTTTGTATGCATGTGTTGCTTTTAGGAAGTACAAGTTATTGAACCTAGAGCTTCATGGATGCCAGTCAAGAGCTCTACCACTGAACCACTATCCTAACCCCCCCCCCTTTCTTTTCTTTCTCTTTAATTTTTGAGACAAGATCTCACTGTATATCTCTAACTGGCCCATAACTCTCTCTGTAAACTGGGTTAATCTTCAGCTGGCAGAGATCTACCTACCTTGGCCTCCTTAGTGCTGGGCTTAAAGGAGTCTTTTGTTTGTTTGTTTGTTTGTTTTTAAAAGAAAGAGTGTCATTTATCCCAGGCTGGCTTCAGATTTACTGTGTAACTGAGACTGTCCTTAAAATCCTGATCCATGGGGCTGGAGAGATGGCTCAGAGGTTAAGAGCAACGACTGTTCTTCCAGAGGTCCTGAGTTCAATTCCCAGCACCCACATGGTGGCTTACAACCATCTGTCTTGAGATCTGGTGCCCTCTTCTGGCACACAGGCATAGTAGAGGCAGAATGTTGTATACATAATAAAATCTTAAAAAAAAAAAAAAAAAATCCTGATCCTTTTGTCCCTACCTCCTGAGTGCTGACCTTAGAGCTCTGTGTTCTCTCTCGCTCTCTATCTGCATTAGCCCAGGTTGGCCTAGAACCTTGTTAAAATACATAGCCAAGAATTATGTTCTTAGCCAGAACTTTCTCCTAGAAGCGGGAGCATCAGGAGTCCAAGGTCACCCTCAATTTCATAAGGAGTTTGAGGACACTCTAGGCTAGAGGCCCTGTTAGAAAACAAAAAGTAAAGGGCCAAACAGCAGTGGAGTGGTGAACGCAGGCTGACTGCATAGCTCAGAGCTGCTTAGAGGTGCAGGGCCTGCTTAGCGTCGGCCAGGACTGTGGTCCTCATCCTGAGCACTGAGGAGAACAACGAGCAGGACTGGATAGATGCTTCAGTGTTTAAGAGCCCTTGTTACTCAGAGGACCCAAGTTCAGTTACCACAGTGACTCACAACTGCCCGCAACTCCAGTTCCAGGGCCTACTGACCTCCAAGGGACCGACTTGTACTTGGTTTACATAAGAACTCATGTAAGCATACATACATACAAGTAAATAAAAAACAAACAAATATTAAAAACCTAAACAAACAAGAAGAAAAAATAATAATCAACTGGTCCTAATAACCCAGATGGCTAAGTAGAAGGTATAGCCATACAATGGAGCAACATTCATCCACAAAAAAGAAAGACATGCTACAGTGACCTGAAAGCATTCTATAAAAGAAAACAGTCACAAGAGGCCACACAAAACCAGGTGATAGTGACACACACCTTTAATTCTAGCAGTTGAGAGGCAGAGGCAGGTGGATTTCTGTGAGTTTGAGGCCACTCTGGTCTACAGAGCAAGTTCCAGGACAGCTAGGGCTACACAGAGAAGCCAGAGAGAGACAGAGACAAAGGTTACATGATTGCATTTGTACAGTATACAGAAGAGAGCACCAAATGTCATCATAGATGGTTTTTGAGCCACCATGTGGTTGCTGGGAATTGAACTCAGGACCTCGGGAAGAGCAGCTAGTGCTCTTAGCCTCTGAGCCATCTCTCCAGCCCCCAACTTCTCCTTATGTTTCCATTGTGAGCATTAAATATTTTCTGTACTGGAGCCTGCACTCAGGCTTTTACATGCTAGGCTGAGCTACCTCCCAGCATTACTTAGGGTGTGAGGTGCCAGCAGGTGCCAGCAGGTATGGACCCCAGTGAAGAAGGTGACCAGAGTAGAGTGGTGGTAAGCTTGCTCACAGACCCGTGCTCTTCTCGGTTCCCTGTATAGTAGTGTCTGGGGGCTATCCTCTGTCTTCCTGGAGTCTTCAGAGCCTTTTCGTCTGTTGAGAAACAAATTTGAGAAGGGTTTAAGGATGGACAGCTGTGTGTCTAATAGGTTGGCAGGGGACTTTGGACAGCAACTGTTGCCATACAGTCTTTTCTTTTTATTGCTTTTTAACTTTTCAGTCTTTTATTTTATTCTTTGGGATTTTGTTTTGTTTTGAGACAGGGTTTCTTTGTGTAGACCCTGCAGTCCTGTAGACCAGACTGGCTTCAAATGCAAGAGATCAGCCTGCCTCTACATCCCAAGTGCTGGGATTAAAGGCATGTGCCACCATTTAGTGCCCAGATCTAGTCTTTTATTTAAAAAGTACTTTGGAGGCCCAGTACTTGGGAGGCAGAAGAAAGGGGTCAGGATTTCAAGGCAGACCTTGCTATATGATGAGTTCAAGATCAGCCTGGGCTATAGGAGACCATGTCTTAAAAACAAAATACGGGGCTGGAGAGAGAGTTTAGTAGTTATATGCACTTATATGAAATTGGGAGGACTGAAGTTTGGATCCCAGCATGAGGGTAACTAGCTGGGTATCCCTGGCATGCTTGAACCTTGCCTGGTGGAGGGCTGAGACAGGATGATTACTGTATGCTGCTGGTTTCCAGCTTAGTCAATAAAACTTGGGCCCCAGTTTCAAGAAGAGACCTTGCCTCAAAGGAGCAAGTGGAGAGTGATGGAGGAGGACACTTGCTGTCCCTTTCTGACATCTGTGGATACACACAGTGCATGTATATATGTGTCTACACGCAAATAAAAAATTCTTAAATGAAACAAAAATGCCTATCAAGACATAGGGGGAGGAGAAGTTCAGAGATAAAATGCCATTTTATTTATTTATTTAGAAATTAGGTAAATCTGCCCAAATTAGTAAAGGAAAGAAGTTCCAGTGTCTTCCCCGCCTTTCACTGGCCCATGACTGTCTTCAGGGGTGAAGTCCGTGGCATGCCCAGCCCTCAGTTAAACATTAGCCTCCCCCTCCCCTTATAAGGTAGCTCTGTTTTTCTGACTTTCTTTTCTTTCCTCTCTTCTCCCTTCCTCTCCTTCCCTCCCCCTCTCTCTCTGATTGTATGTAAACACTTCCTCATTATTAGCAGGAAAGCGTTATTAGTCATCTCTCTGTGCTTCTGAATCAGAAGTTGAACACATTCTGTGTTCAGGTTTTCCAAGCTTCCTTCAGTGTGCATTGAGGATATGAACCCAACACAGTGCTCATTTAGATCATGTTGCTGCTGAGATCCTGGGACAAGCCAGTATGTTGTAAGTACTTGGGGATCAATGTCCCTTTTTTGTTTGTTTGTTTGTTTGTTTGTTTGTTTGTTTAGCGTGGAGTCTTGCCATATAGCCCAGGCTAGTCTCAGCCTCAAACTCTTGTAGGTTTGCTGATAGGAACCAACACAGCAGAATGATGCTTGTCTTCACTTCCTAGTTGTGGTTATTTTTCTTTATATGCATATTGGACAGGTGTTAAATTTACATAATTTACCTTGTAATGGTCAAGTGATACCTGGCTATTTGGATCTGGAACTACAGACAAAGGTCACATAATAACAGAGATCAGAGTTCATAAACGGTGGGCTGTAATTACAAATGGCTGGAGAGAGAAGACTAGGTGGAGTTTGGGGCCCTTATTTCTACTTCGTTCTCAGCTGGCTTTATTCTTTCTCAGCTTTCTTTAGCATTTATCCTTGATTATGTTCTTGAGTTGTTAGTTGTAGTTCAACACACTGAGTTTGTCTCCTCCTTAACAAAGTCACTTGGGGGCTCCAAGTTTCATTGTTTAGAAGTTTGGACCAAAGACCAAAGCTCAGGAGAACCAGCTGGTTCAAAAACTACCTTTACTTCAGTTGCCTTAGGGAAGAGAGAGCCCTACTAGACATCAAGATTTTTAAAAATAGTCTTTTGTTTTTAAAGTCTATAAATAGTGGGTTTCCAACTTTTGAAGTCTTAGCAGCCTTTAATACACTGACCCAGAACCTAATTTATAACCATTCGATATACTGTCATTTCTCTCTGAAAATTGTTGATCACTTAGTAGAAAAGGTCAGACATACAAAATGATTCAGAAATAAGTATCATACAAACTCTCATTTTGGGGCTAGAGAGAGGGCTCAGTGGTCAAGAGCCCTGGTGGTTCTCCAGAGGACCCAGGTTCAGTTCCCAATATCCACATGATTCACAACCACCTCTAACTCCAGCTCTAGGGAATCGGAAACCTTCTGGCTCCCTTGAGCAAGCACATGGTATACATACATACATACAGGCAAAATGCTCCTACACACAACATAAACACCTAATAATATATAATTATAAATAATAATAAATATTATTAAAAGATGTTGTACATACAGTTAAAGTTTCTCAGTCTCCTTTTCCCAGTTCCCCTGCTTCTGTCTTTTGTCTTGCACAGAGGGAACTTCTGTTTGGTCTTGGTGGCTCCTTCCTTTCTATGCTCGATTGTTTCCTTACACCTGTGTGTCTGCTGTAACACAGTTATTCTGTGTAAGTTCAGATGTTCACCAAGGGCATTGCACTGTCCTTCTCTTTCTGTTTCTCTCCCCCACCTCTTCCTATCTCTCTTCCTCTCCCCTCACCCTGTTTAGGAATTGTGCCTGTAAACTGGATCCCTATCTTTCAAGGGTGATGTAGTGTCCCATTTTAGAAATCACATTTGAAAAAACAGAAAACCCAGAGAAAGTTGTGAGATCCTAGGAGCTAGCAGTTCTGAGATGAGAGTGCTCAGTTGTGTTTGGTGCTGTCTGCACAGCCCTGTAGAGGGACTGAGCATCACTGTTGGAGGTGGTAACAAGCTCTGCTGGGATCTTGAGCCATAGAATACTATACTGTTTTTTCTCTAAGAAACATTCTGTAGATTTCTACTGGAGGCAAAATATCTGTAAAGACCAGTCCAGGGTCAAAGGAGAGGGCTTTCCTGTCTTGAGTACAGTTCTAGGTTGATAGTTTGTTTTGTTTTTTTGTAGCCTAGGCTATCCTCGAACTTGTGACCTTATTGCTATAATTAATCACATCTGATTCACCATACAATCAGTTAATATCTATTAGGGGGAAGGAAACTTACAAATACAAGAGCGTTTCTAGGAGAAAACAGGACGATCTGCCTTCTTCTGGAGCATGCAGGAACCAAGAGAGTGAGCAAGTCTGGGCCGGGGTCTCAAACTAAGTATAAGACTATATACTGTAGTGATCATCATAAAGTTGTGTCTGGGGGAGGGAAAGGCACTAACATAAGCAAGGTCACACTACAACTAAGAAACAACAAATACAAGGTACATCTTAGTGTCTAGAATATTGGTACGAGGCAATATACAGGGATTACTTCAAGGCTGTTTATCTTGAATAATAAGAATCTAATACCTGAATGTTTTTTGCTGAGATATGAAATGATAGTAACCTTAACTATTCAGTTCTCAACACTATCAAGACCTGAGAGGGAAAATATATTACCTAAAGGTTGCAAACATGAGAGAGTAACTTCCAAAGCCGAAGGCGTAGTTCCAGCGCAACACATTTAACTTGAGAGAGTAACTTTCAAGATTTGGGAGAGGACAATGGCAGTTAGCTACCTGGATAGTCACTCATGGCTTCTCTATACAGTGAGAGCATCCACCTTTCTGGCTACTGGCCTAGGATGTATGACAAGTCTTTTTAGAAGCAGGATATTTTTGAGAGAGATCATCTTATCCTGTCCAGGCAGGCTTCAGCAGTCTCTGTCCTTCATCCTGCCCATCCAGGTTGAACAGTGTGCATGTTGACAGCAGTCCTGGCAAGTGCAGTCCTTTGCCCATCAGGCTATTATCCACCAAAGAAAACAATCTCTTTGTGAGATGCCCATGATGCTCAACACCACCTCAGGAAAGGAACAGTGATGCCAGGAGTTGTCATGACTCTCATGGCAGAATTCTAGATAGCAAAATCTTAAATGCCATATTCTCTAAGTCTATGAAGTGGTTGAAGACGTGTGTCTATCTGATATATTCTAGCATGTTTCTGGGAAGCCTGAGTATCCTGACTGTTATGTGACAAATCTGAGTAGCTGTAATCTGCAATTCCAGTCAACCGAAAGAGTGAAGCTAACATTGTAAGAATAGACAATCTATAAATGAGTGTACAATTTCTGCATAATGACTTCAAGTATGACGATCTTATGAATATTAACCAAGATACACATATTGTATAAAGTGACAACAGTATCTTAACTACATATCATTGTACAAAATATCTGAACAGCTATACAAAACAACTTGTATATATAACAAATGTTATGACTAGTATAAATAGAGATAGAAATTGCATTATGGAAATGACAATAATATGCTTAATATGCAAAATATTTTAAACAGAGGTAGAAACATGTGCAAAATAGAGCAATTATATATTTAATTTTGTATCAATATACAGATTATCTCAATCAAACAGAATAATTTCCCATTTGTATCAATATACAGATTATCTCAATTGAACATATAAAATAATTTCCCATTTCTATCAATATACAAGCATCTATCCCATGGCAATTTGTTTTTGATTCATCCTTTGGCTAATAGTTGTTTGCAGGTGGATATAATAATCTACCTATGTCTTTCCTATCTATTTCTTTTTTTCTTCTTTAAAAGGAGTTCCTAAGTCTCTAATATAATTCTACCCTCAACCCAAAATTAACTTATAACCTATCAGGATGATAATTATTCATAACTCTCAGATAACAAACTTATCAGGAGAGGGGTATAGTTTTCTCATTAGATTGCTTCATGCTGACTTGTGGGCGATGGTGTCTTTGTGGGATCCTGTAAAACTAAAACAGTGGTTAAGTCCTAATGGATTGACTGTAAACATCTATAACCATTCTCATAATACTGGGTAAGTCCATCTGAAAATCTTGTTAAAGGTATGATATGAAGCTATCTTACAACTGTCCTGAATGGCCTATATATCAGAAGTGATCATTGAGTGATGTACAGCAGGTTCTTTCTTTCTCTTGTCTCAACTGTCATCCCTCAGCTTTTTTTTTTTTTTTTGACTCGGTGGGGGTCCCATCTTCCTTCTGGATGCTTTGGAGAGTGCTGGTAGGAGAAATTGTTTATAGTAGAGAGTCTAAGAAATACTACTATCAAGTGAAGATATTAAGTCTTCAGGAAGGATTGTGTGCAGATAAGATTCTTAGATTAAAAAAGTAGGAAATAAAGAAGCAGGATGTAAGATAAAAGTACAATAATATTGGTCCCTATATATTCCAGCTATCTTCTGTCCCACACCAGGTACCTTTTCTGATAGGAGACAGAATCTCTCAGGTTTTCTTTATCAATGTGCTTGGGTTTAGAGAGGGAGAAAGCCACTTACTACAACTCCAAAACCAGCTTTTTTTATAATCAAAACCAGGACCTCATTTCTCTTATTTTCTTTCTTTCCTCCCTTCTTTCTTTCTCTCTTTCTTCCTTTTTTTTTTATAGGAGATATAGATGTACAGCAGTGAGAACTGAGAAATTACCCAATAGTGCATATTGATTTCAGTTGTCCTTATATTACTTTGTAGTCCTTTCATACATGATCTTCCTCCAGCTTCAAAAGTCTAAGCATTCAGCATCCTTTTAATGTCCTGAGGATGGTTGTATCTGTTCTTCTGTAAAAACAAAAATGAGACCCTGCCCCAGCTTTGTTAGGTAAATGTTCCTTACCACATATCCAACTGTCATATTGGCAGATGAGTCATTAATTCTCCTCAGGAGGGGTCTCCTTTTTGAATCCATTGGGCACCAGATATTGCTATAATTAATAACATCCATTTCACCATACAATGAGTTAATATTTATTAGGGGGAGAGAAACTTACAAATACAAGAGCACTTCTAGGAGAAAACAGGACTCTGTGCGGGATGGTCTGCCTCCTTCCTGAGAGCATGCAGGAACCAAGAGAGTGAGCAAGTCCAGATCCAGGGTCTCAAATGATTCTGGCCACACCCCATTGGGGTCCGGCTTCCTGATCTCACAAGCATTTCTCTGGGTAAACTCTGAATCCCCACTCCATGACCTTCCTGCCTCAGTCTCTGGAGTGCAATTAGAATTATAGGTGTGTGCTAGCACATGTGACCCTTACAGTGTTTTGTTTTTGAAGCTGAGTCTTATTATGTAGCCCAAGCTGACTTTGAACTCACAGTGATCCTCCTGCCTTTTAAGTTCTAGGATTTTATTTGTGCACTACACCTTCAGCCCATACACTACTTTTGTAGCAGCAGTTTCAAGTGTGGTCCCTAAATATCCAGAAGTCTCTGAGTCTACATCAATCTGAACTAAAACACTCTTCCATCACTCATTCTCTTACTGCGGTCACGCTGTATTGATGGTGTAAAAGCAAAGACCAGTGAAGCCCTTGGTGCTGCAGCCAAGTATGCCGTTGTCTCCATGCTCTTCATCAGCACACAGTCTTGGTAGGAATACAGAATCCTTGAATAAGCTGGCTGTGATGGTGCACACCATTAATCCCAGCACTGGGTGGTAGAGACAGGTGGATCTCTGTGCCTTAGAAGGCAGCTGGTCTACATAGTGAGTTCCAGGACAGCCAAGGCTACACAGTGAGACTGTCTCAAAAACAAAAATAAATTTTTAAAAATTTAAAAATTACTATGTTTTTATACTTAAAAAGTTTGCATTTATGTTATGTGTATGACTGGGTATTTGTGCAGGTGCCTGAAGGATCCCTGGAGTTGGGGTTGTAGATGTGGGTGTAGGGAACTGAATTTAGCTTCTCTAAAAGAGTAGTACATACTGTTAACACCTGAGCCATCTCGCCAGCTCCTATTTATTAATAAATATTGTCTCTGTGTGAATGTGCGTGAATGTGCGCAGGCCATGGCTCATGTGGAGTTCAGCAGTCAGAGGACGTTTAGTGAGGCCGGTTCTCTCTTCCTTCTGTGGGCTCCAGGGATTGAACTCTTGTCTTCTTCAGCCAGGCTCCAGGTGTGGAACCTGCTGAGCCCTCCTGCCAGCCTGTCTGACTCTTGAGCAGGTCTTTTTACATTCTGTCTGTGCATCTGCTGCATGGTGAGCTGTACTAACTAACTGCTGAAGACAAGACTCGAGCAGTTCGTGAATCCAGAGCCAAATTACTGCTTTTTTCATGAAATAACCATTTTCCCCTCAGAAAACAACCAAGGAACAAATTGAAGTCATTAGATTTGAGAAACTGGCAGACATTTTCTTCAAACCAAAGGAAGCAAACCTGACACTTCTGAGGAAAACAACTGACAGATTTGTTGCCAGGAACAAAATTGTTCTTACAAGAAAATAGGATTTTGGGCCACTCTACCACAGCAGGCCTGACAGCTTTCTGCTCTTTGGACGCCTGTCTGATGAGATCGCTGATGACATTCACAAATGTGTGTTTTAAATGTTGTATAATGAAATGTGTTAACATTTAGAATATCTATACAGCTCAAGGAACCGATATTATCCAAATGAAAAATGATGATGCTCCAAAAATTACTTTTGAGTAAGAGTTGTGTTTCAAGTAACCTTGTGCTTCCAGCCCCCAGGAGTGACAGGGACACCTGTTGGGTAGCCTCAGATGTTATCTCATGGCTTTATTAGCCATTTGGGATCATCGGAGAAATGTTCAATCAGATCTTTAGGTTTAACAGATCCACAAAAAAGCTGGATTAATTGGTTTACTTAATATTTATTTATACTTTTTGGAGACAAGATCCCTCTATGTAGTCCTGGCTGTCCTGAAACTCACTATGTAAACTAGGCTGGCCTTGAACTCACTGTATAGCTGTGAATGACCTTGATCTGATTCTCCTGCCCCCACCTTGCAAGTGCTGGGAATATAAGCTTGTGCTTGTACACTGCATGATAGCAGTCCTGGGTTGAGGGCTTTTTTTTTTTTTTAATATTTTCAATTTAGTTATTTTATAATAATGTGAGTATTTTGCCTGCATGTATGTCTGTATTCCATGTTCATGCCTGGTGCCCTTGGAGGTAAGAAGATACCAGGTCCCTTAGAATTGGAGTTACAAATGGTTGTAAACTACCATGTGGATGCCCAGGTCCTCTGTAAGGGCCACAAGTGTTCTTAAGCACTGAACTATTTCCCCAGCCTATTGGGCTGGGTTTACTCTCCTTCTGAGCTGTCCTCTAACCCTCCACCTCTGCCTCCCTTGCAGTTTCATGGTGATGACATGGCCTCTGCTAGCTCCAGCCGGGCAGGAGTGGCCCTGCCTTTTGAGAAGTCCCAGCTCACCCTGAAAGGTGAGTGGCATTGCATGAAGTATTTGAGGCACATCTGTCTGGAGAATCAGACCTTCTGAAACAGTTTGTTTGAGAAGCTTTTGTTCTCAAAAGATTATCACATTAAAACTAGAGTTCTTGGGAGAAAAGGCAGATCATGAGAAGATGAGAAAAATGGAACTTCTGGTTAAAATGCCTTTGTGTCCTGGCCCAGCATTAATGCTTTAGGTGGTCCCATCTAGCCTCATGGCTCTGAGTGCCTCCAGAAAAAGGTCACTCTCAGATTGCTATCTGCAGCCCAGACCTTCCTTGGGACTCCTGATTTGTATGTCTAGTAGATGACTATTCTCCCATTAGTGACCGCAGCAAAGTGCCCATGTCTGGGACTGTGATCCTGACCTTTTCTTCTCCCAGCTGCCATTAACCTAGCAGTGAAGCCCCCATCTGGTACTCAGCACTCCTCCCCCTCTGGGTCTTGCCCACCCCTAGCCGATGGTACTCTGTTCTGGATAGAGGTCCACAGACCTGCCTCTCTGACTCTGCCTTGGCCTTCCTTCTTTCAGCTGTGGTTACACAGCAAACAGTAGTCTTGTTACAGTGTAAGCCACCGAGATCTCTGCATTTCAGAGGAAAAGCTGACGTGTGTCCTGTCACCTGTATTCACTCACTCTGAGTCATTTGGCCTCTTAGGTCTATGCTGAGCTTAGGTCTCTGCCTCTGGGCCTTTGGACTTGCCATCTCTGAGTGAGCTGCTTTTAGCTTGCTTTAGTCTTAACTCAGAAGTTCCCATTTCTTGATCTATAGCCATATCTTGCTAACTTCCTCAAATCTGTCCATCCTTACTTTATTATTTTCTTTTCAAGGTAGTAATTGTTTAATACTAAATACTTGTATTGAAGGCACTTGGAGATTGAACCTAAGGCCTCCAATTTTTACCAGTTTGATTTGGGGAATGTAGTTCCTGGTAGAGTCTGTCTAGCATGCACAAAACCCTGGGTTCAATCCTACTGAATAAACTGGGTGTTATGGTGCATGCTCATAATCCCAGAACTCCAGGGGCGGAGGCAGATTAGAAGTTCAAAGTTATCTTTAGCTACATAGCTTGGGATATAGAATCTCATGTATCCCAAGCTTGGGATACCAAGCCAAAAACCAGGGAAAGAGCTTGGGTGGTGATGGTGCCTGCTATTAATTGCAGCACTCAGGAAACAGAGGCAGACAGATCTCTGAGTTCAATGCTATCCTGGTCTACAGATTTGAGTTAGGACAACCAGGGCTGCATAGTGAAACCCTGTCTCAGAAAACAAACACAAGCGCGCGCGCATGTGCGCGCGCGCGCGCGCACGCACACACACACACACACACACACACACACACACACACACACACACACAAAATACAGGGAAAAAGAGCTAGAGGATAAAAACGAAAATCAAAACAACAACAAAAATCCCGTCCTTGTAGAGCTGAGAGCATTGACTTGGGGGAAAATTTGGGTGTAGCCTCAGCCCTGCCTTTTACTGACTCTGATCTTAGATAAGTTAATTTACCTCCGTGAATCTTAGATGGCCCAACTATGAAGTAAAGGGTTTGAACTTTACACCCCGACCCCCCCTCCATTTATTTATTTTTATTTTATGAGTAGGAGTATTTGCCTGCATATGTGTTATGTTTTCCACATGCATGCCTGGTGCCTGTGGAGACTGGAAAACAGCATCAGTTCCTTGAAACTGGAGTTACAAGTGGTTGTGAGCTGCTGTGTGGGTGCTAGGGACTGGATTTAGGTCTTTTACAAGAGCAGTGAGTGCTCGTAGCCACTGAGCCATCTCTCCAGCCCCTTCTTTGAGACAAGTTTTCACTCCATAGTCTGGCTGTTCCGGTCTGAAATTCACTGTGTAAACCAGACTGGCCTTGAACTCACAGAAATCCACCTAGCTCTGCCTCCTCGGTGCTGGGACTAAAGTTGGATGTTACTATGCCTGTCAGGAACTTGGTTTTAAAGAGATTGTCTAGTACTGATTACAACTTGTCCCTAGTTTTAAAGTTAGGTGTGCAGTGCTTCTCTCTGACCACCAGGTGGCCTCAGATAGCCTTGCTGCGTGTAAAGCCTGCAAGTTTCACTTTAGTCTGGGACAAACCCTTATTCCCAGCTCTATCCCCCGCTCTCTCAGCTTCCCTGTGTTTTCTTTCTTACATCCTCCCTACTGTTGCTTTTGGGTTTGGAGTAGTTACTGCTTCAAACAGTCTGGGGTGACTGCGACCTTTGTTGGGTTGTAGATCTTTGTAGGACTTGTCATCTCCCTGAGGGGTCTGGGAAGGAGCTTAGCTTACTCTCAATAGAAAGGCCCTCAGTGGAGGTTAATCTTGTCATCATGGGTGAGGAACGTCAGTTACCCTCTGACTTAGGTGCAGAGTTGATGGTATTCCTCTGGAGTTCCCGCCGTGAGTCATGGATGCTGTAGGATATGTGACATTCGTTGGCCTTATCTTACACGTGTTTTTACCAGTCTGTTGGTGACAAATGACTATCACAAGGGCTGCTGTGTGCTAGGCGTGGTGTGTGCCCGTCTCATTACTCAGGAAACAGAGGCCATTTTCACTGCGGAGTAAGTTCAAGTCAGCCTGGGCTACACAGCAAGATACTATTTTAAACCAGGAAACAAACAAGAAAACCAATATGAGAGAGAGAAAACAGAGAGGGTAAGTAAGGGCAGACAGACAAAGACAGAGGGTGAGGGATTGAGAGATTGAGGTTGATTCTCATGAAGTCTGTAAACAGAACTAGCGGTACAGGTGGCTGCTCATTATGGAGTGTGTTCAGCCTTATGGCTACTGAAGAAAAGTGTCAAAGGCATGAAGCCCAGGAACGGCATAGAGCTGGGGTGGAGTCAGGTTCTGAGGGCACATTCTGGCTCAGAGTTCCCTCTTTATGTAACTGGAAAAGTGACCTAACACCTTCCCCCCACCTCCCCATACACACATTCTGGTCCAGGCTGACCTAGAGCTCATTCAGCTTTGCAGTCTGGCCAAATGGAGATACTCAGAGCATCACAGGGAGTCTGCTCAGGCTTCCAGGGGACCCCCTGCAGCTCTCAGACTTTAAAAGGAAGTTCAGCTGCTCCAAGGAAGTGCTGGGCATGCTAACTGTCCCGAGAGAGGAACTGCAGGCAGTCATCATCTCAACAGCATAAAAAGTTAACACAGCCATGGATTTTGTGACAGTTATTTAAAAATTGTTTTGGGGATGACGGTGTAGGCCAGCAGGCAAAGCACTCTGCTAGCTCATGTGTTTTTAGGTTAGGAGTGATCCTCCCCCACTCCATTATGTTTCAGACTGTTTATGTTTACATGTCCGTACTTTTTTGGTCTTCTTTGTTTTGTTAATGTCTTTTTTTTTTTGTTTCTTATTTTAACAAGTTATTTTGTCTGTGTGTGTTTGTATGCACATGCATGTGGAGGTCAGAGGACAACCTAGGGTGTCATCAGGCACTGTCCACTTTGCTATCTGAGACAGAATCTCTTGCCAGAATCTGAAACTTGCCAACTAGGCTAGTCTGAGTGACGGTTGACCCCAGAGGGTCTGCCTGCCGGTGGGTGGGATTGCAAACAGCACTGCCTCATCACACCATACCTGGCCTTTTACGTGGGTACTGGGGATGGAAATAAGGTTCTCAGGCATTCACAGCAAACATTGTCCTGACTGAACTATCACCATGTTAAAAAAATATTTTCTTCAAAAGCATTTTCTTAAGAGGACAAAGCAAAACAAAACAAAAAGATTTTTTAAAAGGAAATAACCAGAAGGAGCCAGGGGGTCTATAGGGGTTTCTTGACTTATCTGGTTTTTCTTTCTGTCCCTTCCAGTGGTGTCAGCAAAGCCCAAGGTACACAACCGCCAGCCAAGAATCAACTCCTATGTGGAGGTGGCAGTAGATGGACTCCCCAGCGAGACCAAGAAGACTGGGAAACGCATTGGGAGCTCGGAGCTTCTCTGGAATGAGATCATCATTCTGTAAGGGCATCACTTTTAGAATGTAGGAGGCAGGGCTGGAGAGAAGGCTGAGGGTGGCAGACCCTGCTGCCCTTGGCCCTGCTGGTGCTCCTCTCTGGGTGTTTGTATCTCATTGAGCTCACAGAGCCCTTATTATTAGCTAGGGGGTTGCAGGTCAGTGTGTGAGCTGTGCATATGACTGTCTTTCTCTTTTGTCCCCTGCAAGATGTTAGCAATATAGCTTTTAGTAGTTGTTTCATGTTAAAGGGGTGACTGGCTCCTCTTCTGGGCTGTGATGAATCACTTCCTTGTTTTCCAGGAATGTCACAGCCCAGAGTCATTTAGATCTGAAGGTCTGGAGCTGTCATACCTTGAGGAATGAACTCCTAGGCACCGCCTCTGTCAACCTCTCCAATGTCCTGAAGAACAATGGCGGCAAAAGTATGTATGATTCATCTCTGCTCGAGGAGGACGTGGCAGGCAGTCCTGGGGCTGCCCATGGTCTATCTGTCTGTCTGTCCTTACAGACCACTTACGGAGTCTGAGGAAGGCAGGCTTTGGCATGCGTGGTCCAGGGGCTATAGGATGTGGGCTGTGTCCCCTAATTGTTCCTCAGGGATGCAGGCTCACCTTCTACCTTCTTTCTCACTCAGGAGACATGTGCTATGTTGAAAAAAGCTGTCAGATACTTCCAGCTGAAATGATTGCTTTTCTCCTCTGAGCCCAGGAACAGAACAAAGGAGCTGTGTGTGTATGTGTGAGTCCTGTGTTTGGGATAGGGTTACAGATGGTGCCTGGGTCTCCTAGATGCTCAGTAGGCCTTACTGGCTGTTGGGATGTGACAGCAGCTCCGTCTGAATTATCGTGTGTGCCTCTGCTGCCTGGACTTATAAATCCTTAGGTCTGTTCCTTGCTGTTTGTGGCCAGTAGCCTGGCCCACGCCTGTGGGCTATGGACCCTCCCTCATAAAGCCTCTATTCAGAGCAGTACCATATGTGGCAGCCAAATGCTGGAGAAAGAAAGGCTCCTTTTTTTCCTGATGCCTACTGTTGAGAAAATATGTTTTGAAAGTAGATTAGCCTAAGTGGGACATGGAGGTGGGGGTGCTGAGAGTTAGGGAGGACAGCGGCAGCAGTTTAAACCTTCTTCAGGGTGCATCCTTCCTGCTTGGGCTGCTGGGAGCTTTTGGTTCCTCCTGTGCTCTGTTCCTTCTGCTGGACACAGCGACACAGTGAAGGGTCGTTTAGGACCAGGGGCATGTCTCTGTTTTGTCATTTGAGCTGACCTTTTCTCTGTGTGATGTGATGTGTATGTGCATATATGTATACGCTCATGTGTATGCACACACGTGGTGGCCAGAGGTCAGTCACAAGTATCATTCCTCAGGCACCGTCAACTGTGTGTTTGTGACAGTCTCTCTCTGCGACCTGCAGCTCACCGAAGTGAGGCTAGCTGGTCAGCAGCCCCTGAGATCCTCTTGTCTCTGCCTCCCAGGGCAGATCATAGGCATGTGCAGTATGCCTGGCTTTTTATGTGGGGGCTGGGGATTTAATGCAGGTCTTCATGACTATATGGCAAGTACTTTACACCCGCTAGGCTTCCTGACCGCCTCCTGACCACCTCTTTTGATATGGAATTTTATGTGGTCCAGGCTAATCTTATAGTCTGTAGCAGAGGGTGACCTTGGACTCCTTATCTTCCTGCCTCTACCTCTCAAGTGTGAGAGTCCATAGGCATCAGTACCTTGTCTGGCTTCCGATTTGGTCTTTATTTTTTCAATTCTTAGTCTGCCTTTTTGTAATTTAAGGGCTGTATTTGTTATACTTGTGGCCATTCTCATGTTAAGATGTAGCACCAGGGCTGGGAGGAAAGATACTTGCTGCCAGGTCTGAGAACCTGCGTTCAATCCCCTAGAACCCACATGGTGGAAGGAGGGAGCAGATTTCCACAATTGTTGGAGAGAAACAGAGACAGGGGGGGGGAGAGAGAGAGAGAGAGAGAGAATGTATGTGTCCCACAATGCATGTACACAAGTTAGAGGCCAGCTTTGTGGAGTCACTTCTCTCTAACTTTACATGAGATTGAACTCGGGTTTTCAGGCCTGTATCGCAAGTGCTTTTGGCTTGTATAGCAAGCAGTTGTACTCACTGAGCCATCTTGTCAACCCAATACTTCAGTTTAGGATTGTAGGGCTAAAGGGATGGCTCAGTGTTAAGAGCATTTGTTGTTCTTACAGAAGACCGGGGTTCAGTTTCCAGCACCCACATGGCAATCACAACTGTCTGTAATTCCAGTTCCCGGGGATTCAAAATTCAGGACATACAGGAACATATTTTCCTATATGCTTTGTATCATGCTTTTAACTCTTCAAGATGTGTTAATATATCTTTATTTATGTATTGCTTTTCTGAAACGTGGCCTTCCTATGAAGCCCAGGCTGACCTCAAACTCTTGATTTCCCCTGCCTCTTAATTCCTTTTTTAAAAAATCTATTTAATGTGTGTGTGTGTGCTTGGGTGTGTATGCTCCATGTGGGTGCAGGAGTTTGCAGAAGTCTGAAGAAGGCATCTGATCACCTGGAACTGGAGTTACAGGTGGTGGTGAGCTGCCCTGTGGGTGCTGGTAACTTAACTGCGCTCCTTTGGAACAGCAGCGAGTGCTCTTAGCTGCTGAGCTGTCCCCTCTGCCCCTTATTTCTTTTTAATTGTGATAAAATGTATATAATGACATTTCCCACCTTAACCATTTTCATTCTGTGATGTCAAGTTCTTTCCTGTTGTGCAGCCATCATTGCCATTCATCCCCAGAGCCCTGTGCATCTTGTCAAACCAAGTCTCTCCTCACTGAACAACTCCGCATTCTCCCTAGCAGCCCCAGTTCTCTTCCTGCCTTATACTGTAGGCATCTTATGTAAATGGAGACATGCTATTTAATAACATATGTATGTCTGTGTGGGATATGTGTACATGAATGCAGGGGCCTACAGAAACCAGAACATGGTCTCAGATCCCTCGGAATTTAAGCTACAGGCACTTGTGACTGCTAGGAATTGAACTCAGGTCCTCTGCAAGAGCAGTGCACATTCTGGGGCTGGAGAGATGGTTCAGCGGTTGAGAGCGACGGCTGCTCTCCCGGAGGACCAGGGTTCAATTCCCAGCACCCACATGGCAGCTCACGGCTGTCTGTACTTCCAGTTCCAGGCAAACACCAAGGCAAATAAATAAATAAATAAATTAAAAGTTAAAAAAAAAAAAGAGCAGTGTACATTCTTGACTGCTGAATCATTTTTCAGCCCTCTATATTTGTCTTCTTTAAAATAATGTTGTAGCAGCTGGAAAGGTGATTCAGCAGTTAAAAGCACTTGCTGTTCTTTCATAGAATCTGGATTGGGTTCCCAGCGCTCACATGTTGCTTACAACTGTCGTTACAGTTTCAGGGGAGCCAGTGTCCTCTGGCCTCTGCTGCCACCAGGTGTGCATGAGGTTTGCACATGCATATGTGCAGGTAAAGCTCTTTAAAAGACTCTTGGTTTTTATGAGACACAGGCTCATTCTGTAGCCCAGAATGGCCTTCAGTTTATGATAGCCTTCTTGCCCAAGTTTCTTAAGTCTTGGGTTTACAGGTGGGAACTGACCCACTTGCAATTCTTTTGGAATTGCTTGCTGGTGGTGGGGAAATTGTTTGGTTTATAAAGGTGCTAGGGATCAATTCTAGGCTCCTTACATGCTAGGGAATACTAGATAGCTTAGCTCCATCTCTGGCTCTAGTCTTCATTTTTGAGGGGCTTTTCTACTGTTTCTCATGCCTTATAAAAGGTATCATTATATCTTTAATGATTTTTCTAAAAATCTAAATTTTGATAGCTCTCTGTTATACTGCTGTGTAAAAGTTAAGGTAAAGCATTTGGATAGTTTTTAGTGTTTGGCAGGCAGAAAAGCCATGGTATCTCACAAGCTTATCAGTCTCCCTGCTCATGGCTGAAAGTTTAGTCAAAATAAGTTACTAAACATGAGTTGATTAAATTTAAACATTTTTCAAGATTATAGACATATGTTGCCAAAAAGTTGCATCAATTTATCCTCACATCAGCAAAGGCTGGGTTGCTTGTTTCTGTTGTACTGTGGCACACAGCAGATTTTTATCTATCTATCTATCTATCTATCTATCTATCTATCTATCTATCTATCTGTCTACTTATTGAAAAAAGATTTGTCCCAGAACTATGCTTTGTTTCTGCAGCTGCTACTGTATAGCCAACTGTTTTTCTACTGTACCTTTACCTGTTTGTTGTTTTTTTTTTTTAATACTCTTTAAGGCCTAAGTCAGAAAAGTATAATTTTATCATTTTTTTCTTCTTATCTATTTTTCTCTCAGATACTCCTCAGAAGCCTAAGCATGCTCTTTTCGATCCCATGGACTTTTCCTTTCTCCGAAGCTTCCCCTTCCCTGGAGTGCAGCTGCTTAACAACTCCTTTGTTGAACATACCAGCTTTCTCAGGCCCTCACTCAGGGCTTTGCTCTTCTCTAGCTCCCCTCCCTCCTTTTGGCAGCTGCCAAGATTGGAGGCTTGCTTGTCCTGACACTTGTCTCTTAAGTTTTGATAACCCTGTCCTAGAGCAGTGGTTCTCAACCTTCCTAATGCTGTGACCCCTTGATCTAGTTCCTCAGGTGACCCCCAACTATAAAATTATTTTTTTGCTACTTCATAACTGTAATCTTGCTACTGTTATGAATTGTAATGTAAATATCTGATATGCAAGACATCTGATATGTGATCCCTGCGAAAGGGTCATTCAACCCCCAAAGGTGTCACAACTCACAGGTTGAGAACTATTGTACTAGAACTTCCGAAAAGCCCACCTTTTTTGTTTTATTTACTAATTATTAGCATTTTTCATTAGTGGAGTATGGTGATGTGCACCTGTGATCCCGGCATTCAGGAGGTGGGGACAGGAGGGTCAAGAGTTTAATGACAGCCTAGGTTACAGGAAATCATAGAAAACACAAAAATAAAAGGAATACAATTTTCAATGTGTACTATGTGTGTATATGTATATTTATGTGTGTTACGTATCTTTGTGTGTGTAAGTGCACCTATTTGTGGGGTGCTCTCAGAGTTGGCATTTGATTCCCAGGAGCTAGAGTTAGAGGAAATTGTGAGCCGCCTGATGTGCATACTGACAACCAAACTCCAACCTCTGCAAGAGCATCAAGGTTCATAAGTGATGAGCCATCTCTGAAGCCCCATTTGCTTCATTTAAATATTTAGAGTGTGTGTTTGTGTGTGCATGTATGTGCCAGTTTCCACACTACCACACTGGGCTGTGATTTTTCCTCTTTACTTAATTGTATAAACTGTCTAGACTGTATTTGCGTGCTCAGGGAGATATTCCTGGAAATTTGGTTAGACTCCCTCATTAATAGTGGGTTCAGGAATCTCATCAGTGTTCTTAGTGACATAGTAGTTTTGCTCTTGGGTTTTTTTAGTTTTACAGCATCGAATGACCTTGCAGGTGTCATTCTTTTTTTTCCCCAAGATTCATCTATTTACCATGTATACAGTACCCAAAAGAGAGCACCAGATGTCACCACAGATGGCTGTGAGCCACCATGTGGATACTGGGAACCGAACTCAGGACCTCCAGAAGAACAGTCAGTGCTCTCAATCCCTGAGTCATCTCTCCAGCCCGGGGTTTTTTCAGTTTTAAAAACTGAGCTTTTTGTTGTTGCTGCTCTTTTTTATTAATTTTTTTTATATCTACCACTGCTCCCCTCCCTTCCCTCCTCCCAGTCCCCCTTAGTCCTCCCTCAGCCTCCTCCTACCCCATTCCCCATCCATTCCCCAAGGAGGGCATAAAACTGAGCTATTTTAAAAATGATTTTTATTAATTTTTTTCTTTGAAGACAGTGCCTCATATCAAGGCCCAACTTATTTTGTAGCCCAGGCTGGTTTTAGGATTATAGCAATCCCTCTGTCTCCATGCCCTGAGTGCTGGGATTATAGGTATGAGCTCCCAGTGCCTGGCTTTAAGCTAACTGATTTTCTCCAGTGAGTGGAAGCACTTTTCAACTTTGGGAACAGACTGCAACATGGGAATTATTATCCATGAGTGCAGGAAGGAGCCAGACATGAAACTAGCCATTCCTGGCATCTTCATCTGACTACTTCTTTGATGACTGGTTTAGTCCACACCCCTCCCCATAGTTATTGGTTCATTCAACTTTCCTGGCTAATCTTGAGTCAGTTTTGTTAATTCTTTTTTTTTTTTTTCTAAGAAAAATCAATTTATGAACTCTTACTGTTTATTAGTACAAGGATTTTAAACAGCATTTACTTGTTTTTCACATCTTCTCTCCCACCCCCAGATTATTTAAACTGTTCTATTTTGACTTTTTTCTTTGCCTCATTACTGGAGATTGATTAAAGGTTTCTTTTACATGCTAGGTAAATATACCACACTAAGTTACGTCTCCAACCCTCCCCTTCTTTTCCAGTGATTCTGGATCAAACTCAGGGTTTTGTGCATGCTGGGCATTGCGTTCATCTCTTGCTGCCATTGTTTGTTTTGGCATGAGCTGTAGCATATTGTGTGTGGGTCTGTGGGTGGGTGGGCAGTGAGCCCATCCGATGAGAATCAGACCGGAAATGTGGGTCCTAACAGAGCAGCAGGCTGCTTTTTCTTAGAGAAACAAGTCCTCTTGAACAATAGTAGCATGGTATGTGTACATGATATCCTGGTCATGTTTTATAGAGCTTTCTATTTTAAAAAGATCTTCTGGCATACACTATATAGAGAAGTGACCTGTCCCTATCTAACATGTAGACCTTGGAGCCATACTAACTGGATTTGAATTCCAGTTCCATCAGCTCTATGGCATTGAGCTTTAACCCCCATATGCTTGTTCTTTACTTGGATAAAATGGTTGCTGACAATAGTGCCTGCACATGTCAGAGCTCCATGAGTAGTAATTGCAGTGACTGTTTTCACTGGAACATTCTTCCCAAAGATGAAGAGGTCTCATTCCCAAAGGTAGGAAATCTGTATCCTCATGTAGAGATTCTTGTTTAAATGGGAGACAGTCCTGAGGGTGTCTGTGGATGGCTCTGACAGATTCCAAAGCTTTGGAGAATGTGGCTTCTGAATGTTATCCTTATCAGCAGCTCCCATGTTGGAGATGTGACCTCGAGATGCTCCTAGAGCTGTGTCTAAGTATGAATGCAGCTATGTAAGGTAAGTGGGTAACACTTACCTTCTGGCTTGGTCTTTTTGTATTAGGTCAGGAAGACACCTGATGGACAGTGGTTGCTCTGCCTGCCATTTCTTTGCCATTCCTTTGCTCTGTAGATGTAATCAATTTTCCATTCACTCCCTGTTTTCCTTGAGTGGACTTGCAAGTTGACTGGGATACTCAGCTGTTTTATAGCTTCTTTTGAGGAGATGCTGTGATGATGGGTTTCCTCAAGACCTGTGGTTCTATATTGTCAAGTTTGCTGATTTTCTACAGGGACACTGACCTGGTTATGGCTGCAGGAATGGCCTGACCAAAAGTACTAGGCTGGCTCGTGAGGATGGCTCTAGTCTATAAGCTGGCTTTTGAGGTTGCATATAGACCCCTTCCCAGTACTGGGGACTGAAGATCCTCAACTCCTTTTGTTTTGTTTTTCTTGAGATAGTGTCTCATGTAGCCCAGGCTGTCCTCAAACTGTTATGGAGTTTAGGATGAATTGCTGATCCTTCTGATTTAACCTGGGTTAAAGTTACTTCCTATATATGATATATGAGGTTATTTTCTATGTGTAATATATGATGATGATGATGATATGCCAGCTATCACAGGAATGGGTTTACACTTAGCTTACATATTGGTTTGTTTGTCTCCTTCCCTCTGTCCCTCCCTCCATCCCTCCTCTATCTGTCTGTCTGTCTGTCTGTCTGTCTGTGTAGTACTGGAGATAGAACCCTTGGCCTTGCACATGCTAGGCAAGCTTCTAACACTGAGCTATATCTCCAGTGGGTATACCCCCACATTTATTTGTTTCTATTGCATGTGTGTTTGTAAGTGTATATGTACACATGAGTCATAAGAGCATGTGTGCAGATCAGTGGACAACTCATGGGAGTTGGTCCACTTCTTATGTCTTTGGGTCCCAGGGATTGAACTTCAGGCTGTTAGGCTTGTGTGGCAAGCACTTCACTGCTGAGGCATTTTGATGGATTTCACTGTCCTTTTTGACAAGTTCCCACCACTTGTTTTTGTTTACATATGATTTGGGTCAGGTGTGGTAGCACGCGCCTGCATTTACAGCACTCTGGAGTCAGAGGCTGAAGAGCACTCTGAGTTTGAGGCCAGCTTGGTCTACATAGTGAGTTCTAGGCCAAGTGGGGCTACATAGTGAGAGCCTAGCTCAAAAAGCCAGAACAAACAGCATTAAAATCATACCAAAATGCAGAATCAATAAAATTTACCCTGTATCGAAGATGATTTTTTTTTTTTTTTTAAATTGGAAAAGGCAGAGCTGGAGAGGTGGCTTGGTGGTTAAGAGCACTGGCTGTTCTTCCAGGGGACCTGGGTTCAGTTCTCAACACCTATTGGTGACTGACAACCATCTATCTATAACCGAAATTCCAGGGGATCTGTCACCCTTTTCTGGATTCCATGGGCACTGCATGCATATAGTGCACAGACATATATGCAGGCAAATACCCATTATATAAAATGTGATATGTGTGTGTGTATAAAGATAAAGTAAAAAATATTTTTAAAATTCAAAAAAATAAAAATCAGAAAAGAGGTTGAATATGGAGCTCAGTTGGTAGAGTATACCTAACACGTGGATTTAAGTCCTAGCACCTCAGAAAATGACCTGGTGACATACCTTGGCTTCATAGCAAGTTCTCTATCTCAATAAATGAATACATAAATAAATACCAGGAAAAAAATGGCATTGGTTTAGTGACCCCTGCACCATGCCCATGCTGAGACTTGAACCTAGGCTTTTATACATATTAGACAAACACTCTGGCACTGAACTAGCCCCGCCCCTATTTCTCTCTCTCTCTCTCTCTCTCTCTCTCTCTCTCTCTCTCTCTCTCTCTCTCTCTGTCCCTCTCTGTCTCTCTCTTCTCTCCTCCTAACAAAGTCTCATACAGCCCATGGTGGCCTTAAACTCTTGGTTTTCCTATACCTGTTTACCACAGGATGGAAATATGAGTATGTGCTACTAGGTCCGGGCCAGCCCTTGTCTTTTTTGAAACATGCTTTACTTTGTAATTTAGGCTGGCCTTGAATTCACTGTGTAGCCTGGGTTGGCCTGGAATTTGTATGATCTTCCTGACTCATCTTTGCAACTGCTGGGCTAACAGGTGCGTATCACCATGCTCAACCCTAAGAATCTTTAATCCATGCTCCTGGGACCAGTGCATCCTATAAACAAATGTAAATTCTTAGGTCAGGCAAACTGCAGAATCAGAAACTGGGGGTGATAGGCAGTAGTCCTGGTTCTAAGAAGCTGGGTTTGCCTCTAAGTTTCAGTTTGAGAACCATAAAAGCTAACTAGTGGTGAAAATAATGTCAGATACTGACCTTATAGTACCACGAGTCATAGGTTCCTCAGTGAGTTTGTTTGGGGCAGACCCCTAGCTGTGGTGCTCCTTTCTAGGTCCTATGTGTCCTCAGTGTTTGTGTCCAGTGGTTGGTGCCATTGGACATGTCTTTTTCTTTTTTTTTTTTTTTTTGATTTATTTATTTATTTATTATGCATACAGTTTTACAGAAGAGGGTGCCAGACCTCATCATAGATGGTTGTGAGCCACCATGTGGTTTTGCTGGGAATTGAACTCAGGACCTCTGGAAGAACAGTCAGTGCTCTTAACCTCTGAGCCATCTCTCCAGCCCCGGACATGTCTTTTTCAATGGTCTTAAGAACTTTTTTGGCTCTTAAGCTTTCTCTCTCTCTCTCTCTCTCTCTCTCTCTCTCTCTCTCTCTCTCTCTCTCTCTCTTTTTGTTATTTTTTTTGAGACAAGACATCTCTTCGTAGCCCTTGTTCGCCTTAAACTCAGAAATCTGCCTGTCTCTGCCTCCTGAGACCTGGAATCAAAGGTGTGTGCCACCACTGCCTGGCAGCATCAGCTCTTTTTTACGTTTGTCATTTGGAACAAGATCTTGTTTAATTGCTAGGCTGGCATTGGATTTGTGTTATAGTCCAGGCAGGGCTTAGCTTCTGACTCACAGGCAGCTAAGGGTAAAGCCTATGCTGTGACACCTGATTTTGGTGGACTTAAATAATAAAAAAAAATAGCTAGTTTGGTGATGCACCCCTCTACTCCCAGAACTTGGGAGGCTGAGATAGGTGCATCTCTGTGAATTTGATGTCAGCCTGACTTGCACAGTGAGGTCAGGGTGGTCTACATCGTGAGTTTCAGGTTAGTGAGGGCTGTATAGTGAAACTCTCGTCTCAAACAAAATAACAAAAAACATTTCTCTGTGTGTGTGTGTGTGTGTGTGTGTGTGTGTGTGCTTGAGAATGCTCTTGTGTCCTAAGGCGCAGGCATATGAGCATGCTGGTGTGTACATGGGTCAGATGACAACTTTAGGTGTCTGACCTCACCTTCCACCTTATGTGAAATGGTCTATTATTTTGCTGCATATACCAGGTTAGCAGGCCCACGAGTTTCTGGGGATCTCATCTCTCCCTAGATGGCTGATGTTTGTGCTCGATGTCTGGTTTATGTGGATTTTGGGGGTTTGAACTCAGGTCAGCTTGAGTGGCAAGCACTTTGACCCGCTGAACTGTCTCCCCTACTCTCTGATAGAGTTTCTGTGTGTGCATATGTGCATGCACACACAATCACATGCACACCTCATTTGTGCACACCAGCAAATATCACACCATGAATTCATACTGAATGAACCCTCTAATGCCAGTTGGAACCCCATTCCTCCTCTCCATCTGAAAGCCTGGCTCTCAGCATCCCTATAAGTTTATTCATCTCCTCACATCTAGTTGAGACTTCCACACTCATCCTGTAGTGAGTGTGATGGGCTCTCACAAGCTCCCTGCTTATGCCCACTTATGTGTAGCTCTTTCTCTTCCCCAGCTGTGTTTTTCAGATCAGAAAAAAAGAAAGCAAACAGCTCCCTGTTTATTTAAACATCTTATAAGCAGAAGTTTGTCACCAGGCTTTACCTCCAGAGAACAGACTGGCCAGTCAGGAGCTCAGCCTCCTCCCAGGCTCCCAAGGATGGAGGCTTCTGCTGCGTGGGCCATGGTGCCTGACAGACAGTGCCTGCATTTATTTTATAATAAACAGACTGCTGTTTTCCCCACTTTCAACTCCTGAATCTTGAAGGCCGATTCAGGGGAGAAGAAGGAGGAATGGTGAAAGGGTACTGTTCACTTACACTCTTAAATTTAAGTTTGTAAAACCATTCATTTTTTTATTTGACAGGCAGGAAGGCAAGGGAGGGTGGTAAAGGGGAGTATGTGACGTGCTGTGAGCTGGGAGAGGCTGCACATAGGACAGAGCTATGAGCTGAGCAGGCCTCATGGTAGAGGTGGCTGGACCAGCCCTGCGCAGCAGTTAGGATGTCTATGAGCCTGGAAAACCACAGAGACCCAAGTTCTCCAACACATGCAAGTTCACAGCTACACCAGACTCTGAGACTTTTTGTCTTGCTCGTGGGCTTGAGTATTATTAATTAATAGTCTTGATGTCCATAAAAGCAGTATAAAATTTATGTTGTATGTGGATTTTGCTAAGATTAAAAATAAAAATAAAAATTAAAAAAAAAAAAAAAAGGCCTACAGTGCTGGGTCAGTGGTTAAGGGAGTTAGTTTACTGTTCTTTTAGAGGACCCAAGTTTGGTTCTCAGCACCCATATGGCAGCTCCAAACCATCTGTAACTCCAGTTCCAGGGGATCTCATGTCCTTTTTTTATCCTCCAGCACTTGGGAGGCGGAGGCAGTCAGATCTCTGAACTCAAGGCTAGTCTGACCTACAAAATGAGTTTCAGGGCCGCCAGGACTGTTGCACAGAGAATTCCTGTTTTGAAATTTTTTTTTTTGTTTATCTTCCAATTATGTCATATGTGTGAATGCTTAATATGTGTTAGACCTTGTTTTGAATTCTGTGTTTATATTATCTAAAAACTGTAGATGTAGGTAGATCTATACATAGTAATTTTCAACTTAAGAGATAATGCCTGGATAAATCCTTCTTAGGCTACAACTTTTTAAACTGAAGTAGAATTTAGTGCCCAAACTCACTGAGCAGCATAGCACAGAAGCACAGCCAACAGTTTGCTGCTTGGGGGTTGCGGTTCACTTTCCCCACTTAACGTCTGCAGAGAAGAGTAGACTGTACTGCATCTCATTGACCAGGAATAGGGACCAGATTCAAAATCTGGAGTATGGCTTCATTATGTGGAGGTATGGTGTGTGTGTGTGTGTTCCTGTCCATGGAGGCCAACAGAATGCATTGTATCCTGGAGTTGGTGTTCAAGGTGGTTGTGACCTGCCTGACATAGGTGCTGGGCATGGGACTCAGGCCCTCCTCTAAGGAGCAGCATGTGTTTTTAACAGCTAAGCTATCTCTCCAGCACTTTCCCCCAAACATCTTCCCAGCCATCAGTGGAAACAGAGCAATTGAAGTGCTTGTAATAGCAGTTTGTTTACTCTTGTGTTTTTGGGATAGGGTCTCACTATGTAGCCCTCTATGGTCAGGAATTTCTTGTGTAGGCCAGATTAGCCTCAACGTTGCAGTGATTTTCCTGACTCTGCCTCTTGAGTGATGGAATTATATAGATGTAGGTCATATAGTTTAGGGCTTTTGTTTTTGTTTTGTCCTGTATGCATGCACCCACCATTTAATCATGGCCTTTATGGATTTTTGTTGTGGTGCTTAAATTCTTCAAAGATACCTTTGTATTCTTTTTTTAAAGACTTATTTATTATGTATATAGTATACAGAAGAGGGTATCAGATGTCATCACAGATGGTTTTGAGCCACCATGTGGTTCCCCGGAATTGAAATCAGGACCTCTTGAAGAACAGTCAGTTCTCTTAAACTCTGAGCCATCTCTCCAGCCCCATATATATATATATATATATATATATATATATATATATATATATATATATATATTTTTTTTTTTTTGAGTCAGTGAATAGAATAAATTCCTAGGCATGTGTTTGCTGGGTCAAAGGGCACCACAGTTCATGTCTTTTGTTGCCAGCTACCAGTGTCTGCTGTCAAGTCTGGTTAATTTATGTGCTCACTTGTGAGTGTGCACATTTGTCTTTTCTCATGTAGGTCGAGTGATGTTGGATATTGTCAGTTTTTAAGCATCAGCTAGTCTAGTAAGCAAAAGTGATTTTATTTTTGGTGTCTGTGAGGGTCTCATGTGGCCCAGGTTGACTTCAAAGCTGATCCTCTTGCCTCCATTTTCCAAGTGCTGGGGTAACGGGAGTGTTCAACCATGCTACCTCTTCCTTTCCTCTTTTTCTTTATGTATAGTGTGCTGGGATGGCAGCCAGGGCCTTGAGCTGCATCCCAAGCCCGGCCATTTCCTCCAGGAGCCTCCACTTAGATTCCTGTTATCATTACCCTGCTGCAATTGCTTGTGCAATAGTTGCAGTGACTTCCACACCCAGAGCCCGTTCTGACGCCACGCCCAGCTCACTTGTCTCACAAATGGACGCAACTCATTGGCTCCTCTGTGATGCTGTCCGTATCACTCACTCGGTGGTGCACATGCTTTACCACTTATGTCTCTCTAGTGGCTCTGACTCAGGGACCTATGCTAATTCTCCTTCTTACTAGTCTTGAGACACTAAGGTGCTCCCAGTTGGTTTAGTCCCATGTCCTTTTTTATACCCTTTCTTTTATGAAATCATGTGGCCTCATGGCTTTAAATTCCTTCTATGCATCTGTGATTTGTAGTCTGTGTCTTTCCTCATGATAGTACAAAACAGTGTTTATTCCTAATCAACACCTTGAAATGTAAGACAGTTGTGCGTCTCAGCTGGAGTGTAACACATACTTGCTATCCTGGCACTCAGGAGGCACACATGGTTCTACACCGTGAGTTTCCTAGCCAGATAAGGACTACCTGTGAGACCTTAGCTTAATAATCCAAAAACAAAAAATAGAGACTGGAAAAATGACTTGGTGATTAAGAGTACAGGCTGCTTTCCCAGAGAACTCGGGTTCAATTCCCAGTATCCACATGTAGGCTAACAACCATTTGTAACTCTAGTTCCAGGGATTCCAAAACCCTATGGCCTCTGCAGATTCTAGGCATGCCTGTGTGCACTGACATACATGGAGCAAAAACACTCATACACATAAAAATAATTAATGAAAAACAACAACATAAAACAAAAAAATGTGCAGCTCAGTGATTTAATTTATTTATTTTGAGACAGGGTCTCAGTACGCAGCTCTTGGCTGGCTGAAACTTACTTTGTAGACCAGGCTGGCATTAAATTTTGCCCCCCCCCAGTGTCAGGTCCTTAGGGGTATGCATTTTGTTATTTGTTCACCCTTGTTTGCTGTGACCACCCTGTGGTGCCCCCACTCCTGAGGCAGAGAGCCAGGACCATCAGAGTGCTGGTGCCCACCATGAGACTGTGGGCTGACTGTTTCCTCAGCTCCAAATGTAAACGCTTGTTTCATCTCTCCCCTATCCAGTTGCATGGACATCAGCATCCACTCTTCTCTTGATTGGCACCAGATGCCAGGCTCTGGGGTCTAAGCCCACTGTTAATGGTCTCTGAAAGCTCCCTGTGTGTCGTGTTGCCGTCCATCCTCCTGCACCTCAGACAGACATGTCCAAGCCAGAACCTCAAGGAATTCTCAAAGAAGCCAAAAGCAGCTCCCTCCCTGCGGCATTTCCCCCCCCCCATCCTCTCAACTCCCAGGCAGGGCTTTGGTGTCGACCATGAGCTGTTGGAAAGAAAAGCTCTTTTAACGGAGAATCTTGAAAATAAACATGGCCCACAAACGAATGTCCAAACAAACCCGCTTTCTGTCACTGGCTGAGAGGCTGCTTTGTGGGGCCTCAGCGGAGGAAAGAAGAAAAGTCTTCTACTGAGTGTCCTTGTCCTGGGTGGGAGACTCAGTGCTGCTGTTGGCTGATGCTCAGTGTTCTGGGAGGCAGTGGGCTTTTCTACCTCTGCGGTGGATGGGCTTAGTCAGGGGGCTTCTCCTTTCCTCTTTCTGCAGCTGTAGGGTGGCCTTTGCATTATTGCCGTAGTAGATGGTCAGATGTTTCTTTCAGGTGTGGGAGCCAGAGGAAGGGAGATGAATTTGAGACTAACCTGGTCTACCTAGTGAGTTTCAGAGCAGTTGGAGCTATATAGTGACACCCTGTTTCAAACCAAAGAAAATAAAAAGTTTTTTTTCGTTCGTTTCTTTCTTAGGCTTAAGAAAGCCCTCAGCATTGGACCTGGATTTGTGTGGAGGAAGCATACTTTTTGTTTCTGGAGTGTTTTCTTAGGCACATGAGGCTAACCCAGAGATGGAGGGTAGGAAGTTTGTTGACTAGCATTCACAGGACACCTTCCTTTGAGTGCCGAGCTAGACTGTAGGATTGAAGCAATGAATGTGTTACGGTCCTCCCTGACATAAGTAAGGGTCTAAACAAGAAGCTGAAGCTGGGCTAACTGATGGCACAACCTTTTCCATCTGATGGCACAACCTTTTCCATGTGGGTAGATGTGAGGAGGAAAGTGCAGCGTGTACTGAGCCTACATCACACATACATCTTAGCCTGGCACCCACAGAACGCACTAACAAGCATTATAGCTATAGGATGGTGGCCTTGCATGGGTGACAGAAAATAAGACCATTGTTGGACATGAGCTATTTCTTTACATCTGTTATACTTGTTTTTATGTGGCAAGAATATTAGAATCATTCTATAGATTTCTTTCTTTAAATATTGATGTTTTGCCAGGGATGGGGTGGGGTGGGGAGTGTGGTGGCACATGCCTTTAATCCTAGCGCTTGGGAGGAAGTGGCAGGTGGATGTCTGAGTTTGAGGCCAGGTCTGCAGAGTTCCAGGACAGCCAGAGCTACACAGAGAGACTTTGTCTTGAAAAACAAAAAACAAAACCAAACATATATATTGATGTTTTGGTGGCATTTCATGTTATGTACACTCTTTATACTCATTAACCCAAAGCATAATGGGACACAGTGTTTCAGGCTTTTGAAATTGTAATTCCTAAAAACTCAATTTTAATAGCAGAATTTTAACCATATTTTTTATTTTATTTATTTTTATTAAGGAGGTTCTCTGCTTTTGCTATGTTGCAAACTTTTAAAAGAAGTTTTGTTCAGTGCAAGCCTGTGTATATAAACATGGCTTTGGCCCAGCAGGAAAGGAGGTGATGGCTGAGGTTCCCTGAGGGCATGGGGATGAATGATCTGTGAAAGCTGGCCCAGCCACATGGAGATTAATGGTGTAAGGAGGACTTTTCCTCCCTCGGGGCTCCTTGGAGCCCAGTGAGGCCACTGCAGTAACTGAGGAGCAGCTCCCTCTAACGACCCCGCTTTCCCTCTTTCCTGTCTGTGTTCATTGCTTTTTCGAAATGTAAAACATGCTGTGGTTTGACAATTAGATTTGCTAAGACAGCAAAGGCTGTGTTTTAAGGGGATTCTCTGTTTCGGGGAAACTGTTTGGTGCCTTATTAGATGGATGGCTGTGATGACTGAGCAGTTCTGGACTAGACTGGGATGGGGGGGGTGGTAAAGAGGTGGGCTTCATGAATTTTAAGGATAATCTCTTTGCTTCAGAGACCATGGTTTCTGCCCTGTCAGGATTGCCCTCTGATTCCTCCATGTATGACGATTAAATGCTAGTTTTATTTCGCTCAGTCCTATGGAGTGATCTCATGTTCACATGTCCATTTAGACTCCTTTTCTCTCCATGACCACCTTATAAGGTGACCCGCAGATGTCAGTTTCTAGTCTCCGCCTGTGCCCTGAGCCCCACTTCCTTATTTCTGGGGACTCAATAGCTCTTGTGGGTATGTCGGAACTCTTCAACATAGCCCCACAGAGTCTAAATCTTACTTTACCATGTCCTCCCAAGAAGTGGCTCTGTTTCATATTACAAAGTCCAGAACTGCTGTAAGTTAGACACCCAGTATGATCTTCGGACCCTGCCCCGACTTGCTAACCCCACTTTCTTTCTTTCTTTCTTTCTTTTTCTTTTTTTTTTTTTTTTTAAAAAAAACTAACTTTCTTTCTTTCTTTCTTTCTTTCTTTGCCTTGGTGTTTTTGGAACTGGAACTACAGACAGTTGTTAGCTGCCATGTGGGTGCTGGGAATTGAACCCCGGTCCTCTGGAAGAGCAGAGGGTGCTCTTAACCGCTGAGCCATCTCTCCAGCCCCCTAACCCCACTTTCTAATCTGTTTCACAGTTCTCTTGGGATTTACCTTTGTAGGACTGCCCACTTTTAAAATTTATTTTATTTTATTATTTTTTTATAAATTATATTCATATGTCCGTGTGTTTCTACACATGGAAGAGGGCAGAAAAGGGTGTGGGAGCCAAAGTTATAGACAATTGTGAGTTATAGACAAGTGGGTACTGGGAAATGAACTTGGGTCTCCTAGAAGAGTAGTATATGTTCTTAACTACTGAGCCATCTCTCTAGTCTCTGCTCACATTTTTTAAAGGATGTCATATAGCTCAGACCAGGTCCAGACTTACTAAGTAGCTGAGGATGTCCTTGTGCTCCGGTCACTGGGCTGGGATCACAGGTATGCCCTGCCATGCCAGGAGGTCGGCTCCCTCCCTCCATCTTCACCTGCTTCTTAGCTGCATCCTCCCTGGTCCCTAACAGGCTCATCCGTGGCCTCCGCCTTTACTTCCCTCTAGCTTGCTGTTTATACCGCAGACAGAGTGAGTTTTGAAAATACGAAACTGATCTTGTCATGTGAAAAAATAAAAACTGGGGGCTGGAGAGATGGCCCAGGGGTTAGGAGCACTGGCTGCTCTTTTGGAGGACCTGAGTTCAATTCCCAGCACCCACATGGCAGCTCACAACTGTCTGTAAGTCTAGTTTACACCAGTGCACATAAAAAAAATAAAATAAATTTATTAAAAAAATAAAAATTGGCACTGGAGAGATGACTCAGAGGTTAACAGCAGTGGCCTGTTTTGCCAGAGGTCCTGAGTTCAATTCCCAGCAGCCACATTGTGGCTCACAACCATCTATGATGACATCTGGTGCCCTCTTCTGTATACTGTATACATAGTAAATAAATAAATAAACCTTAAAAATAAATAAATAAAAATTATTAAGTACTACTATATTTCACACTTAGATAGTGGAAAGCAAAAGCCAAAACAAGCCCATGAGAAGGCTGGCACAAGGCTTCGCAGTATTTGGCTCTGGCTGGCACTTCGTCTCATTCGGATTACATACCATTCTAGCCCCATTCACCTCTGCTAAGCTTTTTTTTTTTATTTTTATTTATTTTTTAATGAATATTGGTGTTTTGCCTCCATATATGCCTGAATGAGGGAGATGGATCCCTTGGAGTTACTGAAAGTTGTGAGCTGCCATGTGCATGCTTGGAAAAGAACTTGAGTCCTGCAGGCTCTTAAACTTGTTGAATGTGTCTAGGTCATTGTGCCCCAGAACCTTTGCACATAGAATGATCTTCCTCATGCCCAACCCCACTGCATCACCTTCTGTGTGAGACTTGTCGCCAGTGAATTGGATTGTCACCTTGTACTTGTCTTGGTGCTTTCACAGGTTGCTCATCACACTGTACATGCCATACACAAACCTTTCTCATGGGAGCCACTTTATATTTCTTTGTTATTTGGTTACTGGTTCTTCTCTCAGGGAGTTGGGGACTTCCTAGAGGCAGGGACTATGTTGTTTTCTTTTTCCAGCGGAAGCAAGCTTCTAGCAGGGTCTGACAGATTCTGAGTGCCCAGTAACTGTGTCGTGAATAAATGAACAAGAAAGAGAAAAAGAACAAATTAAGAGGCTGTGGATGTATCTCAAGTTGGTAGTGCTTGCCTAGCACTGGGTTCTGTCTCCAGGACCACATAAAATTGGGTGTTTTGGAGGACACATCAAAGGTTCAAGACCATCCTCAGCTACACTGTGAGCCCTAAGCTACTCTGCTCTATATGAAACCTTGCTTCAAAAACGAAAACACAAAAGAAATGTTTATACATTGGTTTTGTAAAATGAGTCTATTTTCTACAAAAAGAGTTCATGAAAGCCTCTGCAGACTCAGGCTGCTGTTATTATGAGGAAGGCAGACTCTCAGCAATGGTACAGAAGAGGCTACAAGGCCAAGTTAGAGGCTGCCCCAGGAGGATACACCAAGGCCAGGTTTGAGCAGTGGAGGCCCAGGGAAGGTTGGAGAAGCAGAACCAATCTTGTATTCTTGACAAGAATTCTAGTGTTTACAGCCTGATTCCAGTGAGGTAGGAACATCTTTATTTGGTAGGCACTGGCTACAGATGGAAGCTAGAGAAACCTCATAACACTAACCCCAGGAAGCCCCTGGCTTCCAATGCTGCAGAGAAATGTGAAAGAGTGCTCTCTTTCAGTCTGGGGAAACTGCCAGCCTGTGTGTGTCTGAGTTACGGGGAGCTGGGAAAGACCATTGACTCTGTCCTTCTGGAATTTCCCCTGGTTCTGTGTCTCTGTACACAGCTTCTCACAGTTCCATGTAGAATGAACACCAACCTCCTAATGAATGCTTTACTTATCTTCACTTTCTCTGCTGGGCCTGTGGGATTCAAGGCAAAGGGAGGCAAGAAGAAGGTGGCTGGCAGTTCTGTAAAGGCTAAATCCAGCCCTTCTTCATCGGCCTTCAGACTCTCAGCCCTCAGACATGTGGTCCACCCCCAAACTACCTACTTTTGTATCATCTCTCTTTTTCTTTTCAGATTTACAGGTAAATTCTTATGTTTCCATTCTGAGTTAGGACGAAAAAGAAAACTTTTTCCTTTTGAAAGCTTTGTGTGTCCAGGGCTGGGGACATAGCTCATTGTTAGAGCGTGTCCTTAGAATCTTAGGCAGGAGATCCTACGTTCTATCCCAGCACTGAGGGAAGGGGCAGGCCATCTGTACATGCATGTGTGCTTGTTTTTTAGACTTACTTACTACATATGTATGAACTACATGTGTTTGTGTACCACGTGAATGCCTGGTGTCTGAGGAGTCCAGAAGAGGGGTATAATGTATGTTATGGATGGTTGTGAGCTGCCATGTAGATGCTGGTTCTGCAAGGGCAATAAGTGCTCCAAACTGCTAAGCCAGCTTTCCAGCACCATGCTCATATGCACATATGTTTGTCAGAGAGGGCTGAGAAAAGACTCTGCTAGAAAGTTCTTTCCTACACTTCTATGATGGTGTCCATGCCAGAGCCCTAGAGCTTGTAAGGGGATCACATTCTTGTGATGTGCCTTAACAGTTGCATTTCATGCAGTTTGCCTTTTGTTGGCATAAGGAAGGTAACTTCCACAGCCTACATATGCAGCCTTACTGGTTAGTACCATATTCAGATAGCATGCTGAAAAACCCAAGTCAGGACTGGCCCTCTCACGACTTGTTAGCCTACAACCACTAGCACGTCCTGACTGCAGTAGGAGAGTAAGAGGGCTCTCTCACTGCTTAATTGGTGGACTTTGGACCTTTGCAAGCTGTGTGTGTAAGATTGTGTTCTTGGTAAGTGGTTTTTGTCAATTTACAGATGCTCTGTGTCTTAATATGCCAACCTTGTGGAAAATTTAAAAATTGGTGAACAAAGTGAAACACAGTGAAAAATATTGAAGTATAAAGACTAGCCAAGGGCTGGTGAGATGGTTTGTGAGTAAACTTGCTTGCCATGCGAACCTGATGGTCTGGGCTTGAACCTTGGAACCCACATACAGTGGGAGGAGAGAACTGTCTTCATATCACATGGATGCCTCCCATCACTGGTGTTAGAAGTACATATGAGAGCATTCGCTCTTCCCCAGACTGAAAGAGAGCACTCTTTCACATCCCTTTGCAGCATAGGAAGCGAGGGGCTTCCTGGGTTTAGTATTATGAGGTTTCTCTAGCTTCCAACTATAGCCAGTGCTGTAAACACACACACACACACACACACACACACACACACACACACAAATAATCATAATAAAAAAGAATACTTGCTTTTCTTCCAGAGGACCCTGGTTTAGTTCTCAGTACTCACAATGGGCAGCTTACAAACTATTACTCTAGCTCCAGAGGATCCACTACCCTCTTCTGGGAGGTATTCTTACATGTATATGCCCTCCTAACACATACTTAAAAGTAAATATTTTTATATGTATTTTTTTTTTTTTTTAAAACAGGATTTCTCTGTGTAACTATCCTGGCTATCCTGGAACTCACTCTGTAGACCTGGTTGGCCTTGAATTCAAAGATATCTTCCTGCTTCTACATCCTGAGTGCTGGGATTAAAGTCATGTGCCACCACTGCCTAGCTTTTAGATGTATTTTTTAATGTGTGTGATTGTGTATGCTTGGTGCTAGGGATCAGAAGAGGACATCAGGTGTGTACATGTTCATTTTTGTCTTTGCTAATTTCCTCTCTTGCTAATTTAATGTAAATTGGACATTTCTCATCTGTGACTACATTGTAAGAAACTGAAAAGACAATGACATATTTATTCATTTAGTTTTTGGTTTTGTCTTTTGCAGCAGAGTCTCCTAGGCTGATTCTAAACTTACTGTGTACCCAAGAGTGATCTTGAATTTTTCATCCTCCTGCCTCCTCTTTTCAAGTGATGGGATTGTAGCTGTGTACCACCATGGCTCTTTTGAAGATAAGGACTCTTAAAAATAGTGATCTCAGGCTATTTCCTAGCTCAGTGACAGGTACTTACATGGATGCAGGCTCTGGGTTTGCTTTCTAGCACTGAAAAACGCCATAGCTCTTGGTGCCTGTGTTATATCTAAAAAATCCCAGCGCTCCCTCTTTCCTTTTCCCTTTCTTCTCTGTTCTCCTTCCTGTCCTTTATTCTTTTCCTTTCTGTCTTTTCTTTTCTTTTCTTTTTCTTTTTCTTTTTTCTTTCTTTCTTTTTTTTTTGAGAAAGCCTTACACTGTATGTAGCCCAGGCTCACCTGGAACTCACGTATAGACAGTGTTGGCCTTGAACTCAGGGTGGTCCTCCTGCCTCAGCCTCTTGAGTGCTGCATTACACAGTGTACTACTTGGACTGGGTTTCTTGATTTTAGGCAGTGCCTCTCAAAGTAGTAGAATGACTTGCTGGAAGAGAAAGGGCCTTTGTAGAGTGGTGAGTGTGGCTGTAAGGAAACCAGAGGGCTGAGGTTAGGTGGCTCAGGCTCCTATTTATAACTAAGATTCCAGTATGTTTCTCCCAACCACACTTAGGCCTTTCAGCCTCTATGTATGCTCCAGTCTCACTCAATTAGCTAATGGTTTCTTTAGTCCCATTATACACTGTAAGGCTCACTGGCTCAGTATTTTTTTTTTTTTTTAAAGAAAATAATAGGGTGTTCTGTTCTCAGTGGTTTAATATTTTTAATAGTTTTGCCAATTAAAGAAAAATGTTCCAACTGTTTATTATGAAAATTACAAATGTACAGAATTGAAGGGTGATAGAATAAACCCAGTGCCCTCTACCTTGTTCCACACTTGAAATTTTACTATATCTGCTTTATGTATGTGGAGCATGCATGTGTGTGCTGTATATGTATGTAATGTGTCTGTACATGGTGTCTGTGTGTGTGTGTGTGTGTGTGTGTGTGTGAGTGGTGTAACCCAGAGGAGTATGTCAGATGTTCTGATTTATCACTGTCTACTTTATTCCTTTGAGACAGAGTTTCACTGAGTCTGGAGCCAGGCTAGTTGCAAACAAACCCCAGTCACTACCCCTGGTAGTTCTGGGGCAACAGGAATGCAGCCCCCTGTAGCTCTAGAAGGGTATTTGGCTTTTTGTTTTGTTTTACTGTTGTTATTTATTATTTCTTTTACCTGGATGTGTGTGTGCCGTGTGAGTGCTGGTGCTCTTGGAAGCCAGAAGAGGGTGTTAGAACCACTGCAAATGGAGTTATAAATGTGGGTCTCCATAAGAGTGCTGAAAATTGAGCCCATGTCCTCTGAAAGAGCAACAAGGGCTCTTAACTGCTGAGCCATCTCTCCAGTCCCTGTATCTGGCTGTTTTAATTTTTTATGGTGCTGGGATCCAGCTTAGGTCCTCAGATTTGTATAGAAAATGCTCCTACCAGCTCTTACCTGCCAACAGGTAAGATGGGCAGACTAAGGGAAAGCTGTGCATTTTAGACTCTAGACGTGACAGACAGCTCAGGAACTGCTTAGGTGCCATCCAAGTTTGCACCAGTGTCCTCTCCAGAATGTCCTCTTTGATTCCTCTATTTTGCCAATGAGGGAAGCAGTGCCGAAGTAACTAACTTGTGACTTGCTGAGTCACAGCTCTTTGGTAGCAGCATTGAGACTGAGTCCAGAGTGCCTTATTACAACTGCCCACTCAGCCCCGTGCTGCTTGTTGGAGATAGAAGGGCCACTCTCTGGCCTTTAAATCAATCACATAGAAAAACCAAGCCAAGTCATGTATTATTCATAGTTTCTTCCTTCTTTCCTTCCTTCTTTCCTTTCTTTCTTTCTTTCTCTCTCTCTCTCTTTCTTTCATAGGGTTTCTCTGTGTAGCTCTGGCTGTGTTGGTTGGTTCTTGCTCTATAGACCAGGTGGGCTTCAAACTCAGAGATCTGCCTGCTCTTACCTCTCGAATGCTCAGATTAAAGGTGTGTACCATTGTGCCTGGTTTATTTTATAGTTTCACTGGGTCAAGATTTTGGAACAGCATGGTCAGGGATGTCTCCAGGCTTCATACTTCTTGGACTATTGTCATGCAGGGGCTCTGCTGGGGCTGGAGGCCTGCTCCCGGGGTGTCCTCACGTCTTAAATAGTACTGCTAAGTACTCCTACTTTCTCTTCTACTTGGCTCTCAGAGCTCCCAAATTCCTATTGTTATTTTATAGAGATGTGACAGTTCATCAAGTTCCTCAATGAAGCTAACTAAAAATAGAGACAGATACAAAAAGGGGCCTCGGAGACCCAAGGCAGGACAAAGAGATTAAGGAAGAGAGAGATGCTTTAGAGAGCCTGGGATCTCTATATTACTTCAGAGACCCTGGAACTGGACTGTCTTTTTGGTTAAGACACACACACACTATATATATAATTAAAATAACTTTAGATTTATTTATTTTCTATCTATGGGTGTTTTCTTGGCATGTCTGTCTGCACATCAACAAAGGGCATTAGATCCCATGGGCCTACAGTTTTAGATGGTTGTGAGCTGCCATGTAGGTGCTCTCTGGAAGAGCAACACTTGTTCTTTATCACTGAGCCATCTCCCCAGCCCCTGTTTTTTTATTAAGATATATTTTCATTTTATATGCATGAGTGTTTGCCTGTATGTATGTGTTTACTACATGCATATAGTGTCTGCAGAGTCCATAGAAAAAGTCACATTCCCTGAAACTGGAATTACAGAAGGTTATGAGCTGCCATGTGGGTGCTGGGAACTGAACCCAGGTCCTCTACAAGAGCAACAAGTGTTCTCAACTTCTGACACATCTCTCCAGTCCTCTGTTTGTTTTTTTCTTTTAAATTGTTTGTGTATGTTTGTGTTTGTATGGGTATAGGTTGCTCATGGAGTCTAGGAGTGGGTGTCAGATCCCCTGGAGCTGGAGCTAAAAGTAGTTGTGAGCTGCAAGATGTGAGTGATTCGAGCAGAACTCAGATTCCGTGTATGAGTAGTGCATGCTCTTAACTACTGAACCATCTCTTCAGCCCTTCTGTTAAGTTCTTACAGGGGCTGCATCTGTCCTGGGTTGGATGCTGGCTTTCATTTTTTTCCCCACTGGGGAGAGGAATGATCCCTGGAAAATATTCAAATTTACTTTAGTGCTTATAGAAACTCTTTATCTGAGCTAGAGAAATGGCTCAGAGATCAAGAGCACTGCCTGCTCTTCCAGAGGCCCTGAGTGCAATTCCTAGCAACCACATGGTGGCTCACAACCATCTGTAATGAAATCTGGTGCCCTCTTCTGGCCTGCAAGCATACATGCATACATATACAGAATACTGTATACATAATAAATAAATAAATAAATAAATAAATAAATAAATAAATAAATCTTTTTTCTTCTTTTTTTTATTATTATGAATAAAGAAGTCACATTTTCTATCCTTGTATATCCTTATTCAAGGTCCCTTCCCCCTCCCACCACATCAGGTCATTCTCTCTTCTCCACATCTCCCCATCCCCGCCATGGGCAGGCGGTCCCTAGGTCCCATGGTCCCAATATTGCTTAGTTCAGCCTCCACTCCTGGCAAATCCAGTTTTCTCCCCCCAACATCAAGACTGAGTCAGGTGTTCCTCTAGGGGAAGTATAAATCTTTTTTAAAAAAGCATTTATTTTTATTTTATGTGAATTGGTGTTTTGCCTGCATGTATAACTGTGTAAGGGTGTCAGATCTTGGAATTACAGACAGTTGTTAGCTACTATGTGGATGGTGGGAATCGAACTCAGGTCCTCCAGAAGAACAGCCGCTGAGCCATTTCTCTAGCCCCTAAATACATCTTTTTTATTTTATTTTTTTTTTTTACTTTATTAAAATACTGAGTTTATTTCACATGTATATTTGTCTCCCTACCATTTTCACATCTGACCACCACTATTACTATGTCTTATCATAACATTCCATACATACTTAAAAACCAAGTAAAGGGTGGAGAGCTCCATCCCTGAAAACTAAACAGGCATTTTAGACAACATTCTTGGCAATGGAACC
>PVIH01000804.1:0-140891 GCA_004025045.1 Sigmodon hispidus
GGTATGTGAATGTGCTTCTTTAGGGTATACACCCAGAAGTGGTATTGCTGGGTCCTTGGGGAGACTGATTCTTAATTTTCTGAGAAACCGCCATATTGCATTCCAAAGTGGCTGAACAAGCTTACACTCCCACCAACAATGGAGGAGTGTTCCCCTTGCTCCGCATCCTCTCCAACATAGGCTGTCATCTGTGCCTTTTTTCTTAGCCAATCTAACAGGTGTTAGGTGGTGTCTCAAAGTCGTTTTGATTTGCATTTCTCTGATGGCTAATGATGAAGAGCATTTTTTCAGGTGCCTTTCAGCCATTCGTAGTTCCTCTGCTGAGAATTCCCTTTTTAAATCTGACCCCATTTTTTGATAGGGTTATTTAGGATTTTGGGCTCTAAATTCTTGAGCTCTTTATATATCTTAGAGATCAGTCCTCTATCACTTGTAGGGTTGGTGAAAATCTTTTCCCATTCTGTAGGCTGGCGTTTTGTCCTATTGGCAGTGTCCTTGGCTTTGCAGAAGCTTCCCAGCTTCAGGAGATCCCACTTATTGATTGTTGGTCTCAGTGCCTGTGTCACTGGTGTTATATTTAGGAAGTGGTGGCCTGTGCCAATTTGTAGAAGTGTATTTCCCACTCCAGAGCTAGATATTGGAGAAAAGCCAGAATATCAAAGACAGGAAATAGACCACAGTCAGTTCTCACCTAGCCAACTTTTCAGGCTGAACATGGTAAATGCTATATTCAAGAGTCCTCTGCCTGGATGATCACTCCTACAGAATGCCTAAATGCCTGCCTAAGCTGGCCTTAAATATCTTCCCCACCCAGTTGTTTCACTTCCAAGTTCAACTCTGCATCATAATCTTAGATTTAGGATTAAAGATGTGAGCTACTAGTGTTTGGTTTTTAGGCCTTAAACTCACAGAAATACAGGAAAATCTCTGTCTCCTGAGTGATGGGATTAAAAGCTTGAGTCACCACTCTCTGACCCTTATGGCTTGACTGTGGGCGATTTTGTTCTGTGCTATTTCAGGCTGGATTTATTTAATATGAAATATATCACCACAATAAATTTATACTTCTCTTGAGTCATTTAGTCTTACAAGTTCCTGTAGTAATCTAGAAGAAATGAGGCTGGGTACATCTATTGGTCATGATTCAATAACAATTGCTTTATTGTCACATTGCTGTGAGAAAAATCACAGACTGAAGAAATCTATGATTTTTGAAGAGTGAACAGAGAAAAGTAAAAACACTGTATGCATATCAGATGATACTGATTAATTTTCAGATCTATACTTTTTCTTTTAACGTAAGTACCTATTTAGTGTCAAAGTTAAGCCAATAATATACAAAGTATAGTCTGTAATTTCAAAGTTGAAATTATAATACCCTTCACATCCAAAATCTTCCATTATATCAAACAAAATTCACTCATTGTACTTCATTTCTCTTACAATCCAGCCATTATATACATGTCCAAATACCATCATAATATTTTTCTACTTTCATATATTGTGCCATTTTCCTTAAATAATTAATGAGTTAACCAAAAAACAGATAATTTTATTCATTCAGATTTAGAATTTTGCTAAATCTACACATTATATGACAAAACTATATTATATTATTTTATGATTTAAAGTCCTATTTATAAAAATTTTACAGATAATTTACGAGTCTAGTTAAAACTCATTTCTTAATATTTATTGCTATAAATTAATATTACATGCATATATGATATATATATATATAATTTTTAGCAGCAACTCTATTTATAATGGTCAAAACCTAGAGGAAACCAGGAGATAATTCATCCTGTGAATGCATACATAAATCACATGACATCCAGACAGTCAATCTTATTCAATACTGACACATTGCATTGCCAATCCAGCCACAAAAAGACACAAAGGGAATTTTAATATAATGAATATCATTTTCTAAAAGAAGTTTATCACTTGCCTTTAAAAAAAAACCATAATTACGGAGTTCTTAAATAAATCAGTGAATGCAAGAAATTTAGGGTGTTCAGATTGAGATTTCCAGTCCCATTTGGGCCAGAGGGTTGCACCTTGCCTGCCGTGGCTTTTTCCCCCAAAGAAATGAATCAGCCGCTTATATTAAGTTCATACCATTTGGCCTGTGTCTCAAGCACATTAACTAGCTAGCACGTTTATCTTAATTCAACCCATTTCTAGTAATCTATCTGTCATGTGGGCTGGCCCGTGACTCACCTGGATTCCTTACATGGTTCTCTTCTTCACTGACTAACTCCGCCTTCCTTCTACTTGTCTTTCCTCTGATCCTCCACCCACTTCTATGGTACTCCACATAGGCCATATCAGTTACTTTATTTACAGCATACAAAGAATATTTCCACCATATTTCCTCTTTTCTGTCTAATCAAAAAGGAAGGTTTTAATTTCCATATAGCAAAATTATATACAACAGAACACCTATCAAGCAAAAATTACAGTTGCAATATTAGTCTATTTGTAATTAACAAACTTAAAGAAAATATTTCATTATCTACCTTATCCTTCTGAGTCTAAAGTTTCATAACTAATATACCTTTTAAAATATCTAAGAAAAAAACTATACCTATAGTTCTAAAATCTTCAACCACATCAAAGACCACAGAAGAATATAATATTACCCAAATTAAAAGGAAGTGCAAGCAACTTCCAAAGTCTAGAAAATGACAGAGATGACACCTGTCTTCCTGGACAGTCACCCAAAGTTTTATTGTAATGCTGGGGCATCATCTTCAGCCTACAAGCCCAAAGTCTCTGGGATACCTTTCAGTGATGCATGAAGTCTGGCACAGTCCATCAGTCCCTTTTCCTTGTGTCCAGAAAACGCCTGGCAATTTTTTTCCTGCAAAGCAGGAACCTGAAGGACTATCTCAGCTTGTTCTGCCAAAGTTCAGAGGTCACTTTCCTATGGAACCTGCATATCCATTTTATAAAGCATACTATCAAGCACTCAATATCAGAACAGTTTCTTGTCCAGTGGCTAACTGTTGCCACAAAGTAAATTACACATAAAGTTTCTTCAATGACCATCATTTTCCTGAAATACATTGGTGCTGCCAGGAGCAGACCTGTCTCACTGTCCAGAAAAGTCTAAGTTTTTAAAAATATTTTAAGTGCCATATTCTGCATGTCTTTGAAATATTCTAAGACTACCTATTAAATTGAAATATATCTTTGTATACCTACAAAAACCTAACTAACATGACTATAAGTTTGGTTATCATAGATGACTATTAATCTGTATTTCTCAATTACACATTACAATTTAAATGAGTTACAGAAGCATCATTCATACCTTAAACAAGAGTAGAAAAATACATACTGCATAACAAAATTGACCTTTAGTTGGTATCAATAAATCAAAATCCACTTATCTTTTTTAATCATTCCTATATCATATCCCACTCCCCTTTTTTTGAAAGATATGGACTGTGACCATTAACCATTTATAATGAAAACAAACATTAATGAGCAATATTTTTGGGAAATTGGAAGTAGCTTTCTTTCTTTTATTACTTCCTGCTGACTAAGGTGGTATTGGCAATCTCATGGGGGTCTTAAGGCTGGATCATCTCAGCTGGCATCTTGGAAGCTGATCTTCCCCTCCAAGAATTTTCAGTGGCCTTGGCAAATAAAACAACATTTTCCTGGAACCACTCCACAGGTTTTGATATTCTGTGGAGACAAAAACAGAAACTCTTTTCCCAAGCAACATATTCTTATAAACAGATTTCAAAGACAAAATATCCTTAAAATATATATGTTTGTTCAACTTACTTCCCTTAGCAATCAACCATCTTCTTGCAGTTAGCTCATTAAAATTTAAAAAATTTAAAGAAAACACAATAACCATAATCCAGACTCTTTGTTTATCTGCCATCTTTACGTGGCCTTTTTATCTATATTCCTATTTCTTTTTTAATGGGTTGCTTTACTCTTTTATTTCTTCTCTCTGAAGTCTATGTGTATTTTACACACATTGTACCCTGTTTAGAGATTTTGTGAGTCTAAATCTGCTTTATTGAGAATTCTTAATAATTTTCCAATCAGAAGAGCTTTTAAAATGCTAAGATCACTGGGATTTTTGACCCTGCTTCTTTTGGGAGCATTTCAATATGGCGGAGGTACCTGCTTCATCTCTTGTTGCCAGCAAACAGAGCGTACTCAGGAAATGCTGCTGCCACAAAAAACTGTTTTTGACTCTGTTTCCTTTCTGTTCAGTATAAGCAAAAATCTTAAATCAATCACATGTATGCTAAGTCTTCCTTGAAACCTATGGGTTTAAGCTATGTGCAGTGGATGCGCCATTTTTAAATTCCAGCCTGAACACTGCATTGTCTATGTACCATAAATCAATTCAGAAATGCAATTCAGAAAGCTGCTTTTGGCTCTGTTTCAGTGGTCTAGAATGCTTTTTAAGATTTTTAAACTTTCTTAGGCTTTATGCAGGTGTTTGGTCCATGTTGGGATGCCATCTGTTGTAGAAGATCTCTGGACCTGTTTGGGCCAGAAGTTTGGACCTTGCCTGTGGTGACTATTTCCCCCAAAGAAATGAATCAGACACTTATATTAATTTCATACTGTTTGGCCTATGTGTCAAGGACATTACTAGCTAACTCTTTCATCTTAATTCAACCCATTTTTGGTAATCTATCTGCCACATGGCCCATCCCATGACTTACCTGGATTCCTTACAGGGTTCTCTTGGGGGTTCAGATGGAGACTGACTAACTCTGCCCTCCTTCTACCTGTCTGTCCTCTGATCCTCCACCCACTTCTATGGTGTTCCACATAGGCCAAATCAGTTACTTTATTTATAGCATACAGAGAACATTTCCAACACAGTTGATTAGTCAATCTACATTTTTGCTCAGTTTTGTTGGGACCCCATCCGACTTAAAATTAAAATTTATTCATTAAGCAATAACAATATATATTCAATTTTCTAGAATATCTAGAGAAACAATAATATATAATTTGAAATGATTGCCTTTTAAAGTGTGCAATTGTACAAACTCTTAGAGATTATGTATTCTGCATAATCAGAAACTCGAAAGTCTCACTGTAAACTTGTTCAAAACCCACTGCCTAATAGAGAATGGTCACTGCATTTTCACTACTCAATGAACAAGAGTTAAAATTCATGGAACCAACTGGTAGACAGGTAGAGCAAGACTCATTTGTGTGCCAGACATACACACTCCTATAGGCTGCTTTAGCCTAGACACATTTATTTTTGTGCTTTTATGTGAGTATCAAATTAATATCAACCTGGGTGATATAAAGAATAGATTGCACTTTGGTTATTTTTAGAAAAGAAATGTTGACAGAATTAAGGTAATGAAAAAATAATTAAGGTTTAATAATATCTAATGTTAACAAACCCTCCTGAGCCTTCAGAATACCTGAGAGTATTTCATTCTCACTTGCAGTGAGCATGGACTTGACAATCCCCAGCTACAGACCTGTGGTATGGAGACTCTCTCTTGTGTTTAAAGTCATCTCTTAAACACACAAAATACTTGCCACTTAAAAATCAACACTGTGAGAATATTTACAATTCATCCTGCACCTTACTCCCAACTTCCCAAATTAATGAAAAATAAAGGTTTTGTTACCCCAATTGAAATACATTATTGTGTAATTTTGGAACACCATTAATAAAATCTAGCAATACAAGGTCCTTGGGGTAAACAATAAAAGATCAGGATCTAAGACAAAATATCGAGCACCCTGGCCTCTTTCTTTGTTAAAAGGAAAGAGGGCTTCAAACAGGAGCCAAATAATGGCATTTGAGGCTGAAAGTAAACAGCTGCATTTTCTTTTCTCTTTTCATTTTATTTTCAGTTAATAACAAGCATAATCTATTTGTACCTGCTTTTGCCTTAGGAGTTAGAAAAAGATAATGAAATATTTTACTATCTGTTTTCAAATTATAAGCTGTTGTTTCCAAAGAAAGTCAAAACCCACGTATATTATCACATTATTGTTCTCAGGAGACTGCAGTCACCATAGTGATTGTAATTACATGGCTTCATTAACTTTATACATCCTACCTGTTATGGGGGGTTCACATTAAGACAATTTGCATATACAGGAAATGAATGTCATTTGCAGGGAGCTAATATCATTAAACATTTAGGCAGTCCCTATCAACCAAAGGGGTTTCCACTGGGGTATGCTTCTCAGCATGCCTTTTATAGTCATTGTGGGCACAGAAATGTACTGTTGAAAGACTAAAAGTAAAAGCTTTAGAGAAAAATATCAGAAAGGGACAACTGTTTTTACCAGCCAGGTTTATACTAGAACTTTTTATTAGCAACGTAAAGAAGACAAAGCAATATATCTCTCAAGAATGTAAATGACTAATAGTCTAGGGGCTTTTGAAGACTATGAACATAGGTATATATGAACATGCATGCATATAAATTATGCTGTTTTTAATTTTATTGACCAATTCATTAACAACTATTACAACTTTAAAAATGGTATAAAGAAGATTCAAAATTTAAAGGATATGTCTAACTTAATTCCCCTAGGATGAATGCATCAAATAATTTTTGAAAGACCAGATAAAAAGAAAAATACTCTATACATTTTGTTTTTTTGTTTAGAGTGTATGCTCTTGACCATTTGATAACACCAGAGTTTACAGTATTCTTGGCAAAACTGAAACCATGGGGATAGATGAGTGACTGTCTGCCTTATTTCCAATAACTGCCTATCCTCAGATTCTGACTGTAGTATCATACCAGTGCCAATCACATGGTTTTCCCTGATTTCTATTTACCTCACTGGAATCAATACTAATATTTGAAATACTTTAATACTGCCATTACCTCACTCAGGATTTTTTTTAATAGTTCCATCCATTTGCTTTCAAATTTCAAGATGTAGTTTTATTTTATTTTATTTATTTACTGCTGAGTATTACTCTATTTTGTAAGCATACCACATTTTTTTTATTCTTTGTTTCAGGGACATCTAGATTGTTTTCAGGGTCTGGCTATTATACATAGTGCTAGTATAAACACAGTTGAGTGTGCCCAAGCATGGTATTGCTGTATCATGAGAGAGATTAATACCCAGTTTTCTGAAAAACCACCATACTGATTTCCAGCACAAACTCAGAAAGACAAACACCATATGTATTAACTCATAAGTAGATTTTAGAAGTAAAGCAAAAGATAACTAACCAGGCTGCAATCCATAACCCCTGAGCAGCTAGGTAACAAAGAGAGACATTCATGAATCCCCCTGGGAAGGGGAAATAGATAAGATGTCCTGAGTAACCAGGAACCAGAGTGGGGGAGGAGTAAGGGAAGGTGGAAAGAAAGCATGAGGGAATGGGCTGGTTGAGTTGGGGAGAGTAAAAAGAGGGAGAACAATGAAATTGATATGTTGATAGAAGGAGATATTTGAGATTAGAAAGAAACCTGATGCTAGAGAAATTCCCAGGAACCCACATATATAAGCAATAGTAGAGAGGGTACTTGAACTGACCTTCCCTTGTAATCAAACTGATAGCCACCCTAATTGTCATTATAGAATCTTCATCCAGAAACTGATGGAAGCAGATGCAGAGATCCACAGTTAAGCACTGGGCCCAGCTTCCTCTAAGTTTTGTCAAAGGGAGGGAAAAAAGATTATATGAGGGAAAGGATCAAGATCATTATGAGAAAACCCACAGAAACATCTGATCAGAGCTATTGGAGGCTGACCCAGTGGATTGACTGCTGGGGAGCCTGCATGGAACACAACTAGACCCTTTAACTCTGGATGACAGTTGTATGACTTGGGCAGTTTGTTGAGTCTTCAGCAGTAGGATCACAATTTATTTTTAGTGCATGAGCTGGCTTTTTGGAGACCATTCCCTATATAGGGATATCTTGCTCAGCCTTGATACTGGTGAGAGAGTCTTGTTCCTGCTTCAACTTGATATACCAGACTGTATTCACTCCCCCAGGAGGTCCTTACCTTCTCTGAGAAGTGGACAGGATGGGTGGGAAGAATATGAGGGGTAACTGAGAAGAGGGGAGGGAAGGGGGAAGAGTGATTGGTATGTAAAAAAGAACCTTTTAATAGTAAAAATGATATAAAATAAAATATTGTCATTAAAAGCAGTAAAACATGGATTGTTCAAATAGGGAAACACTTGATATTTGCAATGTAGGTCTAGGAGCAATTCTTTAGGGGCTATATTAAAAGTCAGTTTTAAAGTAACACATAATTTCTTTTTAGCTTTAAAACTTCATAGTAATTCACAGTAATAGAAAAAAATTATCCATTTTAGGTGATAGAATTACATCCTGTTACATTATATTACACATATAAAGTAAGGCAGACCTTTAAATTTGTGCCTTTGTGGGTTAGTTAATTCTTTTTGAGAAGTGATGTAGATCTGTATTAGATGGAAAAAGCACTTTATAGAGGTAACTCAAACTTAATTATGTTTAAAGGAAACAGAGTTCAAAATGACAGAGTTCAAGAGTTGGTAGAAAAATATCAATATTTTTTCATCAGATTAATCTTTTATTTTGTAAATTTTTTAATGGTGAAAGTTTCCAAGATTCATATTAAATAATTTAAAATGATACACATGGTAAATCAATGAACCAAAAGGCCCTGTTTTTCTTCTATCAGGTAAACAAATTTGATTGAAACTAAAGCAATAGTGTGAACTTTCCTCAGGCAAAAGTAATTACCCTTTGCCTTAAAACTGCAACTTTACTTTTTGGCACAAGATCTTATAAGTTAATTTATTTTTACTCTTAAGTGGAAAATGTCCCAAAATCAATTGGTCTCCCTTCATATGAATTTTATACCTGGTACTCATATTTGAAATTATAATCAACTCCTATTTTTATGCTGGGAAAGATAAAAATTTAGGGCATTTTCTAGCTTCTTTGTGATTATTATTTCAAATTATATGAGGACTTTGGATTCCTGGTTATCACCAATTACTTACATGATACATTGGAAATATGGAATTGGAATATGTACTGTTTTTGTCTTTACTATGGTGTTTTAAGAAAACTGATGAGTTTATTCAACACAATTTTATTTGGTTTGGTTTGTGTTTATTAATTGCTATTCTACACTAGTGTTTTGTATACCAAGCTAGATGGCATAAAGTGTCGTTTCAAACTTCTTTTACCAGTATCTCTGGAAGTAATCTCTTGTCACTGGAAAATGTCTTTGCAGGTATCACATGCTCAGCAACTATGGGGAAGCAGTGTTCTGGGAGTTGTTGGTACTATAAGAACCATGTCATGATATAGAAAACACAAATATGGAAACAAATATTCTATGACTTTAGATGTTCAAGAACTAATGATTTTACTTTAAATAAAAGTCCTTGACATAGTTGCAATGAGTGCAATCTCTCTTGTGTTTATTAAATACTTACACTTATTTATCTAATGCAATTTTTAATTTTCTATTCTTAGTAACTTATCTCTTTATAACCCCAACCTAATCGTTGCCATTGCCCAATGGTGATGAATGTTTTATTTTCCATCTCAACAAATTTAAATTTGATCATTTTTTTCAGGCTCCAAGTACAGGCAAGATCATGCAGTAGCTGTTTTCTGTCTGGTGTATCTTATTTGTCAAATTGTCCTTTGTTTCTTTTTTACTATTTTGCAAATGATATAACTTTTATTTTTACATCATGTGACGTTGATTTGTGGGTGAAGTGCTTAGCTTCCTACTAGAGGAGAAGACAAAAGTGGCTCTGATTATCAAAAGAATGCAAGGTCAATTCATTCCATAGTAGAGGTAACATAGAGTTAGAATTCATTAGCTGGAAATTTCTTTAGAGGAAGATATAGTATCTGCATTGTAATATTGCTAGGTTTTAATAAAATATATATACAATGTGTACTCCATTAGTATTTGTTAAATTACACTAAAATTTCAAAAAGTACGACAAAAATTTATTAATCTCAAATTCAACCATACACACATATATATATATGAGTTCTAAAATGAGATGGATAAACAGAGGCTGGATTTGAAATGGGTAAGCCAAAATGAGATTTATTTTACAGAAAGACAGATAAAATGATGATGCACTATAAACTGTTATTTGGACTTTCTTTGTCTCACACAGTCCTTAGAAAGCACTGAGTAAACTAATAAACATTAGAGAAAATGTAGTGTAAAGTCTTTCTTCTCAATGGGTTGATATTGCAATGAATAAACAAACAAAAAAATCACTCACTTCTAGAGGAAAATGAACCAGCTAACTGAAGTGAGAAACATGTCTGCAAATATTAACAGCTGATCAAAGAATGAAACTCTTAAGGCTATATGGGAAAGAATTTTCAGAACATTTATAAGTACTTTATTAAGGCAGTAACTCCAGCATCAGAAAGAAAGCCACCTATTAAACTGGTTAACGTAGACTATATGTATAAGTTAGACTTTACAAGAAACATGAATGGTAAATGTACAGGTATGTATTTTACAGTAACATCACCTCAGCAATAATATTACAGCACCTTATTAAGCTAATATGCTCAATTTAACATTTATAAGAGCCTATATATTTATTTAATTAAAAACTCCTTTTGTGAAAAACAATTTTTCTAAGATGAATATTTCGTGTTTTATATATATATATGTATATATATATAAATTCCTATTTATACTTTTTAGTACTATGTTACCGAGTTAATAAGTTCTTGATATATATTTGCTCAATTCACACATTAACAATTTCATGTCCATATATGTCTGACATTTTTGAACTAAAAAATTAAAGTCAAATATGGTTATGTTTTCACAAAGAAATGAACTCTTTAAAATGTGATGAAACCCACAAAACTGTTGCTTTTATTATGTATGAAAATGAATTTAGCAGAGACAGTATAGCTACATTTGCATTTTTGCAACCTTGGTTTCAGCCATTTTGATTGGTTTCAGATGTTTTTTGAAATCTATACCTTTATAGTTTATGAAGAGGGAATAAAGCCCTTCTTGATTCACTTAATACCTTAGAGAGAATTGCATGGGCAATCTCCCTTTATTACAGTCAATGGCCCAGGACACAGTGTAGCTTAAAAATATTCCTTTAGAAGCGTTTTGTTTAAAAAGGTTCACTAAATTGCATTACTAGAAGTCTTTTTTTAAACCTCTCTTTATATTGAAAATGCAATTTTAAAAGACAATTAAGTATTTCTTTTATATGAACTTTGCCAACAATGAAGTGGTCATGTGTGATTTGTTCTTCCACACCATTCCTTATAATTCTCAGTTTTCCTAGAAGCTTGCATTGGAAATGGTGCCACTCCAGGAACCTATACCTAGAGCCAACATCTATTATGATATATTTAGTTACTATACAATGCCTTCTCCTTGTTAACATTAATTATGTGGTGAAGGAAAATTGGATGATTCATAAAAGCAGAATGTACTTGGCTTGACCACATTATACAGCAGTGCAAATACGAATTCTTAATGCTGTTTAATTTCACTCTTCATTAAAGCCTCTTGTTACCATCCAATCTTGATTTTAGAAATTAAAGCTAACAACCAGATTGAGAGAATCAGAAAAGTGACAGCATGGGGCAAAGTCTCAAAGCCACAACTAACAGCATGAAGCAAAGTGAACCTCCAGCTATTGCAGCTCTCAGAGAAGGCCAGGCAGGGGAGGGATGCCTTTGCAGGGAGATGCAGTTCCAACAATCTTCAGCTATAGGAAAGTGCTTGTGAATGTAGACATGAAAGCTTTTCCCCTTAATGTTTTAATTAAATTCCTAGAAGCCAACACTTCTTCTCAGTTAGTGTCAGAACACTGCTTGTTGTTGGATAAATGTTTTCAGCAAAAGCTTGGCTGAGGGTTTTCAAAAACAAGACTCTCAGAGCAGAGAAGGCTTTTGCCGAAGCACTTGAGATCAAGGAAGCAGTAGTGATTATGAAGAAGCATGTGATGGCAGGTTGATTTAATCCACCCAAATGTCAGTTTCTGGGTGGCAAGTTGGGGTCCCACCTTCATCCTCCAACAAAAGGGCATTGGTTAGTCATCTGTTCATTTCTCTAGCTTCAGTGTGTCATTTGGACGTTGAAGAAATGTCCCTTGATTCAGTCTGCCATTTCTGACAGCCTCCCTTTAGACTCCATTAATAAGCTTTTTAGAGAAAGGAATGCAAAGTAAGCAGCAGGCAGTCTACAGAAAAAATGGAGATGGTATACACCATAGAAATGTCTCCCCTTTGTGAAGATGGTGCTTAGGCAACCTTTGTTCAAGAGACTACATGTTCATTGTACAGAAACAGAAACTGTATCTTTTGAGATATTAAGGAAGAAACTGTTGGGTAATAATATACGAGGTTCTTTAAAATTTGGGAATTTGTGATAGGATACAAAAAGCCTCAAGTGATATTTACAAAATGTGCAAACAATGACACAGTCAGGAAGCCAAGCTGGCTTTGGGCACGCCTGGGGAATACCCTTCAGAAAACAAATATGCCACTCTTTAATGTTGGTTTGAATCTCATAAAATTGCAAGCACAATAAGACACACTTTGGTTCACTTTTCCTATGAAACAGAAATTCCACAAAGAAAATAAACCATTCCCTAACAAAGAAGGCTTGCTGAGGCTTATGTGGTTTAATATTTTTGAAAGCTCATAATTTGTTAGATTGCAGTCCTTTTCTATTGACACTTGCTTTCAATTTCTTATACATTAGATAATTTTAGTTGATATGTGTGTGTGGAAGTGTGTGTGTATGTGCATGCTGTGAACCGCATTGTTTAATGTATCAAATACAAATTAATGTATCATTTCTGTGGAAAAATCTTACTCCAAATAACCTTTTCCAAAGGAATTTCCTGGTCAATGGAAATATTTCTTTTTCTTGGTTTTCTTTATTTTCTTTCAGGGATTTGTTAATCTCTTCAAATTTTTGTTTCTATTTCTTTAAAGAAATTTTTTATATCCTTTTTTAAGGCTTCTATTATCTTCATTAAGTTGTTTTCAAGGTTGTTTACATTTGCTTCTTAACCACCTCTGGTGATGCCATGTTGTTTCTTATGTTGTTAAATGTATTCTTGCACTGGTGTCTGCCCATTGCTTCCTCAGTTTACTGCAGGATTTTTCTGAATCTCAGAGAGCTGATTTTGATGCAATCTGTTCTGAGTGTGTCTATGTCTTAGGAAGCCTCTGTTGGTCCCATCTGGATTCTTGTTCCACTTGGAGGTAGTGTATTCTGTGACCACTCTTAATCCAGTAAGGGCTTACACTGTGGGTTTCAGGTGACTGCTTTTTATCAAGTAGGCGCTGAGAAACTTAGGGTCTCAGGTAGCCTTTCTTGATTAAATAGGAACTAAGGAACTCTCTTAGTCCTGTAGTCTCTTTGTGTCTTAGTCTCTTAGTCTTCTGTGGGCCCCGGGGTGCGGGGACCTGTGGGTTTCCTCTTGTCCCTGAGGTTGCCAGGTGATGACATGGGCTGGAGAATGGGGCAGGGTTTTGAAGCTAGGGTGTCCAGTCAGCTGGATTTTACTGGGGCTTTGGACCTGCAGGGGATTTACCTGCTGGCTTGGATTTTGGGTGGATCTGTGTGGAAGTCTGGTCCCAAGGGCTGTTGTGTCCACAGGCCAGGGTTTCAGGGACTGATTTCTTTTTGGGCTGTGTAGGCTGTCACTCACCTTTTATTGTGCTGTGGGCTGGGGGTTTACTGCTGTGGGCCAGGAGTCATAATAGAAATATTTCTAATTGTACAATTTCTAGAGACTCAAGTTCAACCAAGAAGCATAGAACATTGAAACAAGCAAAAGAGTGACAAGATTTTCTGGTCTTATTCTCAGAAATGAATGAGACTCTTTAGCCATTAACAGTGGGTCTGAAAATCAGTCTTTGTTGTAATCAAAGAGTAAGAAGCAAGACCAAAGAAAGAGATCATTTAAACCAAAGAAGTCACCTTCATTTACAACAAAACAACAGGGAAATTGCTTATTTTTATCTGTTCAGTTTCTTAATAAAACACCAATAAAGTCTTTATGTACCTTTATATCTCAGTAAACTATTCAGGCATAGGTTTAAAAATACAGAAAGATAAAGATAACAGTTTTCTGCTAGGAATTTATCTAGAATTTTCTCTTTTTATTAAAAAAGACTTTAATCTGAATTCATGTAAGTAAAATAGGAAAAAATACTTTCTAAAATTAACAGAATATATACAAAAAGTAAGCTTGTGTATGTAATGCTTATTAAGGACAAGTGGCTCGATTGCTGGAAATAGACCTTACACTCCTACATATGCATCAATTTTTGTATTTTGGGGGAAATCACTTTACTTTAAATGGATGAGATTAAGGCACTGGAAGCCCCAGGCTCACTCAGGTTTCTAATATTTACTGAGGATGCCCCACTTTTTTTTTTTAACTTTCTTATAGTGGTAACAGGTACACTACATAGGAGGCTCCCTTGATTATACCTGGGGAAATATATGCCCATTACATGATATGTTTAAATTTAGACTTGGAGGTTATCTATTTGTAAGCTGGCACATTTTTATGGTATACTTTATTATATGATATATTTGTCTATTATTTCATCATTTTACACACAAATCTTCAATATTTTTAAAGCCAATGTTATCACATTAGGAGATGTTTTAAATGAGGCATTCATAAATTCTGGGAAGACTCAGTTAATATGTCAATTTTATAAGATCTCAAAAATACTGAATATTACCAACCTTTTTTACAAAATAATTTTTTTTGTTTTGTCTGCAATTTATGCGTTAGCTTGAGATCTCAGCTACTAATACAGTACCATGCCTATCTGGCAGATTCCATGATTCCTGCCATGGTGGTCATAGACTTACTCTCTGAATCTTTAAGCAAGTACCAATTAAATGCCTCCTTTCATAAGTGGCTTTGGAAATGGTATTGTTTACAGCAATAGAAAAGTGGCTAAGATAGCAAATTATACCAGTGGTCTTCTCATTTGTGTACAGGTATTAAGGAGATGATGGACCACAATTTGGATAATGGATATTTAGACAGTAATAATATAGGCTATTGTCTTTCTGGTTTTCAGATTCCATATATACTCTTTCCAAGCTAATCCGAATTCAGTGTGCTTTCCTAAGCTCAAGATTTTTTTTTTATATACTTCAGGCTACAGTTTCATATATAAAAATAGGAACTCTTACCAACAACATCTTTTTCCTTTAATAAATGTTCATAGGTTATAAAAACCTCTAAGAGCTAATTGGGAAAAATTTAGGAAACAATTTATCTTTCTACTTGTCTTTCAGTCACTGGCACATGAATATACTTAATACCTATACACCTATAGGTTAATCAATATAGAATTAAAACAATACAAAAATACAGAACACAGAACTGATATGAATTTCATGGAGGATTCTGAATAATACTGTAAAGAAAAATCATTACTTGTTATGTAGAAATAATATCTGAATTTGAGAAAGCTGTGACTTATCTTTGTCATCTTCAGTATTTAGTTATCCACTTTCCTTAAGTGGGATTAATTAAATAAGAATGTCAAAACTTTCAATAATAATATAATTGGAAAGCTGGAGGGATGGCTCAGTGGTTAAGAGCACTGACTGCTCTGTCAGATGTCCTGAGTTCAACTCCCAGGAACCACATGATGGCTCACAACCACCTGTAATGAGATCTGGTGCCCTTTTCTGGGCTTCAGAAATGCATGCAGGCAGAACACTGTATACATTATCAATAAATATTTTTTAAAAAATTATGATTGGGATATATGTGGTAGCACATGCCTTTAATTCTAGTGTTTGAAAGGCATGGGCAGGAAGATATATGTGATTTCCAGGTTATTTGATCTATATTGTGAGTTTCAGTCCAACCAGGGTTATGCCTGCATTAAAAATAAAAAATCACATATTCTTAGAATACATATGAAATATTTTTAGAACTGCTTTTGGAGTCTTTGCAAGTTTTAATGATAAAATGAAAAGACTAGATGCTATCTTAATCAAGTACCAAGAAAAATCATTTCTTCAATTTCTTATATAGGCATGTAAGGGAAATTTTGAGCACTATTTTGATAAATAGCCTTGTCTGACCTTTGTAATAACATAGAACAGCAGTCACTAAACTATATCCCAGGAAAAATCTGGATGATTATTTGTTGGTTACTTTAGTTGTTTATTTGAGGAGAGGGGTCTGAAGATAAAAATGTATTTTATCATTTTAAAAGTTACATATTAAATTATTTCTAACTTATCTGTACAGCATTCATAATTTTGTCTCTTCACTGAAGGCAGCTGAAGTACTTCTTAATTAGTCAATTGAAACATTTCCAAATACTGATATAGGTGATTTCCCATTGGAGGGGTTCTTCCATGTCTGCATAAACCAGATTATCTTTTATATAACACAGATTTACTAAGCATTTATTTTTCATTGTACTCTATCAATGACTGTATTAATTTATCTTTTTTCCTATCTCTTCCAGTTCTTCAGATTCTATTACTTGTATTTGCCAATGGCCTTAAATCTTCTTAGTACAATCTTAGTCTCTGCTCATGAGAAGAAGACAATGCTCCAACCCAAGGAGATTAATCAGTGAAAAGAAAGGCAATAATCTCACACTAGCATAATTCAAAGAAGAAACATACACACATACACACCCAGATAGATAGATAGAGAGATAGATAGAGAGACAATGACAAATAGATCAAACTAATAGTAATTAACAATTATTGATCAATAATATCTTTCAAAATTAAAATTCAATTTCCCAATAAAAAGGCATATGCTAACAGAATTATAGAAAAAGAAGATCCGTTTGTCTGCTGCATAGAAGAAACTCGACTCAATAACAAATATAGACATTACCTCAGAATAAAAGAATGGAAAATAATTTTTTGCAGGAAAATAACCACAAGAAACAAACTGTGTATCTGTTCTAATATCTAATAAGATACATTTTAAACCAAATTTAATCAAAAGTAGGGGGAAGGAGCAAAGAATATGCCTTCTTCCCAGAACCTCATGGAACCTTCTCCAAAAATGACCATATGTTCAGTCACAAAGCAAGTCTCAAATGATACATGAAAATTGCTCATCATCTTTAGCCATCAGAGAAATGCAAATCAAAACCATTTTGAGATACCACTTGACACCTGTCAGATTGGCTAAGATAAAAGACACAGATGACAGCCTATGCTGGAGAGGATGCAGAGCAAGGGGAACACTCCTCCATTGTTGGTGGGAGTGTAAGCTTGTTCAGCCACTCTGGAATGCAGTATGGCGGTTTCTCAGAAAACTGGGAATCAATCTTCCCAAGCACCCAGCAATACCATTTCTGGGTGTTTACTGAAAAGACGCACAGTCGCACTCAATTTTCATTAGCTCAACCTTGTTCATAGCAGCATTATTTGTAATAGTAAGAACCTGGAAACATCCTAGATATCCCTCAACTGAAGAATGGATTAACAAACTGTGGTACATCTACACAATGGAGTATTACCCAGCTGTAAAAAAAAATGATATCCTAAAATGGATGAATTTGGAAAATATCCTTCTGGGTGAGGTATCACAAACCCAGAAAGATAAGCAGGAGATGTACTCACTCATTAGTGGACTCTAAACAAACAAACAAAAAAAAGCAAAGCATGCCGAAGCTGCCAACCACAACCACTGAACAACTTGGGATTGGAAACACCTTGGACTAACTCCTTGGAGCCCACTCCCCTTAGAGGAACACCTGACTCAGTCTTGATGTTGAGGGGAGAAAACTGGATTTGCCAGGAGTGGAGGCTAGACTAAGCACTATTGGGATCGTGGGACCTTGGGACCGCCTGCCCATGGAGGGGATGGGAAGATGTGGAGATGAGAGAATGATCTGATGTGGTGGGATGGGGAACGGACCTTGAATAAAGATATACAAGGATAGAAAATGTGACTTCTTTATTCATAATAATAAAAAAGAAAGAAAATTGAAATAACTCCAGGTATCATATCAGATCACAACAGATTAAAGCTGGATTTCAACAACAGTTACATGGAAAATGAATGCACAAAATACCCAAACTTATGAGACACAATGACATCAGTGGTAGGAGGAAAGTTCATAGCATTAAATCCTTTCACAAATTTCATAGTAGTAACATAACAGCACACCTGAAAGCTCTAAAACAAAAAGAAACAAACATACTCAAGAGGAGTATATGGCAGAAAATAATCAAACTATCAGTAGAAATTAATAAAATAGGAATAAATAAGTAAATAAATAAATAAGAAAGAAAAAAGAAAAAAGGAATACAAAGAATCAATAAAACAATAGTTGGTTCTCTCAAAAAAAAAAAAACCAAAAAAACCAAAAAGGATAGGCAAATTCTTATTTAAACTTACTAAAGACACAGAAAGTATCCATGTTTACAAAATCAAAAGCAAGATGACATAAAAAGAGACACTAAGGACATCCGAAGAATCAGTGTCATAATTCAAAAACCCATACTGTACAACATGGAAAGTATTTAAAAATAGAAAAATATCTTGATAGATACCACTTACCAAAGTTAAATAAAGATAGGACGAACAATTCAAATAGAACCATATTGCTTAAGGAAATAGAAACAGTCCTTAAAATTATCCTAACCACAAAAAGCCCAGAGTCAGAGTTTTAGTCCCAAATTCTACTAGACTTTCAAAGAATACTAAAGCCAACATTTTAAAAATTATTTCACAAAATGAAAACAGAAGGACACTTGCTAAGTTTATTTTATGAGGTGACAGTCACCTTGATATGATACTCAAATCACAAAAAAATTAATAAAGAGAATGACAGATCAATTTCTCTCATGAACATAGATGCAAAAAATACTCAATAAAATACATGCAAACTGAATCAAAGAAAACACCAAAAAAAAAAAAACACAACAAAATCAAGTAGGATTCATTCCAGAGATTCAGAGTTAGTTCACTATATCATGATTTGCCAGTGTAATCACCATGTAAAAAACTTAAATGATCATCTCTTTAGATTCTACAAAAGTCCTTGACAGAGATCTAACACCCTTAATGATGAAAGTCTTAGAGGGTTCAGGAATACAAGGGTCATGCCTAAATATAATAAACAAGATATATACAGCAAACCAATAGCCAACATCAAATCAAATAAAAATTTAATGCACTTGCACTAACACCAAGAACAATATAAGACTGTCCATTCTTCCTATATCTACTCAATGTAGTACTTGAAGTTCTAGCTAGAACAATAAAACAGCTAAAGTTGATCAAGAGAATACAGATTGCAAAGGAATAAGTCAAATTATCACTATTTGCAGATGACATTAATGTATATATCTTAGGGTTTCTATTGTTGTAAAGAGATTTCATCATAACAGCAACTTTTATAAAGAAAAACACTTAATTGAGGTCTCAGCTAACAATTTCAGAGATTTAGTTCATTATCATCATGGTGGGAAATATAGGTATTCAGGGAAACATGATGCTGGATAGGTAACTGACAGTTCCATATTTTTCAGGCAACAGAAAGTAATCTGAGACCCTGGGCAGTATCTTAAGCTATCTGAGAACTAAAAATCTACCTCCACAGTGACACACCTACCCTAACAAGGTCACATTTCTTAATGGCATCAATGTATTTGTGGACCAATTTCTTTCAAACCCACCCCCAGATACATAAAAAACCCCAAAAATCTACTAGGTACCTCCTACAACTAATAAAATACTTACCTTTGGTAAAGTGAGAAGATTAACTAAAACAAAAAGTGCCCACCTGTATGGTAAATGATAAATGGCTGATAAAGAATTCAGAAAAACAACATTTCACAATAGCTATAAATAATACAAAATATCTTAGTGTAGCTTTAGCCAAGCAAATGAAAGATCTGTTTAACAAGAATTTCAAGTCTTTGAAGAAAAAAAATTGGAGAAAACATCAAACAACAGAAAGATCTCAAATGTTCATGGATAAGTAGGGTTAACATAATAAAAATAACCATCATACCAAAGAAAATCTACAATCAATGTATTTCCCATAAATTTTCAGCACAGTTCTCTATAGACCTTGAAAGAGCAATGCTCAACCTTTTATGGGAAAACAAAAAAGTCCAGGATAACTAAAACAATTCTATATAGTAAAACAAAAACAAACACACTATACCCAGACACTTCAAGAAGTATCACCAGACCTGATTTTAAGTTTTACTACAGAGCTTTAATAATAAAAACTGTATGGTATTGCAATAAAAACAGACTGGTAAAACAATGTAATTGAATCAAAGACCCAGGCTTAAATTCACAGAATATAGATTCCTGATTTTTGCCAATGAAGCCAAAATTATACAATGAAAAAAATACAAGCATATTCAACAAAAGGTGTTGGTCTAACAAGATGTCAGCATGTAGAATAATGAAAATTAGATTTATGTCTACTACCCTGCATGAAATACAAGTTCAAGTTATCAAAGACCTCAACATAAATCCAAATGAACTGAACCTAATAGAAGAGACAGTAGAGAATAACCTTAAATGCATTGGCATGGAAGACAGCTCCCTGAATAAAACACCAATAGCACAGGCACTAAAATCAACAATTAATAATGGGATCCCAATCAACTGAAAAGCTTCTGTAAGCCAAAGAACATTATTATTAGGACAAAATGGCAGTGCAGAGAATAGAGAAAGATCTTCACTAGTCCCACATATGACAGAACTCTGATTTTCAAAATATATAAAGAACTCAGAAAAATAACCATAAAAACTAAACAATCCAATTAAAATTACAGTGTATATCTCAATTGGAAGTTATCAATTGAAGACTCTCAAATGGCCAAGAAATAAAGAAATGTTCAATATCCTTAAACACTATGGAAATGCAAATCAAAATGACTCTGAGATTCTGTCTTACATCTTAGTCAGAATGGGTAAGATCAAAAACACTTATGATGGAGAGAATATGGAGCAATAGGAATACTCATTCAATGTTGGTGGGAGTGCAAAGTTGTACAGACACTTTTGAAATCAATATGATGGTTTCAAAGAAAATTGAGAATCAGTCTACCTCAATACTCTGCTATACCACTCTTAGACATTACCCAAGGGACTCTTCATCACACCACAAGGACACTTGCTCAACTATATTCATAGGAGTTGTATTCATAATAGTCAGAAATAGACTAATTCTTACTAGAAACTGCCTAAATGTATGTCAACTGAAAAGTGGGAAAAATATTGTACATTTATACAATGACGTATTACTTAGTTATTAGAAACAGTGACATTATAAAATGGATGAAAAAGAAAAAGACCATCCTAAGTGAGGTACTCCAGACCCAGAAAGACAAACATGTTATACTCTCATAGGTGGATATTAGCAATTAAGAAAAGGGTAACCCCTGCTACAACCCACAGATCCAAAGAAGCTAAATAACAAAGAAGGCTCAATGCAAGACACATGAATACATGAATCTCACTCTTAAGGAAAAATATAAAATAAATTTTGTGGGTGGAGATGGAAATAGGAAAGATCATCCCTGGTAGAATTTTGGGGGTCACTTACATAAACAACAATGTCATCTGCAAATAGAGATAGTTTGACTTCTTTCTTTCTGACTGGTATCCCCTTAATCTCCTTTCGTTCTCTTATTGCTTTAGCTACAACTTCAAGAATTATATTGAATAGATAAGGAGAGAGAGGACAGCCCTGTCTTGTTCCTGATTTTAGTGGGATTGCTTTGAGTTTTTGTCCATTTAGTTTGATGCTGGCTGTTGACTTGCTGTGTATTGCCATTATTATATTTAGGTATTTACCCTGTATTCCTGATCATTCCAGGACTTTTATCAGGAAGGAATATTGGATTTTATCAAAGGCTTTTTCTGTATCTAATGAGATGGTGGTGGACTTTTTCTTTCAGTTTGTTTATATGATGAATGACATTCACAGTTTTTCATATTTTAAACAATCCCTTCATCTCCTAGATGAAGCCTACTTGATCATAGTGGATGATATTTTTGATATGTTGTTGTATTCAGTTTGTCAGAATTTTTTTATTATGAATAAAGTCATATTTTTTATCCGTGTATATCCTTGTTCAAGCTCCCTTCCTCCTCCCACTCCTTCCAGTCACTCTTTCTTCTAGTTTGAAGAATTTTATTGAGAATTTTTGCATCAATGTTCATAATGGAGATTGGTCTGTAATTTTCTTTCTTTGTTGTGTCTTTGAGTGGCTTGAGCATCAAGGTGATTGTGGTCTCATAAAAAGAGTTTGACAATGTTCCTTCAGTTTCTATTATGTGAAACAGTTTGAGGAGTATTGGTAATAGTTCTTCTTTGAATGTGTGGTAGAATTATGCACTGAAGCCATCTGGGCTGGGGCTTTTTATACTTGGGAGACTTTTAATAACAGCTTCAATTTCCTTTGGGGTTATAGGTCTGTTTAGGTCTTTAATCTGATCTTGATTTAACTTTGGTGAGTGGTACCTGTCCAGAAAATCACCCATTTCTTCTAGGTTTTCCTAGAAGTAGAGTACAGATTTTCAAAGTATGACCTAATAATTCTCCTGAATTATTCCTAGGTATCTATTGTTATGTCCCCCTTTTCATTCTGATTTTGTTAATTTGGATACTCCTCTCTCTCTCTCTCTCTCTCTCTCTCTCTCTCTCTCTCTCTCTCTCTCTCTCTCTCAGCTTTTTGGTTAGTTTGGATAAGGGTTGGTCTATCTTGTTGACTTTCTCAAAGAACCAACTCTTAGATTGATTGATTCTTTGTATTGTTCTTTTTGTTTTAATTGTATTGATTTCAGCTCTATGTTTGATTATTTACTGCCATCTACTCTTTCTAGGTGAGTTTGCTTCTAATTGTTCTAGGGCTTTCAGCTGTGTTGATAGTTCTCTTTTGTGGGATTTTTCTAGTCTTTTTCTTGCAGGAATATAGACTGGTGCTATGAATTTTCCTCTTAAGACTGCTTTCATTGTGTCCCATAAGTTTTGGTACGTTGTGGATTTGTTTTCGTTAAATCCTAGGAAGTCCTTGATTTCTTTCTTAGCTTCTTTTTTAACCCAGAGGTGGTTCAGTTGAGTGATGTTTAGTTTCCCTGAGTTGGTAGGTGTTCTGTGATTTTTGTTGTTGTTAAACTCCAACTTTAGACCATGGTGATCTAATATGGTACAAAGAATTATTCTCATTTTTTTGTATCTATTGATGTTTGCTTTATGACCAAATATGTGGTCAATTTTACAGAACATCCCATGGGGTGCTGACACATATGTATATTCTTTTGTGTTTGGGTGGAAAGTTCGGTATATATCTATTAAGTCCATTTGAGTCATAACTTCTGTTACATCCCTTATTTCTCTGTTAAGTTTCTGTCTGGTTGTCCTATCCAAGGATGAAATTGGGGTATTAAAGTCTCCCACTATTAGTGTGTGAGGTTTGACATGAGGTTTAAACTTTAACAGTATTTCTCTTACATTCAGGTGTCCTTGTATTGGGGACAAAAATATTCAGGATTGAAACTTTATCTTGGTAGATTTGTCCTGAGATGCATAAGTAATGTCTGTTCTGGTTTCTGTTTATTGATTTTACTTTGAAGTCTACTTTGTTAGATATTAGGATGGCTGCACCTGCTTGTTTCTAAGAACCATTTTATTGGAGAGTCTTTTTCCAACCCTTTACTCTGAGCTTGTATCTGTCTTTGAAGTTGAGGTGTGTTTCTTGTATGCAGAAGAATGGCTTTTGTTTTGGTATCCATCTTGCTAGGTATGTGTTTTCATAGATGAATGAGTCCGTTGATATTAAGGGATATTGATGACCAATGGGTGTTATCTTCTGTTATTTTTTGTGGTAGCTTGTGTGTATTTTCTTTTCTTGGGTTTTTCTTCTGTGGGATTTTCGATTGTTTGTGGTTTCATGGGTGTTTCTGGTTTCCTTAGTTTGTAGTTTTCCCTCTAGGTCTTTTTGTTGGGCCGGATTTGCAGATAGGTATTTTTTTAATTCTGGTTTTGTCATGAAATGTCTTGTTTACTCCACCTATGGTAATTGCTAGTTTTGCTGGGTACAGTAGTTTGGGTTGGCATTCATGTACTCTTAGTGTCTGTATAATGTCTGATCAGGGCCTTCTTCCTCTCATTGTTCCTGTTGACTAATCAGGTATTATTCTGATGGGTCTGCCTGTATAGGTAATTTGGCCTTTTTCCTTTGAAGCTCTTATAATTTTTTCTTTGTTCTGTAAGTTTAGTGGCTTTATTATTATATATGGTGAGCAGACATATTTGTGGGTCTAGTGTATTTGCTGTTCTTTAGGCTTCTTATATCTTTATAGTTATTTTCTTCTTTAGGTTAGAAAAGTTTTCTGCTGTGATTTTGTTGAATATATTTTCTGTGCCTTTGAGCTCATGTTCTTCTCCTTCTTTGATTCCAATTAATCTCAGGTTTGGCCCTTTCATGGTACCCCAGATTTCCTGGACATTTGTGATATGACATTTTTGGTTTTAGTGTTTTCTTTAACTAATGTATCTATTTCTATTGCAAAATGATTCTCAACCACTTCTCAATATAATCTTGTAATATTTATTATTTCAAAAACACTTACGGTACAAAGGAAATTGTGATGGGATGAAAAGGGGGGCAGAGACATGCAATGGAATGGCAATGGAGCTTCTTTCCAAAACACCCTGGGGCCAAAAGAGAGAATTACCTCTGCATCCCAGGGTCTCTCTTCAGCTAGCCCCACCCTGTTGAGATTCAGTTCCTGACATCACAAGTGTTTACTTGGATAAATTTTGATTTCCCAGTGCATAGTTCCACTACTGAGTCTTCTACTCCAGAGATTCTCTCTTCTATCTCTTGGATTCTGTTGGTTATGCTTGAATCTGTGGTTCCAGTTCTTTCCTTCATGTTTTGTATTTCCAGCTTTGTTTTCGTTTGTGCCTTTTTTATTGCTTCTATTTAGATTTTTAAATCCTGGAATGTTTCTTTCCTGTTTGTTTTCCTTTTCTTGGCTTTCTTTATTTTCTTTCAGGGATTTGTTCATCTCTTCCAATTTTTTATTTGTGTTTTCTTATATTTATTTAAGGAACATTTTTATATCCTTTTTTAAGGCTTTTATTAGCTTCATAAAGCTGTTTTTTAAGGTTATTTCCTTCTGTTTCCTCTTCATTGTTATGCTCAGGTCTTGATCTGTAGAACCACCTTCTTCTTCTGGTGGTGTCTTACTGATCTTTGTATTGTATGTATTCTTGCACTGGAGTCTGCCCATTGCTTCCTCAGTTCACAAAGTTAGCTCTCAGTTGACCCTTAATGAGTTGTAAGCCTGGACGATTTTAGCCAACTGTGAGTCCAGGGGCTTGGGTGGTCCTATGTGGTCATAGTGCGATAATGTCCATTGCAGGTAGGGTAGGGGGTGGCCTGTGGCAGGCGTGTTTTGCTGAAACTTGTCCTTGGGGGGTGCTCTCCCAGCTTTCTTTGGTTTAGGGTGGAGCTATGTGTGATTTGGTACATGTGAGAGTGTCCCTGGGCCAGGATTTAGAGAATAAGAAGGTCTCTGCTTGGCCTGAGGGACAGGATGGTGCTCATCTCTTAGCTGTGGTCCAGAGGCTCAGAAACTTTTAATTTTCTTCTTTTCAGTTCTTTTATGTTTGGGTGAGGAAAGCAGACCTGCCTGGAATAGATGCTGAACTAAGCCACCTTGGAACCTTGGGACCTCCTGCCCTTGCTGGGGAGGAGATAAGGAGATGGGGAGAAGAGAGAGTGACTGGGAGGGGTGGGAGGGGGAAGGGTGTTTGAACAAAGGTTAAAAAAATACCACATATGAAAGTCATGATTGATGCATGATAGGCATAATTTACTATTAATTTAATACTTTAAACTAATCCTTCTAGTAGATCACAAATCAATCTTGCATATTCAAAGGTTAGTAGCATCTGGCTCTAGCCACTACTCTCAGGCCTCTGGTCTTGGTGATCCTGACCGACTCTTGTCCCCTTTAGTAGTAAACACATTGTGAACTGAAAAAAAAAAACAAAAAAAAAAAACAAAAAAACAAAACAGAATTGTTTTTATTTATGTTTGATTATTCTTTGTATCTTAATTTAGTCACAACTTTCTCTTTCCTCTTGCCTCTCTTTAACCTTTGTATATGTTTCTCACTATTTTTATTTAAACTCATGGGTTCTTTTTTATTAATTGATTCTAAATATCTATATGTATTTTTTGTACTTTTTAATTTTATTATTGTGAGCAAAGAAGCCACACTTTCTATCCTCGTATATCCTTATTCAAGGTCCCTTCCCCCTTCTACCACATCAGGTCATTCTCTCTTCTCCACAACTCCCCATCACATCCCCCCCTTGCGCCCCAGGCAGGTGGCAGGCAGTCCCAAGGTCCCACTGTCCCAATATTGCTTAGTTCAGCCTCCACTCCTGGCAGATCCAGTTTTCTCCCCCCAACCTCAAGACTGAATCAGGTGTTCCTCTAGGAGGAGTGGGATCCAAGGAGTCAGTTCAAGGTGTTTCTGATCCCAAGCTGTTCAGTGGTTTTGGTTTGCAGCTTGAGCATGCTTTGCTTTTTTCTTGTTTGTTTGTTTAGAGTCCACTAATGAGTGAGTACATCCCCTGCTTATGTATTTTTATACATATATGATATTTTTAAACATAACCTGTTGAGTTCATATAGCATTACTTGTATCTGCTGAAAATATGTTTTTATGGTTGACGATTTTTCACTTTAGCTGTCCAGTCTTGAGTTGAAGAAGAATGACACCATCATGCCAACTTGGACTAGGACAAGGGCGTGGGGCCTATATGTTATACAAAAAAGAAAAAAGAAAAGAAAAGAAAAGAAAACTACAGGCAAGTATGTAAAGCTTAAAGCTTATACTGAGAGTGGTCCTTCCCATGGAATAGCACACTGGTATATTTTCTTCAATATTTTCTCAACACAACTGAGCTTTATGGCTTCATATGCATATGTTCTTGATTCATTCATAGCATAACCTCTTTAACCCTTAACATTACAAAATTGCCCCTTCTTCTACTATTCTTGGACGCCTTTGAAATAATTCCAAATATGGCTATAGAAAATATTTAGCTAGTATAGTGCTTTGAATATAAGATGACTTTCAAAACCACAACCAGCCAGAAATATTCTGCTGCCCTCTGACTACATTTCTACTTTCAGTTTGCTGTTGCAGTGGACATGAATGACCTGATCTCCAGAGGAAATTCCTCCAATGAGATTCTGAGTTGTGGTGGCAATGTTCATCTGTATGCTGTGAAAGTCGTTCTATAATAAAAGAACTGATTTGGCCTGTGTCTGGCACTTTTGGTAGGTGAGGAATTTGAAGTTCAGGTAGGAGGAGGGTGGAGTCAGACAGACATTATCCAGCTGCCAAGAAAGAAACATGTAAGGGACCCAGGTGAGCTGGCCACCAGCCATGGGGTCAGGTAGATTAATAGAAATGGATTTAATTAAGATGAAAGAGCTAGCAGTGTGTTTGAAACATAGGCCAACCAGAATAAAATTAATATAAGTATTTGAGCCTTTTTTAAATCAGTATTATTTTATTTATTTTGAACAAAGTGAGATTTACTTCTTTTGTATTTTTTGAGGTTTTCCTCATCATCTTTTTAAATTTTATGTTTGAGTTTATAGACAATTTGGTCTCTGAAAATCCCAACTACAAAATAATATACTCAAAAATATATTATCTTTTTGTTTAGCTTGTTTTAATTCTTTACATTTTTCTTTATGCCCGACAAACCATGTTTGCATGTATCTTATTATTTTCCTCTTACCTTACATAGCATGGTACATTGTTTGGTTTTGTTTGTTTTTCAGAATGATAATAGCCTTTACCTTATTTTTACTGTGGGTTTTAATTCTTTGATGCTGTGCTATACAGAGAAAGAAGTAGCCTTCAAAGTCCTTGCCATTATGGAATTGTGTTGTATAAATATGGTTAAAAGAGGCCATGGGCAGGCCGAACCTCTGGCCTATATGGGCTTAGAAACTTATACAATATTGAATTATATGATATTGTACTCTTCCATCTCTTCTCTCTTTTACATATTTATATTTTTTTTAAAATGATTTGATTCACAGGATTATTAAAACTTGTTCTATAAACCAAACATGGTAGCAAACACTTACAAAAGTATTTCCTCGGATGAGAGTCAGGCCAGCCTGGCTAATAAAACATTTCTCTGTCTCAAAACAACAAAATCAACTAAAACTAGGCAAAATACATGAATATTGCTACTGACAATGTGAATTTTAAGTTAACGGTATTAATGACAAATTATTTATTTTTTCCAGTGGATATTGACACATCCATTGTTATTTACTAATCTTTAAAAAAATAAATGTTCTCACCTACCTTTTATGTGTATCCACTTAATCTACTATGAAATGTTCTATAGAAAGCAGAACCTGCTGTTCTACTCTGTTCACCAATAGACTTCAAGTTATAAACACGACTGTGTTCATATTTTCCATTTACTGAACTCCCAATATCAGACAACAAAATTATTGACTCTTTATTTAAAATCCTTCTTCTTTTTAAAACATATTTTATTTCTATGTGTATTTTTTGTCTTTTATATGCTGTTCCCTCTCCGTTGTTACCTCCTTTGTAACTTATATCAAAAGGTTGTATCTGTCATTTAAGTTATATTTTTGCCTTGTTTCTTGAACCTGTCCTTTGCTTTTTTCATGGAATTTATGTATGCTTGCATATGATATTAGGCCCAGTAAGCTCACCTTATCTTCAAAATAAGAACACTTCGATGGTTACTTTTGATGGAAAAAAAATCTTAGTTATTTTCCCAGAACCTGATACATTTCTTTGCATACTATAGGCATTAAATTAGTGTTTCTAAATGAATGAGCTACCTAATAAATGAATGTGATCAGAATTCCCCAAATCATCCTGGTCAAATTTTAGTTTCCTGAAGATTTACAATAGATTTTATAATTGCTTCCATTATTACCTTTTTAAAATGATTTTTTCTGTCAAATAACAGAATGAATGAGCATAAAAAACAAATATTATTTATATTTCCTTCCAAGAGTCTATCTTCTTATAAATGTTGAAGGGATCAGATGTAAGAGAAACTGTGAGCATTGAAATGTCCTGCCATTTGAACCACACTGTGTCCTCTATCTATTCATCCAGCTAAAGTCACTATGTATGACTTTCCAAGATTCCTACAAAATTACTGGCATTGATATTGCCCCCAAACACTAAATTTCTCAAATCTTGTGTAATAGTCATGACTGAAGGAAAGCCTGTTAAATGTACCATATATCTGTGAGTTCAGTTCTTCCTAAGAGGTTGTATTTTGATCATCAGGAATATATCTAGCAAAGATGTTTAGGGTTGTAATGTAGGTGGTGATGGTAAAATTGACCCACATTTAAAAGCAGCTGACTCTCTGGTGAGGTTTTCTTCTGAATTATCTAACACACCATCATTATTCATAGCCCCATACCACTCTGTCAAAGAGCTACCGGTATCATGCAATACTGTTGGGCTAAAAAAATAATAAATAAATAAATAAATAAATAAATAAATAAATAAATAAATAAATAAATCTATTCTTAGAAGGAATGAAAGTTAGCCCTAAGTTCTTGAAATTTGATGACACTGTCATCATCTGATGGTTCCAAACAAGCCCATTCTGGCTCAGTTCTTTTTAACTATCTTCATCTGAGTTAATCTGTTCTTTGTGATATGAGATAGACAGTTTCTGTGATGTTATGAATGAATTAGACAAGAAGATTGCTGGACCTGACAATGTCACCAAATGTTTCCAGAAAGCTCTGTATACATCATGAATATTATCCTTACACTTATATATTTCCTACTGTACTCTTAATTGGTGGAAGCATGGCCTCTGTCTATCTCAGTTGGTCATTTGAATTTGATAGTGACAGATTAGTTGTAAGCTAAGAAGAATGTTCAAATAGTTAAGACTTGCTACTTTTTCATAAGACTTGAGACAGTTCCCAATATCTACATCATATGGTTTACAATCACCTGTAATTTTGACTTTATAGGAACTGATGTCTTCTTCTGGCTTTCATAGGTACCTACACATATTAGGTGGCATAAAGTCACACACAGACACACACACATGCACAAATAAAAATAAAATTAACTTACAAATGCACTGATTAGCTTTAGCTTTGAGAACTCTGTGTGTGTGTGTGTGTGTGTGTATTTGTGTGTGTATTGTACATGTACATGATGCATGCATATGTGAAGAATTGTGCTCACTTCTGTCCACACATGCAGAGGGCAGAGTAGAATGTAGGCTTCCTTCTCCTACTTTCTGCCTTATCATTATGACAAAAGACCTCTCAGTGAACAGGAAGCTCACATTTTACATCAGCTTGATAGCCCACAAGATCCCTGGACTCTTCTGTCTTTGCAATGTAACACTTGAACTTAGGGATGGATAAATGGTCATGCTTGTCCTTTTGCACTGGTTCTGGGGATTCAAACTCATGTCCTTATATTTGTAGAGCAAACAGTTTTCTTTGCTGATCCATCTTCTCTGTTATGAAAGTATAATGCTTAAAATAAAGACAACTTGACCAATCATCTGTCATATAATTTTGAGATCAATTAAAATAAATTAAAAGATAACTTTGACTCTCTTAATGCAAGACACTCATTCTTAGATTATGATGTCTTATTGCCCAGTAAACAAAAAAGCTTTAATATGTAAGAACAAAAAAAAGTATGGTTCTACCACCAAGGAATAAATTTATTTAATGAGGTCAAGCACAGGTTGGCAGCTTAGCAGTAATAGCAAAAGTATTTTTAAAAGTAAATGGAAATAACTTCCAAAAGAGGAGTCGAAACAACTGTGACCTAGACCTCTGTCATCTACCCACTGTATGTTCATGTGTATCTGTCACATACATGCAAAAAGGCACATCACCTCCCCACAGAAGTGTACAGAATTGCAATAAATAATATAATAATTCTAAATTTGTTTGCCAGGAGGAATATACAACAAGGAAACATTCTTGGCTGCTGCCACTACAAGTAGTTTTATAGCAGGGAAGTTTCAGGAATGAGATGTCTGCATTCTATGAGCAATTGTGTTGTGTCCTCCTTTGGTGTCAGAGGTATCCAGATAATACAAGTAGCTACGTGAAGAGCAAGTGACAAGCTAGACGGTACCAGAAGCATTCAAGGAAAAATGATGGAAATTTCATTTTGAGAAGTGTACAAACACTACTCAGGGCTTCTTTGAAAAATATATTGAGGTCAGTATAAAAAGTCTTGAGTATAAAAAATTTTTAAAAAGAGGCTGAAAATTACCTCCACCTCAAGGGAAAATGAGAAGGTGTTATGTTTTTTTTCTCCAAATAAAATAATTTAAAATTATAAAAAACATACAACTCAGGTTTTCTTATTGGCTACCCATCTACTGTCAATCTTGGAAGAAATATAAATTATATCATGAATTCTGACAGCAAAAACCTTCTGAAAATTATATCAAAGCTGAGAGCTTGGCTCATTGTCAATCTAAAGCAAGTGTTATTACAGAATATATTTAAAGGTCATAAAAAGCTCTCAGTGAAGTCTGTGACTTTTTTCTCAAATGAATGTGGTTATGGAAGTAATATGTAGGCAGATGTTTAATATAAAATATCCTTCATATTGCAGAATAAACACCATATGGAGCCAGTAGCCATTTTATGTGATGTGCAGAAGTTGAAAATAGTTCATCACAGATGTGCTTTGAGTTAGCTCATGTCTATCACAGAACAATGCCTACAAAGATGTTGCAGCACATTAGAGTTAACACAGGGCATATCCTTAATTTCTTTAACTTTAAAGCTGCTTTTTAAGTACTCTGCTTTGTTCAGTGATAGGACAATGAGAGATAAATTAACAGCTAGGATAATGAAAAGGAAAGTTTCCTAATTAGCAATGTGATATGTGGGATTTTTATATTCTAAATTAACAAAAAAATAAGGCCTTCTAACTTGGGAAATGCTGGAATCAGAACTATTATAAATAGGATTGATCACCTTAATTGCTCAGATCTTGTCCAGAGAAGTAAATTGAGCTCAACTAATTCATTCTATTTCTTTTTAGCATAACTTTGAAAAAAATCACACAAATGGATGATGAAAGAGAAGGGGCAAAAAATTGACAAATACATTTTATAGACACTTGTTCTATTTTTAGACAGAACTTTTAATGTTGCCTCATGGTAATAAAAAACATTTTTATCCAAATAAATTTAACTCTTAAGTTTCTGTTAAAAATAAAACACAGTATTTTAATACCCAACTAAAAATGTGTACATTCACATAACAAAAAGGCTACATCTGTAGAGCTAACGTTTTGGTGGAATGCGATAAATTTACTTGAAAGTGTCTTCCATTCCTGTACCAACTTAGTTTCCCTAAGTTAAAACATCACAAAAATATAATCATCATCATAGCATAACTTAAATTAGGACATGGGTGAGTCTATAATTCTATGTTGTGAAAAAAATTATGTTGTGTAATTATTTGCTTTCAAATTCCATAGTCATGACATTTAACAGTGTTTATAGGGGCAGTTTTAAGCAACCATTTAAAGTCACTTGTCTTGCTATTGAATAAGTCAATTTAGCTGTTTAAGAAACATTAAAAAGAGAATTTTTTCTCATTTACAATAGTTCTTAAAGAATTTTATGCAAAGTGTTTTGATCATATGTACTTCCATACTTTTCTTATATCTATCTCCTCTTCCCTACTCACCCAACCTTGGCCTTTAAAAACAAAATCACAAATAAACTAATTCAATACTAACCAACAAAAACAACAATAAAGCGACAACAAAAATAAAACAAACAAATGCCATCAAGGCAAATTTATGCTATTCAAATATTCTTAGACACTTCACTGGAGTGTGGTCAATTTCTCAGGGAATGACCGTTCAGAGAAAACTGTACCTTTCTCAGAAACTGAGGTAGGCAGCTTCCTCAGTCTCTTATTCTGTACCTCTTAGCAGTTTGTGAATGCCTGGTACATATAGATACTTCCTAGATGATGTGTGAAGTATGCAAAGAATTATGGGTGTAAAAATACATCATTAGGAATAAACTTAATACTATCTTTATTTTGCAGAACCCATGGAGGGAATAATCAAATCTTACTTTGCTAGTATTGTTTTTGCCTGCCAGATTGAAACTAACTTGCTTGGTCAGGGCTTTTCTATTGCTGGTTTGTCCTCTCCTTTGTTTGCAACATTCTTAGGCTCTTGTTAAAGGTCTACATGTGGGCTCTAGGTTATCCAAGCTGTTTGTCTTCAGTTGGCACACTTCTGGATGTGAGAAAGTCCTTTTGTTCTAGGAAGAGGTTAAGTCATTAATAGCAAAGACTAGCTCTGCAGTTTTGTTATATCTCCATATAAGGGCATTTTCCTTCTAAGTATAAAACAATTTTCTCAGGAAAAAAACACCCTTCATATCATAGTAAAAATGACCTGGTATATACAATTCTGTAAATGTAAGTGTTCCTGTAGGAAGTATCAGCTAGATTCCAAAGAACAGTTGTTCAACCTATGATAGAGATAGATATCATTATCATATTTCTATATTTTTTAAGATGAAGCACCATTCTACCTCATTCTCTAACCAGGTGTTTTAAATAGAAAAGAATCATTACTGCCATTTGAAGAGAAAGTAGGAGAGGAAGAGAGGGAGAGACCAGGATGTGCAATTGGACTCACTTAGAACTTCCTCTAAAAGTTCTTTGTGTATATTTTAGAAATAAACAAACAAAACAAGCATCCTTGGAATCACAAATGCTGGTGATATGTATATTGTATTTAAAGAAATGGTTTACACATGATGTAATAATGTGGAATTTTACATTTCATAGCTAATGCAAAAAATAGCTTCAACATTCTTCTTTAATAAATCATATCTTTTTGTAATACGTTACCAAATAAAAAAAGTTTTGAAATGATGTGCATTATCATACTTTTCAACGAGCAAAGATAAAGACTCTTAAATACTCAAAATAATATGCAATATTTGTATAATAAAATTCAGTAAATTTTAGAACCATTTTCAAATTTTTTTATTTAATTTTATGCTTATATATCTCAGAAAAAGACTGTCCAATTAGATGCATTAAATTTAAGTATTATAAAAATCTATGTATCACATAGCATTTGGTATATGGAGTACTTTGGGTAACTATGTTGCACATTTATAAAGAAAAACACAAATATTCTGATTTATTTTTAGTCAGCTTTTGTTTATTATTGGCCAAGATTAAATTTATACTTGACACAAGCTCAAGATAGCAGGATTCATATACATAAAAATCAAATATTGGAACAAGAGATAGATTCAAAAATCAAAATTATTTTCTTTTATACATCTTTGAGAATGTAATAAAGGGGTGCATTGCTTTTATTCTGCCTCTCCTTCCTTTAATTTTTCTAGTATCCTCACCCTACCTTGAATTCATGAGCTCTTTTTCTTTACTTGTTTTACACACACACATTCACACACACGTGCACACATGCCTGCATGATTTCACACATGCACATATGCACACACATATTTACACATGCAGAAAGGCATACACACACATTTTAAAACATGTTGAGATCATTTAGTGTTACTTCTATGTATTTATGTTCGATCTATTGGGACTGACTAATTTAATGGGAGTCTAATACCTGGAGAGACTAATTCTTCTTTTAGTAATCATCAATTTCCTCTATCTTTTTCTCTAGGGGTCAAGTGCTGTAGGATGTTTTCTGTGTGGTGTGAATATGTTTCATTACCATTGATTAATAAAGAAGTTGCTTTGACCTATGGCAAAGAGTAGAATATAGCCAGGTAGAAAATCCAAGCAGATATACAGGAAGAAGAAAGGTGAAGTTGAGAAAGATCCTTCAAGCCACAGGAGGAGCAAGGTGTAATGAAACACAGGTAAACCCACAAGACATGGTGATACATAAATTAATAGAAATGGGTTAATTTAAGATGTAAAAGCTAGTCAGTAATAAGCCTGAGCAGCAGACCAATTTGTAATTAACATTAAGCTTCTGAATGATTACCTTATAAGTGGCTGCAGGACCATGGTACTGGTCAGCACAAAGAAAAGGCTTCCAGCTATGGTCAAGCATTGTGGGAATTACTGTTCTATGTTGGCATGACAATTGGTATTGTTACCTTTTGGGTCTTATTTAAGGCAAATATATTGCTGAGATTTCCTTAGTTTAGTTTCCTTGTCATATATAGAAGACACTGTCTGAAATTGATATCCTGTTTTGGCCTTCTGGCTCTTATAGTCCTTCTAACCATTCTCTGTTGTGTTTCTTGAGCCTAAGGTATAATAAGAGCTATGTTGTACATATATCACCTGGGTCTGGATACCCCACATTTTATTCTTTTCATTTTGACTTGTGGTTTTCTATAATGATCTCTCCTACAAAGATAAATTTCTTTGATGAGGGGTGAGAGCTATGCTTACTTGTGTGTGCATAAGAATAAGTTCTTAGAATGTTATAAATCATACTGGTTTAGGGAAACGGTAGTATTAGCTACTCCTTTAGGTTCCATGGCCTGGGGGGCCAGGAGTAGTGAGCTAGATTTAAAATACCAGTCATGAATTCCCTTCTATTGGGTGGGTATTAATTCTACCCAGGCATCATTTAATAAATATTTACCTCATGCCTAGGACACACCAGCTTAAAGTGTTAAGATGTTTATGATACTTACAATGCTATTTGGTTTTCATCAAGACTTAAGTAGTGCTTGTCTTCCACTTGTCTTAGGAGAACATCTTTAAGTTTTTTGTCGCTTGTGTATTCATGTTTGTGAGTGTAGATGGGGTATATTTGCAGGTATGTATGTGAATTTGCATGCTTTTGTATTGTGAAGAGCAGAGGAGAGCATCAGATGTGCTTCTCTACCTTGTTAACCTGAGACACCTTCCACTGCTCCCAAAGATGCTGGGGTTTCTTTTGTATTTTAATTTTCTTTCTTCTTTATTTATTAAAAAAGAGTTTTTTTTTTCCCACGTATGCCCCTGCTCACCTATCCTTCCCTATTCCCAATAAGCTGGCAGCCAGAAAATTTTAGTGATTCTCTTACCTCTATCTATTTCGATCCTGTGGGTACTTGAGAATAGGTTACAGTGCCTGGGTACAAGAATCTCAATTCTAATCCTGTCCAGAAAGTACTCTTACTCACTAAGCCTTCTCTCTCATCCTAGAGCATTTTTAATAAGACATATTTCATTAGCATGAAGCATCAGAAACATAGTAGGCATTTTATGTGGAAATAAATTATTCGTTTGCCATGATGTGTCTTCTACAACTCACTCATTAATTGTGATTAAGTAGCAAATTGACCTAATAATTGAAGTTCTAATTATCGTGGATCATTGTAATCATTTACATACCAGAACAATACATACATGCTTTTGCCCCCTCCCACGTGCCTTTTTTTGTGCCTGTTTTCTATATTTTTTGTATCAAGGATTCTTAGAGAAACAGTTTAAACAATTTCTATTGTAAAATAAATGCTTCTATTTTTTTTATCAAGAATTTAAGTATTTAGTGTCTTTCACAAGACAAATATAGAATACGCAAACAATAGCCAAAATATTTTATTTTAAATGAAATGACAATGGGAAATTAAGCTGTTTAAAAGTATGAACATAAATAACTTTAAACATTTATATTATGATTAGTGAGTTGTTAACCTATGCTGTAGTTTTGATGATTTTTACTTTTCTTTTAAAATGTTTTTTTTTCCTTGTGGATAGTTTTTACAGTAAATTTGAACTATTTACATTGTTTTATATAAGTATAACAACAGATTTATTTTTCAGAAAAATGTTAAAATATAAGAATAGAGTAAAACTGAAAATTAAAGATTAGTGTGCAGAAGTTTGTTAAAACGTGAGCTTATCATTCTGTATGGTATTGTAGTAAGTTTAAGACATTCTTATTTAAAGGATAAGATAGCAAAGTTAAGCTTCGAACATTATAAAATCTTTCTTAAATCATATTCTCATGATCACTGTGCAAAACTTTGAAGTAATACCTTTAGGGCAGATCAAAGTCTGAACAAGGTTTACTTTTGACCCCAATATTTTACTGTTTCCTGAGCTTGCCTCTGAATATCTTCTCTGCAAACTCAGTTTTTCCACCACCATCTGCTAGTCTTTATCCAGCTGATCCTAAATGAACCAAATAACTTCCTTCCCCTTAATTGCTGCCCAGTGTTATTTCCTTGCAAATTATCTGCCCAGCCCACTTCCTTGGTGTAATACCACTCATTTTCCAAACCTACCATTTAACACTTGATTTGTCACATTCAGCACCCATGTGGGTTTTGTAAATATGTTGGTTTAGATTTTCTATTTATCACTCTTACTCTAAATAAAGAGTGACCTTTGAGTTAGAATAAGCATACTGTATTACTTTTCCAAACAAGAAAAACTTTTGCATGTCATTAAACATTATGGCCCTTCAAGGACAATGTTGAAAGGATTGGCATTGGTAAACAGGTAAATGTGATATGTATCTTGTAGTAGGTTGCAAAGAGTTAACTGGTGCTGTTAAAGAATGTAGTCTGACTGTTCAGACCTGAGCTTTTTCAGTTTTAATACTCTTGTCTACAATCAGGTCAGAAAGTCACCTTTTATTCACATATTTATTAATATTCACTAAGTCTTATTCTTTGCAAATTCAAATGAATGCTATTTTTCTTTCTTTAGATAAAAATTTATTATCCTATTAATATTGCAATGATTTTTGTTAAAGAAACTTTTTTTCTAATAATATATTTTTTCCTAATTTTTCTTCTACCTAAAAGCACTTCAGAGATGATCATTTACTCCTGTTTGTATTTTATTGTCAGACTGTTACTTCATGTGCACGTTAGTCTATATAATGAATAATACTTATCTTGACCATAATTATATACTCAGGCATCTGTGGAAGCACTAACCTTGTTATGACACTGGTTGTGCCAAACATTTCCCCCTATATTTTGGTTTGTAGATGTTTCTTTCCAAAGGCTTATGTGTTGAAGGTTTGGTATCTAGCTGTTGGAACCATGAAGAGGTGGCCTGGACTTGAGACTTCTAATCTCAGCAGTGAATTAATTCACTGATGGATCCTAATTGGATCCTAATATTGGGAAGTGGTGAAACCTAGAAGACAGGCTTTAATTGATGGAATACGTCACTAGTGACATGTTCTGAAATAATATGTCTTGGGTTTTTGTTTTGCTTTGTTTTGTTTTGAAGAGTCTGCCACCGTAATAAATCACATACAGGCCTTTTAAAGTTATAAATGTTTGGCCTTAGCTTGTCTTGTACTCTGCCAACTTCTATTAAATTAACTCGTGTACCCTTTGCCTATGGGCTTATCTTTCTTCTGTTAAACTTACTTTCACTTTTACTTAATGATTGCCTATGTGGCTGGGTGGCTGGCCCCTTGCATCTGCCTTTTCTTGATCCTTCTTTTTCTCCCAGATTTCTCCTTCTGTTTTTTCTGTATGCCACTAGCCCTGCCTATCCATTCTCTATTGGCCATTCAGTATTTTTTTTTAATTAGACCATCAGGTGTTCTGGACAGGCACAGTAATCCAGCTTCACAGTCCTAAACAAAGGACACAAACAAAAGTAACATACCTTAAAGTGATATTCTACAACAGCTAAAAGTGACAAAGCAGGGCATGTTGGCAGGTGCCCATCTACTTAACAGTTATTTTCTAAGGCAGGTAGATAGCTAAAAGTTTGGGGTTAGCATGGGCTATGAAGTGAGTGTTAAGCCAGTCTGAGCTACAAAGTGAGTCTTTAAAAAATAATAATAACTTTAAATACCCAATAAAAACAATTTAGCTGGTTGACCAGGGGAGTAAAACCTCAGCAGCCTTGAGTCAAAGATCAAACTTCTATTGGAATTTTCTCAGGCATGCTGTGATAGGGATGAGAGGCTGAATAATGAACTGTGGTTGAAATCATTTCCACTGCTTTGTACTTATTATAGCCTAGTTTTCTGCAAGGTGAATTATCTTTGGCATGAAGACAGATTAAGTACATTTGGAACTGGTCTTTGCTCTCTCTGATATGCTATCTCACAACTTCTTTTTTTTGTTGTTTTTTTCCCTATTATTATTATTATTATTATTATTATTATTAACAAAGAAGTCACATTTTCTAACCTTGTATATCCTTATTCAATGTCCCTTCCCCCTCCCACCACATCAGGTCATTTTTTCTTCTCCACAAATCCCCATCCCATCCCTGGGCAGGCTGCAGGCAGTCCCATGGTCCCACTGCTCCAATATTGCTTAGTTCAGTCTCCACTCCTGGCAGATGCAGTTTTCTCTCCCTCCCTCAAGAGTGAGTTGGGTTTCCTCTAGGAGCAGTGGGATCCAAGGTGTCAGTCCAGCGTGTTTATGATCCCAAGCTGTTCAGTGGTCGTCGTTTGCAGCTTGGGCATGCTTTGCTTTTTTCTTGTTTGCTTGTTTGTCTGTTTAGAGTCCACTAATGAGTGAGTACATCCCCTGCTTATCTTTCTGTGTTTGTGATACCTCACTCAGTAGGATATTCTCCAAATTCATCCATTTGCCTGCAAATTTTAGGATATTATTTTTTCTTACTGCTGAGTAGTATTCCATTGTGTAGATGTACCACAGTTTGTTAATCCATTCTTATTTATTTTCAAGACAAGTTTTTCTGTGTATTCCCTCCACCCTACTATTCTGGAAATGGCTCTGTAGATCAGGTTGGCCTCAAACTCAAAGAACTTCCTGCCTCTATCCACCCCACCCCTAAGTGCTGGGATGAAAGGAGTGTGCTACCCATGAGTATTGTCATAAAAACAGAAAAATAGATTGATAGAATTGAATCAAAGACCCAGATGTAAATCTACACACCCGTGGACACCTGATTTTCAGAAAAGAAGCCAAAATTATGCAATGAAAAAAAGAAAGTATCTGTAACAAATGGTGCTGCTATACCTGGGTATCAGAATGTAAAAGATTGTAAATAGAATGCTATCTATCACCTTACACAAAACTCAAGTCCAAGTGGATCAAAGACCTCAACATAATCCCAGATATGCTAAGATTCTGAGAACTGATTAAAAAGAATTTGTCTTAGAAATGTAACTGTTTGTAGAGTCTTGCAATGAATGCATCATTTCAGGCTTACTTTTAGTTAAGAAGCAGTACTGTTACTGATTCAATCTTGTTTCTCACATTTGCACTGTTAAGGTTTCTAGTGTTATGGCTTCATTTCTGAGACTTCCAAAGTATGTGTCCTCTCATTTTCCAACGCGTTGTTCTATGCCAGGTCAGAAAAATCACTACTGTTCCTTTGTATTTTGCCATATTGGTGACACTATTTCCTTTACATATCTGATTTTATGCTTATATTTCAATCTTTACTCTTGTTTTATTAGCCTAAATAAGATTTTAGTGCTATTTATGAGAATAATTTTTCAGGAATTTTTTCTTCTGAGTGTTTGAATACCATGCAACTCAGTTAATAGTATGCACTGAAAGCATTTAAAACTATGCACCTAATTTGCTTTTATACCATCTTCTAATCTTGTTTTAACTTAAACAGCATTTAAGAATACAATGCAACAAATTTTACTATGCATTGTCCTCCAGTAGTAATCAGTTTTTACAAGAAAAAGTAAATAAATACCTTTAATCTCTCTAGTCTCTCTCTCTCTCTCTCTCTCTCTCTCTCTCTCTCTCTCTCTCTCTCTCTCTCTCTCTCTCGCTCTCGCTCTCTCTCCCTCTCTTTCTCTCATTTCTTGGAGGCAACCAACTGAAATCAACAGAGGACAAAATTTCACTATAACTTCGAAAAGCAACAGGTGAATATATGTTGATAAAAATACATTTTGAATTTTAAGTGTGGTTCTGAATCAATAAAGGAACTTCTTCCCTAATAAAACTCTGCTAAGAAATGATTAAGGCAAAAGAAATCTTCATTTGTTTCCTATAATGTCTTTGTTTTGCAAATCAATACAGAGCAAAGCCCTTTCTTAAAGGCAGAAAAAAGACAGAAAAACTACATTTCTCAAATTGGACCACCCTAAGGCCAGAATCTTGTATTTTAGAAATCACCTTCACAACTATCTATTCTAAAATTTATTTCTATGCTTTTATCTTTTATGTTGTTTTAGACTGTATTTTGTTTGTTATTTATCTATTCATTATTATCTATTTCCTTCCCCTAAATTTGGGTTAATATTATTTCTGCTTAATAAATCACATCATTTAGTGATGTGAAATACATTATTGATTTATTTTTAACATAAATTTATTGCTATAATTTTTTCTCCATGTTTATTAGTATATATTGTTTTGGCTAAAATCATGATTTTTAATTATAAACTTTATATTTGTTGTGAATATATATTTATTACTCTATGTCTTTAGTCAACTTGTGCTAATAAATTAATTGAAATGAGTTATCTTATTTGCTTATGGAGTTTTCAAGCATACATGCATTAATTTTTTCTTTAAAACTACATTTTTAGATTTGATTTTGTTCCACTATAGTTCCTATGCTTTCTGACATATTTTGCACATTTCTTCCTTAGGATATTCATACTTGCTGACACTCTGTTTGTGTGCTTTTAAAAAATATCTTCTTTAGTAGCAGACATTATCCTTTCATGTATAGTCCTCATTTTTTCCTGTTCAAAAAATGCTTTTTTCTCCCTAGTTCTTAGTATTTATCTTTCTAGCTTTATTTACTTCAAATAGTTAATATCAGAGAAAGTTTTAATTCTCCACAAATTTATCTCCTGAATGTTTCAATACTTTAATAGTAGGTCTTAGAAGATCATTATTTTTTGCTAAATTTGTTTATTACTTTTAGTCTTAATACCTAAAACCAAGAGATGGTAAATACATTATGCTGAATGGCACTCAGCCAAAAGATTCTTCTATGTAAGGCATATCATCTACCTTTCCAAAAGTAAACATTTCCTCCTTTAAATCACAAATGATATTATTGATTTTAGAAGTAGTGCCTTCTGATTCCCAATATATTCTATGATTATATTTGCTGGCCCTCAAGTAGAGTAGAAGACCACCAGATATGATAAAAATGAATAATGGCATAGTGTTCAGAACTCATTTAATTAAAACAAAACCTTTTAGTTTTATATGTCTAGGTGTGAAAGTTTTGAGTTGATCTTGATTCATTAAGAAGTTATTTTTTTAATAAACTTTTGGAAAGTCACATACAAAGTTAAATTTGAGTTGCTCACACATCTTAAAATCCAATTTGTCCCCAGAATTACTGTGAGCATAGTTTTCAATGAGGAAAAAAACCCTCATACAGTGCACTTCAATTCCAAGTCATTGTAAGCAAATTAAATCCTAAAGCTGATTAATCTTTTAATTTTGAGACATATTTAGGATAAATGCAATTGGTTTTATAGGCAGTTCTGTATTTTGGTAATTCCAACTATATTTGTATAACTCACCTTGTATTTGAATTTATTTCATTAATACTTTGTAATTTCTTTTTAAAGTAGCACACATTATATACACCAGAAATAGCTATGAGAATTTCTTTCATATTAAGTACTACAGAAATTATGTGTTGTAAAACACCTTAAAAATGTCATTTTGATGATCCAGTTAGACCTCTATTTTTATACAAAGTTTTTTTTTAGGTTGCAGAATGTTATCAGAAAGTTGAAATTTTTATATTATTTTTTAACAGACAATTTCTCTAGTCTAAGTCCTGATTAAATGGAAACAGGAATCAATCATTGTTCTTTGGATTAATCTCTCTCCCTGTCTCTCTCTCTCTCTCTCTCTCTGTCTCTCTCTCTCTCTCTGTCTCTCTCTCTCTCTCTCTCTCACACACACACAAACACACACACACATTCACAGTCTAATATTTTTAGGCCTAGGAAAATGAAATGAAGCAACTTTTAAAGGGTAAATTATGTGTGTATACATGTATATGTGTGTGTAAATAGACTTATCCCTGCACATTTTATTTTCTTCTTTGCCATGATATTTTGGGGCATGAAGAAATCAAGATTTTATTTTCCCCGTGTGCTTCTCTGAATCAACCCATTTTATACAGCCCTCAATGTAGAAAACATGTAAAACACAGGTACATATTTGCTAGTTTGACTTTGTTTATCCTTATATAAATGCACTGAATATTCATTAACATATATATGAGCTAGACTTCAGCATAGGTTAATAGCAAGTTAAATAGAAAACTATTCTATTTTTTTACTCAGTTTAATTAGGAGCATATAGAAAGAAGCACAGTGCAGTGAGTGTTCTAATATGTAATCAGCTGTTTACTGGGACAGAGAGAAACTTTTATTTTTTTCTTGACTGAAAAATTGAGATTGTTTTTTGGAAAATAACATTTAAATTGGATCTGAATGATGAATAAAAATATAACTGAATGCATAAAGGGAGGACAAACATTCCAGAAGCAGTATAACCAGGAACCAGAAATAGTATGTCAGAAAGTAAAAGTTAGAAGTTTCAAATGGTTAGTGCTCAAGGTAGCAGGTAGCTTTTTCTACTGAAAAGAAGCATTTTATTAGTGTCGAAGAGTGCTTACGTAGCATGTGGAATGTCCTGCATTCAATATCCCCAATAAAAAGGAAACAAAACAGAAAGGAAGGTTCTCACTGCTCTGATCTTTTACTCATTGCATGACATTTTAAAATGTATTTTGGTCAGAACTAATCAAATGCAAAGATATGTCGTCAATATCAACTTATTTCTGACAACATTTGGCTTAGTATTGTAGATTCACATTTTTTCCTCAAAAGATACCTTTAAAAATGTTAAATATATTAAGCAAATTTTTAATTAATTGATTGAAAACTGTTTTGATTTATATTTTAAAATTTCAATTTAATAATGAATGAAAATGCCACATTATAAATAGTGTCTATTTTATATTCCATTGATACCAGAGAGCTGAACTGCAATCTTTATATAAAATATTTGTTATGACTTTAACAAGGATGGCCCCACAGAGACTGTTTGGTAGAACTGTTTGGGAGGGATTAGGAGGTGTGACCTTGTTAGAAGAGATATGAAACTGTCAGATTCCCACCCAGTCCTCCTTAGCTCTCTGACTTTTTCTAAGTTAGGACAGTAGTGCTTGTAGGCTCAACATATGAGCTCTCAGTTACTGCAGCAGCACCATGCCTGCTTGTTTGCTACCATGCTCCCAGCCATGATGACTATGAATGTACTCTCTGAAACTGTAAGCAAGTTCCTAATTAAATGTTTTATTTTATAAGTTGCCTTAGTTGTGGTGTCCTTTCATAGCAGTAAAAGATGTAACAAGACAATCCTTTACTAAATTAAATATACATGCCACATGATTCTTTTTTAAAATAAAATTCTCTAATTGGTGCATTATCAGGGATATGCAGTCATCAGTGCTTTATATAATATCAGAGAATTACTATGATGTAAAATTTAGTCATTTATTACTTACTGTTGCTTCCAATTCTTCCTATTCTTTAGCTCCTAATAATCACCAAACACTTCTCTTTTCTGAATAATCATTTTAAATAAGATTATTCAATGTGTTATTTTTGTAACTAATCTATTTATATAAATATACTAATACTTGTGCATTTTATTTATGCTATAATATAAAGTCACTTTCAGTTACACATTCATTTCTACTGTTGTTATAATGCTGCAATGTTTGAACTAAATAAATTCAATTTAAAATCATATTATTTTTCTAGTCTGTTAGATATGAAATATGTTTAAAGCACTTAAGAACACATTTTAAACTTTTTAGATTTATTTATTTTATTTTATATACATGACTATTTTGCTTGCATATGAAAATATGTGTGGTGCCCTCCAAGGTAAGATGAGGGCATAATATCATCTAGAACTTGAATTATGGATGGTTGTGAGACCATGTGGGTTCTGGAAACTGAAGCTTGAATTTCTGCAAAAGCAAGTACATTAAACTGTTGAGTTATCAGTCCAGCCCACCCCCTCACCTATATATATGTGTATTCTTTGTTTGAATATATACCTATAGTTGAATATTTTAGGACACATAGTAACTCAATGTTATCATTTTGATAAATTGACAAACTACTTTTAGTGCTTGAATCACTTTGCAATCATACCAACTAAGTATTATGTTTCCAATAATATATATATATATATATACATACATGTATGCGTACATATACATATATATATATGTATATATATATATTCATCCATGCTGGTTACTGTCTGCTTTTTAAATTTTGGTCTTTTATATTATATTACATACTATGTATAATTCTCTGTATCATATCATATTCTATTGTCATTTTGAGTTTTATTTTCTTCATAATTCTGCTGTGAGATTATGCTCTTAGACATTGTAAGTATTTGTCATTCCTATTGGTTTCATAAATCTCTGATTGACCAGAAGGCAGTCAGGAAATATGGATGTGTCTACCACACAAAGAAAACTCTGGGAAGAGCAAGAGATAAGAGAGAGAGATACCAGGAGACACAGACACAGAAACTTCTGACTACATAATTCTTGCTGTATGTGTGAACATTGTGTTTGGGTGTGAGAGCACGCATGCCATAGAGAACTTGTAGCGGTGAAAAGAAACATTTTTGCAGTTGATTTACACCTTCTACCTTTACATGGGTTTGCTTTTCCTGAACATTGAATTCAAGTAGCCAGTTAAATTTTTTTTAACTAATTAACCATCTTTCTGTCCTAAGGGTTACAGGCTTAAAGGCTAAATGTGAATGGGTATGTGTAGTGATGCAAATCTCTGGTCCCACCTCTTCAGGAACTCTAACAAGAAGCTTATGCATGTTTGGAGGAGAGCTGGAGAAAGCACACAAACACTCACAAAAACAAACAAATAAAACACAGAAAACACACGCACAGACACACCTAAATATAGCACTTTTTCATTTAAATTAATTTTTTCTATGTAGTGTATAGTAAGGATTTGTTTTTTGAAAAATATAACATATCCAGTATTTTTTAACATTTTTAAAATAAAAAGATTATTTAAGCCTTATTTGATGGTCTCTATGTTGTTGCTAAAAAATAATTATGAAAGAGAATAATACCCACTTTGCTATAGTCTTAAAATCCTATTCCAATGATTTTAGACACTGGCCTGTATTTAGACCAGCAACATGATATTCTTGTCAGTAACTTTGTTGATTATTCACTAAGGAGAATGTGTACATTTTGAAATTTGTTACATATTTCGTATTGTTAGGGATATTCTATACATACTGTGTTTCAATATAAATTTCTATCCACCTCCCAATTCATCCACAATACCTTAGTTCTTGTTAAGGGTGATATTGGTACAGTGAATTTAGAAAACACTGGTCTTTAAACCATGTTACATTATGAACAGGGTATATCTGTTAATTTCTTTAGAAGATTTTATTTAATGATAAGGTTTTCCTTTTCTTTTTAAAACTGTAAGTTCTTCTTTAAAACCTTTGTTTAAAAGGTTTTTTTTTTTTTAACATAATAACCACAGTTTCTCTTCCCTTTCCACCTCCCGTTTAACTTCCATGTTCCCCCTACCCAACCTATTCCTTACAGAGGATAAGGCCTTCCATGGAAAGGCAACAAACTCTGGGATGTCAGGTTGAGGCAGGACCAGTTATCTCCTCCTCTGTATCAAGGATGAGCAACGTATCCCTCTATACAGAATGGATTCCAAAAGCCAGTTCATATACCATGAATAAATCCCCCTTCCACTGACAGAGGCCCCACGAACTACTCAAGCCACACAACTGTCATCTACATTGAGAAGATCTAGTTTTGGTTCCATTACCGGTTCTTCTGCTGTCATTCTAGAGTCAGTAAGCTCTCAATAGCTCTGGTAAGCTGTCTTTATAAGTTTCCCCATCATGATCTTGACCCTTTTGGTCATATAATCTTTCCTCCCTCCCTTCAATTGGTCGTCTTGGACCTTGGCCCAGAGCTTAGCTATGGATCTCTACATCAGTTGCTGGATGAAGGTTCATTGATAACAATTAGGATGATTATAGATTTGATTATAGAGAAAAGCTAGTTTAAGAACCCTCTCATTACTGCTTGGAGTTTTGGCTGGGGTCTTCCTTGTGGATTCCTTGGAGTACCCATAGTACCTTTAAATGGTTTTCTCCATCAAGATATCTATTTCATTGTTCTCCCTTTCTGTCCCTCACCCAAGTCAATCATCCTGTTTTCTCATGTTCTGTTCTTAGCTCACATTACACTCATGATGCTTCCAATTTACTAGAAAATTTTTTCTATTTTCCCTTCCCATGAGGGTCCATGGATTGTTCTCTTGGGGAATTCCTTGTTAAACTAGGTTTCTATCTGTACTTCGGGCCTAGTCTAGTCTCAAGGTTCAGACTCACTCGTAGCCCTACTGCCACTTTGTATCAACACACACACACACACACACACACACACACACACACACACAAGCACAAATTTGTTTCATGCTGATCAATCCAGGGCACAGTCACATTGCTAGCTAACTCTTTACTCTTAGACTAAGCCATCTTGTTCAGCTATGTGGCTTGGTACCTTTTCTCAGAGCAGCATTTCAGCTTTTTCCCTCTGAGTCTGTCTGTGCTATCTGTCTGGTGTCTCTGCTCTGTTCTGAGATGTTTCCACGGTTTTCGTAGTCTGGTAGCCCTGCTTACACTTCCTGTCTGCCTCTGGCCATTCAGCTTTTAATTAAAGCAGTAGGAGGGACAAATATTTACAATATAATAATGTAATTCCACTACACCTCCTTATTAACTAGATTATCTGAGGTTGTATATTGTAGCCTGGCTATTCTTTCCTTTATGTCTAACATCCACTATTGAGTGAGTATATGCCACATTAATCTTTCTAAGTCTGTGTTACCTCACTCAAGATGATTTTTTTCTAGTTTGATACATTTTTTTCTGCAAATTTCAAGATGGCATGATATTTTCTTGTTGTTTAATCCTCCATTGTGTAAATGTACCACCACCTTTTTAAAAATTCTTTCTTCAGTTGAGGGGTATCTAGGTTGTTCCCAGGTTCTGACTATTAAAAATTATGCTGCTATGAACATAGTTGAGCAAGTGTCCTTGTGGTATGAATGTGCATTCTTCAGATATATGTCCAACAATTGTATTACTAGAACATGAGGCAGACTGATTTCCAGTTTTCTAAAAACCTCCATACTAATTTCCAAAGTGGTTATACAAGTTTTCACTCCAATCAGCAATTTGGGAGTATTCCCCTTGCTCCACATTACCTTTAGCATTTGTTTACATTGGTGTGTTTTCTTTTTTTTTTCTCTTCTTCTTCTTCTTCTTCTTCTTCTTCTTCTTCTTCTTCTTCTTCTTCTTCTTCTTCTTCAGGCCATAGTGTTCTATAGGATGTGAGGAGTTATTCCATTATTTTGTATCTATTCAAAAATTAATAATTTTTGATTTATTACTAAGTATGTGCTCAGTGTTAGAAAAGGTTTCATGATGCACTGAAAAAATTATATTCTTTCATGTTTGGGTGGAAAGTTTTATATATATATATTATTAAGATAATTTGAGCCATAACATCTGTATGATCTCATATTTCTCTGTTAAGTTTCTGTCTGGCAGACCTATCCACTGGTGATAGTAGGGTGCTGAAGTCTCCCACTATTAGTGTATAGAGTTTGATGTAAAATTTAAACTTTAGTATTTTTCTTTTACATATGTGGGCACTCTTGTATTTGGAGCATAAAAGTTCAGGACTGAGACTTCATCTTGGTAATTTTTTTCCTGTGATAAATATGTAATATCTTTTCCAGTCTCTTGTGATTGATTTTAGTTTGAAAGTCTATTTTCTTAGATATTAGAATAGTAAACCACCTTTCTTCTTAAGTCCATTTGATTGGAAATGACTGTGAGGTAGTGTCTGTCTTTGAGTTTGAGATATATTTCTTATATGCCAAAGAAAAATGGATCCTGTTTTTTTATTCATTCTGTTAGCATGTGTCTTTTTATAGGTGAATTGAGTCCATTGATATTAAGGGATATTAATGACCAGTGATTGTTAACTTCTGTTATTTTTGGTGTGTGTATGTGTGTGTGAGTGTGTGTGTGTGTGTGTGTGTGTGTGTGTGTGTGTTTCCCTTTGGGTTTTTTTTGTGGGATCATTTGCTTGTGGTTTGCTGGATGTATCTATCTTCCTCAAGATGCAGTGTTTCTTCTAGCACTTTCTGTGAGTCTGAATTTGTGAACAGGCATTGTTTAAATCTGGTTTTGTCATAGCTTATCTCGTTTACTCCATCTATAATTGTTGAGAGTTTTTCTGAATATAGTAGTTTGGGCTGGCATCTTTGGTCTCTTAATATCTATATTATATCTGCCCAAGACCTGGTGGCTTTTATTGTCTCCATTGAGAAACTGAGTTTTCTTCTGATGATTCTGTCTTTATAAGTTATTTGTCTTTTTTCCTTTGAAGCTCTTTTAATATTTTTTCTTTATTTTGTATATTTGGTGTCTTGACTATCATGTGGTAAGCAGATGTGTTTTGGAAGTTTCAGTCTATTTGTTCTTCTGTAAGCTTTTTATATCTTCATAGACATTTCCTTCTTTAGGCTGATAAAGTTTTTTATGTTTTTGTTGAATATATTTTCTGTACCTTTGAGCTTCCATTATTCTTCTGTTTCTATCACTCTTAGTTTGGGCCTTTTTTTTTGGTGTTGCTGATGTCCTAAACATTTTGTATTCTGACTATTTTAGCTTTGGTAGTGTTTTTTTTTTTTTTTTTTGAGAGAGAGAGAGATATATCTACCTCCTCTATCATATATTCCAAGCCAGAGTTTTTTTCTCTTCTATCTCTTTTTTCCTGTTGCGTATATTTGCATTTTTAGTTTCTGTTCATTTACTCAGATTTTCCATTTCCAGCATTTCCTTGGTTTGAGTCTTTTTTATTGCTACTCTTTCAATTTCTAAGTCTTGACTGGTTTTCTTTACCTATTTGAGTGCTTTTTCCTGGCTTAGAAAAAAAGGTATTTATTGATTTATGTTAATATTTTCTTTGTCTTTTTCTCTATTTCTTTATGGAAGTTTTTCATTTCATCTTTAAGGCTTCCATCATATTCATAAAGTTATTTTTAAGGTAATTTTCTTCTTCTGCATTGAAATGTTCAGGTCTTGCTGTTGTAGAACCAACTGATTCTGTTGGTGCCTTATTGTTCTTTATGTTTTGAATATAATTTTGTGCTGGCATGTATCCATCTATTCCTCCAATCAATGCAAGCTTTATTTTTGTCTTAGGGAGCTAAAGTTGCTTTAATATGTTCTGGCTATGTCTGTGACTTCAGGAGCCTCTCTCGGGTCATTCTAAGCTGGCAGATTCTGTGTCCCAGAAATCTGTTCTTGGTCCAATAGGAGCTGGCTGATTCTGTGTCTCTTAGAGCCACTTTTGGTTCAACAGGGGCTGACAGATTCTGTATCTCAGGGAGCAACTCTTGGTGTAATAGGAGCTGACCAATTCTGTATGAGCCTCTTAGGTTGCAGGGTGATGTGTGCATTTAAGGGAGGAGTAGAGCCTGTAGACTGCAGGGTCCAACAACCTGGGCTGTTAGTGGGGATGCATGCTCACAGGAGTCTTCTCTGCTGGCCTGCAGCTGGAGCAGCCATGAGTGTGAGTCGGGGGTCATGAATTATGCCCCACACCAGCCTAGGTTCCAGGGATGGGCTCTTCAATCTTTATCTTTTATTATTTGTGAGTATGTCTTGTAACCAATTTCAGAAACAACCTTCAGTGTTGATTAATTTTTAAATTTTTGTTAATATTATAAATATATTTCATATGGTTATTGTCCATGGCATAGTTATAATTTTCAAATATGCTTTAACTTTGAAGCAGTTTTTACTCCAACTTATTAATTCTAAAATATAAGTCCTGTTTATTCAGAATTTTTATTTCTATAATCATGTAACCCACAAATAATGATTATTTTACTGTTTTGACAGTCTATATTTTTCTTATTTGTCTTCATACTTAATTGCCATGGATGAAAACTCTAATAATGATGTAGTGGTATGGAAGCAAACATCCTTGCTTTGGTTTCACTTTCTCACCATTTTGGAGTATAGTAGCTGGGAATTTCCAAAATGAATCATTTATCATGTTAATGTAAGTGTTCTCTGTTTCTACTTTGTTGAATTGATTTTGCTATTAAAAATATTTAATTCTGTCAAATTCTTATCCTTATTCAAGTGTGTTTTTCTGTTCTTTGCTCTATCAGTAATTTATGATAAGTATATTGATATTTGGATACTAAATTAGCCTTACATTTCTGTGAAAATATTTATTATTGGTAATTAATAATCTGCACTAAATTTATTGCATTGAATTTGCTCCTTCTTTGTTAAATATTTTGGGTCAATTAAGCAACATTCGTGCTTGATTGTAGCTTTCTTCAAAATCTGGTATCAGAAGTAGTTCTTGAATATTTCCTTTTTGTCAGATTTTAGGGAGAAATTTAAAAGTTAAAGTATTTGCTAGGCAGTATATAACATATTTAAAATATTCTGTGTGGGATGTTTTAAGTTGCTAACGACTTTAATCACTTAACTTGAATTATGTTCAAATATCTTTTACTAAAGACATACCAGTAATGATTGTTAATTTTGATGATTTCCAGGGAGCCAGTTTTTATTTTGCTAATTTTCCCTGTATATTGAAGGTTTTTCTTGTCCTTCTATCTTCTCTATTTTTGTTTATCTTTGGTTTTTAAGTTATTTTAATTCTTTTAAATTAAGAATATATTCTCCCTTGATATACATTCCAACCACAGTTTCCTCTTTCTCTACTCTTCCCAGCCCCCACCACCTCCTCTGTCTCCAAGATGCACTCACTCTTCATTTGCTTTTCAGAAAAGAACAAGCTCCCAAGACACAGCCAACCTGGACAAAAGAATGTAAAATATGTCAAAGCAAAAACCCTCACTTTGATACTGATGAAGACAACCCAATGAAAAAAAAAAAGCATGTCAAGACCCAGAAAAAGGGTCAGAGATTCACCTGTTCCCACTGTTAGGAATCTCACAGAACTACCTAGCTAACAGCCATGACATACATAAAGGACCTAGGGAAGACCCATGAATGCCCCATGCTAATGCTATATTACCTCTCTCTCTCTCTCTCTCTCTCTCTCTCTCTCTCTCTCTCTCTCTCTGTGTGTGTGTGTGTGTCTCTCTCTGTCTCTCTCTCTCTCTCTGTGTATGTGTGTGTGTATGTGCTAATGCTATATTACCTCTCTCTCTCTCTCTCTCTCTGTGTATGTGTGTGTGTGTATGTGCTAATGCTATATTACCTCTCTCTCACACACCCTCTCTCTGTCTGTCTCTGTGTGTATGTCTGTCTCTCTGAGTAAATAATGATATTAACTCAAATTACATTTTATGTGCCTAGCAGTGTTTTTTTTTTTTTTTTAAGCGAAGGAACTAATCTTTAGAAAAATTTTCTGTGACTAAAAATGTCAGTTGCTCATTATTTACCAGTTTTCCTATGAACTTTTCTGACACTGTCATTAGCATGGGGAAATGGCTTTCTTTTCTTTTTCAGTTATTGAGCATGACAAATATCTAGGATTTATTTTTGGTTGTAAGCCTAGTCTTTAATGGCTGAGCCATCTCTAGACCTGATGTGGTGGGAGGGGGAAGGGACCTTGAATAAGGATATACAAGGCTAGAAAGTGTGACTTCTTTGTTCATAATAATAATAATAATAATAATATAAAGAAATTAAAAAAAAACAAATATCTAGATTTAGAATTTTTTCATTCATTAGTACAATGTTATGACAATTTTAGATTTAGCTATGCAGGAGTGATTCTTACACTTGTAAATATTTATCTATTGTTGATTCTGGGAAATATTCATATTCACAGATTGACAAAGACTTTATTTAATTATTTGTTAGAACTAGGAAGCTTGGGGCTGGAGAGATGGCTCAGCGGTTGAGAGCACCGTCTGCTCTTCCAAGAGGACCCGGGTTCGATTCCCAGCACCCACATGGCAGCTAACAACTGTCTGTAGTTCCAGTTCCAGGCAAACAACAAGGCAAATAAATAAATAAAGTTAAAAAAAATAAAAAAAAAAAGAACTAGGAAGCTTTGCTACAGAGGTTTAGGTATATGCCTACGTATGTGTTGAACATGATCACAGTTCATAACCCTGCCTCACTAATCACATTCTACTTTTTAGAGAAAAATGTTGAAAGACTTTAGTCCTCTGCATCTTTCCAAGAGAGAGAACATGGCCTTATTTAGAGTATCAACACAATAGTGAATATTTGCATTCATTTCCAGTCTTCAAAATTATGCTAAGCATCCTCGATTCTCCAGACAAAACTTTTGATTTTTGTCAACTTGCTGACATTTTTTTTTCTATTTTACTATAATAGTCATATGTACTGTTAGTCAAGTGCCTTGGAATTTTCAACAATTACTCTATTAAGAGGTTTTCTTGCTGTGTAAACTCTGAGTTAGGTCAAATAGGAAAAACTATTATGAGTGGGGCTTTTAAAAAAACTCCCATAGAGATGAGGGAATGCTGATTTTTCTGAGGTGAGAAGTTGTGGCGAGCCAACATCAAAGTCATGTTCCCTTTAGCTGATGTGACTACTAGTGGCCACACTGCTGGCACATGCAGTTTCTATTGCTGCAACAAATGTGGGATGTTGTTCTGTATGCTGTGATCATAATTTGTTACCATTTGTTAATAAGAGGCTGTTTTGGCCAATGGCAAGGCAGCTTAGAGATAGGTGAGAAATTCAAGCATAAATAAAGGGGAAAAATGGTAGAGTCAAGGTTGTGGGATCCAGCCACCCAAAAAGCAAGATGTAAAAGTACAGGTAAGTCACAAGCCACATGATTATACAATTGATTGATAAGAATTCGTCTAATTAAGAGCTAGTTGATAATGAGCCTGAACCATAAGCCACACAGTTTGTCATTAATATAAGCCTTTGTGTGATTATTTGCAACTAAGCAGCTATGGGCAGGTCCAGATCTTGGGGTTAGGCCATGTTAGAAACTTCAGACCACATGTGACATTATTTACCTCCAAGGTATCTGAGGAGCCGTGAAGACAGTATGAGGAACAGACACATTTAAACGACACATTTATTAAATTACAAGATTTTAAATAAACACTCCAATGATTATTCTGTGATACTGGCTGACTTTCATAGTTTGGAAAACATAAATTTATAGATAGTGTTTACCAGAATATCTGCATACTCATGCCCTTTATCATTCGAAGAGCATGTATCCACTAATTTTATACTTGGACAACATTTTGTAATGTATTCTATTACTCAGTTTTAAGTACAAATGCTGTCTCATCTTCACAGTTCCTTTAAAATGAGTTATTCACTTTATGGCAATTTATTCTGTCTGTTTAGTTCTGTAATGTCATCTTTTTGTAGAAAAGTAAGAAGCAAAAGACATGCATCGTTGATATTCCTCAATTTCACATTGAAATACAGATATCAACAGTGCTCTATGGATGTCATTATTTCAGTTTTTCAAACACAAAAAAGGTTAGTAGTGCTAAGCAATTGTTTCTGTATTTATTTTGAATTATAATTATTTAACCCTTTCACTGGTATAGAAAATATTGCTTTTGGAAGATAATATTGTGAGAATAAAGCAGATCATATTTCCATGCCAAATTTGATTTCACTGGAGAAGAATTCAAGCTTGCTTTTGTAGATGAAGCTAACAGATGAGCACATGCTGAGAATTAAAGAGAAGCTCTATCCATCATGATTCAGTCTGGATGCCAAAATATCCATGTTCACCACCATTTGCTAAAGCTGTATACCATGCTGATTATGCCATTGTTTCTAACTGGATGAACTTCAATTACATGAAGCAATGTTTAGCCATAGAAACAACATCCATTTTCCAACAAAGACTCTATACGTTGACTCTTTAAAATGAGACAGAAAAATCCTAAAAGCTACAAATCTATAAGCAATAGACACTGATGCAGTTCTCAATAATTCTGACTGCATTATGAATTTGACAACTGATTAGGGCAGTAAATGAAAAAGCACTACAGCTGTATCTAGTTTTACTGTTCTCAAACATAGAACTTATGAACTATAGAAGATGCTTATGTATAATGAAAATAGTTCTTATATTACTATTGACAAACTGGCATCATTCTCTCCTTTTTACAAGAATAAGAGATTTCATGCAGATGAAATTTTTATCTTAATGTAATTGCAGTCAGTTTTATATAAGCAAAATTTTAGCAAAATTGATGCTGAAATATGAAGAGATGATGAGAGTGTATTTTATAAATAGTACAATGATCATATGCAAGATGAAGGAATATAAAATTATTATCACAGCGGAAAAATGAAGTTGAACATACTATGCAACATAAAATTCTGTCACTTTGAGACAATCCTGAATTTGAAGAAATAAACATTAACTCATTTGCATAAGCTATTGGTACTTTATTTTGTTTCTTTAGTGCTCTGCTTTAAATCTATGCTTTTTAATTTGTTCATAATACAGAAATAGATATAAATTACTCTAAAAGAATTGAGATTATATGTAAAAGTATTGCAAAAAATAAAATGAGACTCTAAAATTGTATCACCAAATTGAATTTTTACTCAAGTGATAAATTTAATGAAGAATTTTAGCAAAAATAATTAATGTAGATATTAGATTACAGTAAGATATGAAATGTGCAAATAGGTTAAAAAAAGAAGACATATAAAAAATGGTTATTTTTGAGAGAGTTATAATGGAAAATATAAGTAGGCTCGAAGATGTAGGCTAGTAATACAATCATTTCATGTAAATGGTGCTGATTTGATCTTCGACACACACTCATGTGCACCTATGCACTCATGCACACACTTGATAATGTGAGAAAGGAAAAAATCATTTTTAACCTGTAAATGACATAGCCATGTATCTGAAAGAACTTGTTTTAATTAAAGCTTGTAGAACCTAACACACAGTACTGCATTTGTGAAAAGTGTTGCTTTTAGAAGCAGATGAAATAACTCCAATAAAATATCATGAAATAATGCTTCTCCAAGTACAAGGCAACTTGGGATAAATAAAACTTTCCTGGGTCTCATTTTTATCATTTTTGGAATTAAGAATTTTGAGTTGTTAATAATCAGTTGAAATATCACAAAAAAGTTAGTAGCATGTAGTTGACAGTTAATCACAAACTATTAATATTTTGGCTCTTGTACAGGTTCACCAAAAAGCTAAGTTGAAGATGTGCTGCTGTGGGTATTAGGGAAAAGACTAAGAAGGACAACTAAAATGGCCACTTCAAACTTGAACATCTTGGGGCTCTTTAAATAAATTTTTTTGAAGCCCTAACTCATTAAAATTAATGACTATAGTGAGAGTTAATATTAGAACTCAGAGATCTTGAGTCTGATTGTGTCTCTTTCAAGCCATTCTACCTAAGATATTGTTCACAGCAGATGTAGTTTTTATCAGCAAAATTATCAGAGTAACTTAATAGATTAGAGAAGACAAAGTCAACCAAAAGATAAAACTTTATTAAGTAATATTTTTATTACTTGAGAATTTTATACAATGGATTTGAATCTTTATCTCCCTGCCCAAACTCTTCTCATATCTGCCCCCACCTCTCTGTCAAATTGATGTTCTTTCTTTCTCTCTTCCTCCCCACATTTAATCCCACTTCTGTTATCCACCTCCTGTTGATGTGGAACCTGCTCTGGGGTTGTGGTTGGTATTGCCAGAAATCATACTACTGAAAAAAAAAAACTGTTTTAATATTTTTAAAAAAAAACTGACTTAATATTTTCCCCAAGATAAAAAATTCCAATAGTTCATAGTCTACACATAGCACTTCCATGCTAAGTTCTTGTTGGATTTGAGAGTGTACAGGTCATTTTGTCACAATTGCTTTGAGTGTATTAAGGCAACTGCCCTGTTATATTTTGGAAGTACTTTCTTGAAGTGTTTCCTTGAAATTATCCACTAACTTTGGTTCTTACAATCTATCCAATTCTCTTCCACATATATCTCTGAGTCTTCAGTTGTGAAATATTCGACAGTTCTGAAAGTATCTATTTGATCTGCTACTTTCTGGTATAGTTATAGCATCTCTTGTATATTTAATCATGTCATCTGTAACTAAAAATACATTGATTTCTTCTTTTGCTATTTATATCCTTTTATTTTCTCCCCCATTGACTTTTCTACCTGTAGCTGAAACTTTACTATATAGAATCAGAGTAGGAACAATGGGTATTCTTGTCTTCTTAAATCTTAGTAAAAATGACTAGCATGCATTCTTCTCCATTTAGCATAATTGTTATTGTACAATTGTCATGCATAATATTTTCCCTTAATTTTGTAGAAGGCTGGTTGATTTTGTTTATCTCTTCAAAGAACCACATTTCTATTTCATTGCGTTTTGTAGGGTTTTGTTTTGTTTTGTTTTAATTCTGTTTCATTAATTTTTTAGTTATTTTCCTCTGCCTAATGACTTGGGGTTTGATTTTTATCTTGATTTTTCTTAGTACTTTAAGGTGCATCACTAGGTTGTTTGAAATCTCTTTTACATATAGGCACTTAGAGCCATAAACTTTATCAGAATGCCTACCTTATATCTCATTGTTTTGGGTATGTTGTATATTTCATTTAACTCTGAGTGGTATTTATTTAATTTTTTCAATAAAATACAAATACAAGCAACAAAAACAAAACCTAAAAATTATACATTAATTTTACTAATAAGCTTAGAAAAAATTTTCAATAGAATATGTACAAATTGAATTCAATAACACACCAACAAGATCATCCATCATGACCAAATTGAATTTATGGCACTGAGGCAAAGATGGTTTCACATACCTAAATCATCTAGAACATAAGTCTATTAAAATGCAAAATTTTTATAATTATCAAAATTCAGGCAAAAAATAAATTTGATAAAAATTCAATAACATTATTTCATGATGACTGTTTTAAAATTCAATAACATTATTTTATAATGACATCATAAAATAGGCTAGAGACAGAGACAACATACATATATGACATGTGCAATGAAGACATATATGACAAGCCTATAATTAACATCACACTAAATAGAAAAAAATCTCTAAGTATTTTAATTATGATAATAAGCAAATCAGGACATCTATTTTCTCTACTTGTATTCAATATTGTTTTAAGTTTTGGATAAATCAACAAGGAAACAAAATAAAGCAAAATAGATGCATATAGAAAAATGAAATAAAGGTCTTTTATTTTGTAGATATTATATAAGTAAATGACACTAAAATATTTGTCATAAAACTTTTAGAGATAACATTGTTCAGCAAGTAGTTAGAATACAAAGTTAATTCATAAAATTAGTAGCTTAACTACATAAAAATGTGAAACATACAGAAAAGGAAATGAGAGAAAAAACTCTATTCTAATATTGTCCCTCTCTCTGACTCCTTCTATATATAATGTATAGTTATATATAAAACAATCAGATAAATAAAATTTTATAATAAAAATTTGACCCATAAAAATTATGCTAGTACAGCAAATTGGTGGTAAGAGATTCTTTGCTATAGTCCATACTTTAATAACCCCAAGAAACTGAGTAGCCTTTCGTACTAGGCAGAATTTCCTTCCTGTTGAATGGGAGTTATGTCTAATTAGACAGCTGTTGATTATCACTGACATGTAAGTACCTTTAGACTTATTAGGGTGGTTATTGTCATGGTTCATAGGTGTTGAGTCTAGGTAGGAAAGTTAAATTGCTTCTCTTTTTTGGCAGCTTCCATAGTATTTTCTGGAACCATAGAAGCTAGACCTTAGGACAGAAACTTTAAAGTCACAATCAACATGAATCATAAGTCCTGAGTCCTAAATACGTGCTGTCTTCAGAAACATGGCCATTCTCACCTCCATTAGACATCAGGCAATCAAGGGAGGTACTGAGAGTCTATTGCATTTTGAGAGACACTTGTACTACCTTTATTAACTGTAGTGGTTTGAATGAGAATGGCTCCTACAGGCTCACATATTTGAATACTTGATCCTGAGTTGTTGGACCTGTTTGAAAGTATAATGAGGTTGCCCCTGTTGGAGGAGGTGACACTCAGGGCAAGGTAGAAACTGAGGTTTCAAAAGAATCCCTTAGTTCTCAGTTCTCTCACTACTTCTTCCTTCCTTCCTTCCTTCCTTCCTTCCTTTCTTTCTTTCTTTCTTTCTTTCTTTCTTTCTTTCTTTCTTTCTTTCTTTCTTTCTTTCTTTGTGTGTGGATGTGGATCAAGATCTGAGCACTTGGCTATACATTTGTTCCTCCATAATGGACTCTAAACCTCTGAAACCATAATCAAAATTAAACAACTTCTTTTGTAATATACTTTAATTGTGATGCCTTGTCACAAAAATAAAAGATTTTAATTAAGATACCAACCACTTGAAAGAAAGTTTCCTGTCGGTAGAACTATGGCTTTGTTACTCTATGGTTCTTGTGAGTAATTGTTAGCTATTGGATTAACGTGTGTGTGTGTGTGTGTGTGTGTGTGTGTGTGTGTGTGTGTGTGTGTGTGATTTCAGGTAAATAAATAATATAATTCAATAATGCTTTATCAAAGAGCTCTGATCTCCCCTTCTTAATTTGAATTAATCTCTTCCCTTCCTCACAGTTGGAATACCTTCCTGCTTTTCAGTTTCCCACTTTGTGATATATTGCCATTTTGTTCTCATGCCCTATATGTTACCTGGTTCTTGGTACATATATACTTACTCATAACCAGGATTCAAAAAGACAAACACTACTTGAACTTTATCATTTGTAGTTTCTAGCTCTACATGCTCAAATATAAGTGTACAGCATGAAACTAACACATTTTCTTTTCTCAAATGCAGATCCTGGTATCAAATCTCTGGTTTTGTTGGTTTAACTTGGAGTAGAGACAGAAATCCGGAATACAGGAAGCCCCTTTTGTGAGAATGTTAAGGAAAAGAAAATGGAAGATTGTAAGTAAAATAAAATTTGGGAGGTAAAACAATAGGGTAGAAAAGCTTCATGGAGAAATAAGAGGTAATGTTGATACAGTTGGTTAGGAATTAACCCAAAGGGAAGTTGTATAGAAACTCATGGAACCTACTACCTAATAACCCAATTAAAATATAATTGGTAGCTTCTTCTTCTTTTGTTACTGTTATTCCACAAATATATATATATATATATATATATATATATATATATATGTGTGTGTGTGTGTGTGTGTGTGTGTGTGTGTGTCCATGTATTCTACTTTTAAAAATCATTTTAAAATAAATTGATATGAAGCAAAAATAATGTAAAAATAGACATTTTTAATGTCTATTTTTACATTAGACATTAAAATCAAAAAAAAATTTAAAAAATTTTTAAAAATGTATTTGGAGAGGTAATATAATTTATTTGCTATAAAAGAAGACAAAGACTACCAGAGGGTTTCAAAAGAACACTGGCTATTGTCATGGCCCTGGGTTAGCCCCCAGGATTATTTGGTGTAACCCTATTTCTGAGGATACTCTAATATCAAGACAGAGAAATCAACATTGGATCAATTACAAAACTTCCTCCCTGTTGGCTAACTTTTCTCCTGCCAGAAAGTGGTATTTAGTTACTGAAGTAGAAGACACTAGTGGTATTACCCAGAATTCATACTACATGTACTTCATACTACAATACTATGCACATTCAACCAATATGTGGCCATTGGTGCAATAGTGGCATAACTGTTATCAAGTAACTAATAGCATTCTAATTGGATTTGAGGCCTATTCCAAAAATTTTTCTTGGTAGCACAATCCTAGTCAAATGCCTATGGGCTCTAGGGTAGAACCTGCTATTATTATTTTGCTCAATTCACTTGCAACCAAATGATATTCTAAATATTTATATTTATCCTTAAAGATCTTGTTCTCAACCGGAGTCAGAGGAACCTTTTGCTGTACTGGCACCAGTCATTGCTGAAATACTTAAGTAGTGCTAAAAATAAGAGACTTATTACTCGGCCATAAATGGGCCATTTTTATCAATCCCTCTCCATTTCTTTCAAGCTTAGAGACTATCAGGGAATAGGAAGTATAGGAATGTCAGAACTAGAGAGTAGAGAGGGGTACTGTAAATTACTGTCTTTTGGACTTGTTATACTTATCAACTCACTGCCCCAACAGTTATGTACAAAATGATTGTACAAGATAAAGCCAACCAAACAAATGGCAATGTGCTTTCCAGATATCATCTCAACTGAGGGGCTTTAGGTGAGTGATAGCCCCCTGGAAAAAAGATTCATTCTAATTTGAATATGTGTCCATTGGTTGATTTTTCTATACTTCATTGTATGCCCCATGTTCATACATATGTGGGGAGCACTAATTGGACTTAAAGAGGACATGAATTTGGAAGAGACCTTGTTTGGTAGGATTGGGAGGAAGTTGAATATGATCATGTTTTATTGTATACATGTTTGAATTCCTAAGTACAAATGAAAATTATTTGAAAGAAGAAAATCTGTTGAAAGATAGAAGAGTCCAAGCTAATTTTAAGGTTCTCTGCAGTTTTCCAGAGTCTGAAGTTAGGAATCTTGTTAGAGATGACAATTTTGGGGTACTTGATCACTCAGGCTTACTGGTACCATTGTGATAATCTACCTGCATCTTCACGGTAAGTGTTCTAATGTCTGCCTTTGACGGTTACCTTAGAGGAATTATCAGAAAAAAAATGATTTTTTATAAATCTTATTTTGAAGGATAAAGTTGAAGATTTAGCCTAGGAAATTAGAACTAATGATCAAGGAAAGATTTTCAAATGGGAATATCCTACAGTACTGGACCATACTTCCCATGCCCTGTTATGGTGTGCTTCGCTGGAAATATTTCTACCAAACTACCTTTTAACTTTTGAGTTTCAATTCCTTTTTTCAAACATGAAAATTTTATCACATAGGTTATAGAAATGTCTAGATTCAAGGCATTTTTTAGAAAGTAATAACAATGAATAGCAGTCTATGTTGAGAAGACATTAGTTTCAGGAGTAAATGAAACCAGACAGAAGAAATAGCACCTTTTACTCAAATTTATATAAAAAATTTTCAAATGAAGCCTACATTAAATTGATAAAGAAGTGATATGGAAAATTTTTACAATGGAAGACTCTACTTCTATTAAACTTTGATTTTGAAACTTCCTCATGAATAAATATAACCCAGTCATCTGTGCAACCTAAAGAAAATTTTTGACCATCATTAACAACATGCTTACATCTGCTACATTTGTGAAGGAGAAGGTAGCAAGAAAGAGCAAGAATGGGTGGATCCGGCTGACAATGATTAATTAAAGTGCTGACATAACAGAGATGATGGAGTATGACCACAGTGAGTCACTATGCCTGAATAGACTTTCCTATTATTGAAGGAGGTAGTGTACATGTGGACATGGATGAGTGCTGACTGCCTTTGAGAAGAATGAGAACACAGCTCACATGGCTGTTCAAGCGAAGGTATGCCAAGGAAATGATTAGTGGCTTTCCTCCTAGGAGAAAATAAAAACTAGGTTTCATTTGAGAAATGAATAATGCTTAATATGGGCAATTATTAGCAACCATTATCCACTAACCTAGATCCCATTTCTTGATTTCGCATTGTTTTTTGTAGAGGACAGTTTTGTTTGAGCTTTCCTTTGTTTTCTGTGCAGGCTTTATGAGTGTGATAGCAGGGAGCTGAAATAATGCTGGAAGAAGTGTGCATGTCCCACTTAATCTTATATGACACTTGTTATTTTATTACAGTTTCATCCACTTTATTGCAGGCGTGTGATACAGTAACTCTTTCTTCACATGTCAGATATGTCCTGCCTTTGTTACACTTGACAGACTGGGTGTCATAGAGTCAAGGCTCTCAGGACTGCGAGATGAGAGCAGTGAGACAGAGCTACTACACCCCCACACAACTGACAAAACCTTATCCAGGAGAGGAAAATTAGAACATAAATAACAAAGCCTCTGTCCCAAATCAAGTAGACCTTTCTTTTGCCATCATCTTCTGCTCGGTGCTGAGAACTCAAAAGACATGACAGAGGGTCTGGGAGGGCAGGTGGGGTTCCTGGGCAGAGCTGGATGTGGTCACATCAGCTCTGTTTGCCTATATGCCTGCCGGTTTCCACAAAGTTGTTTTTTGGTTTTATAATACACAATTTCTTGTGTATTTAATAACAGAAATTTTTTATTCTCATATTATTTTTGTTAGGCAAAATAAGATGAGGAAAAGTTGTCTAACTTCTTTCTTGCTTTCTGTGTTTAAACAAGAGAAACAAAGAAGAAATTATATCATGAGCTTATTGGACTCTGTAGGAGTGTGATTGAATTGACCTTTGTTAGTTTCAGCAACAATGGTCACATATTACAGCGTTGCCTTGAACACTACACAGCCCCAGCCACAATTGCACCATCAGAGACATTTAAACCAAGATTACGGGGGTGGGGCCTGACAGATTAGTGCTTATGTAAAACAAGTAAAAATACTAGAAATCATAACTTTGTAAAGATCTTAGATACAAATCTGTCTCTGTCTGTTCTCCTTCTTCCCTTAGCCCTCTTGTTTATACAACCCAGTCTCAGTCTCCCTCTCTATCTATTTCTATCTCCTTCCTTGCCTTGCAAGTATCCAGTGAGTATTTCCCAGAAGTTGACTTTAGATTGCTTCTTTTCAAAATTTTGGCATGTTCTGGATCTATTCGACTTAGTTTCCAATGAGACATGATGAACCCATAATGAGATGGCTGATCAACATAGAAACAATAGAAATTGTAAGAGGAGAGGACATGGGTTTTTTGGGGGGAGAAAAAAATACTGTAGATTTTACTCATTAATAGTGAGAGATGCCAGATGCTTGAGCAAAGCTACAGGGAGGCCTCAAGTCAAATGTGACAGGTTAGGTAGTGGAGTTAATGTCTCCACAAACCAGGCAGGTAAACAGATCTGTTGGATGATAGTCTCATAATCATTGCCTCACTAACAGACTTATTCAAATGCATATTGATACTTTTAAGGGGAATTTATTACAAATGAACTTATAAATAAAGTCAATGTAAAAGTTGACAGAAATTATTTTGGGAAAATATGGGAAATATTGTAGTTTGTTATGCAGTAATTGAGAAAAAAAATGAAATTGTTCCTTTCTTTTGGAAGAATGGCTTGAAGGTTTTTAAAGGTATCTTTTAATCAGCATAAATCATAACAATACAGCTATCTAGAAGTGTAAACCAAAATTAAAATTTTAAGGGCCTGAAGATATGGAACAGTGATTAGGAACACTGGCTGTTGTTCTAGCAGACCCCAGTTTAATACCCAGCACTCACACAGCAGATTACACATGCCTGTAATTCCTGTTCCCATGTCTGATACCATCTTCTCTCTTCTGTAGTTCACAGACATAAAGCAGAAAAAATTACACATAAAATAAAAGCAGATGAATTTACAATTTTAGGTTAATGGAATTAGATTTTTTTTAAGAGAAGGTATAGCAGGTAGTGGAGTGCATTTCCTTCTCTATCTCTCTCTCATGTGTGTGTGTGTGAGTGTGTGTGTGTGCATATCTGAAGTTACATTAAATTTAGATCAATACAGAGGAAACAGAGCCATGAAAATAAAAACCATATTGTTTTTATTATTTTCTCTTGTTACTGACAATTTTATAAAACTTTGTAAATTTCCTATTAGAGCTAATCAGTTATTAGTGGAAACTCTAATAAGATTGCATACATTCCCAATTATAGTTAATCAGTTATTAGTGGAAACTGTCATCATTTTTATTAAAATCTTTTTACGTTGAAATTGATTTAGAAGTAATGTTTTCATTTTCTGAGTTATGGGTTATGATAAAATACCACTTTCTTTATTGTTTCCTCATTTTTATTTTCACCTAAGTGTTGATTTTAAATGACCACTTGTTTAGATTTTTATAGCTAATATTTACCTTAATGATAACTAGCTTTAAAAATTACTCAGTGGCATGTATTTATTAAACTATACATTTTTTAAAATTTTATTTTCTCTAATCTTCTATTTCTGAGAAACTAATCACATACTTCTTTGATAAAGGTAAACTGATGCATCAATATATTCATTGATTTGTCTAAAGCTTTATAAAAACTATGGTGTGTAGTTCTAGAAATAATATTTTTAACCACTATGATATATTTCTTATGAAAGTAGAGAATACCATGGTGTCTTTGGTTGCCTGTTCCCTTGTATTTTGCAGAAGACTAAAATATTCTCAAGATTACATAATTTTCAGCAGTAATAACAACATTTTTATTGCATATGTGAATTTCTAAAATTTATTCAGTGAACTCTAGGGAAACTTTTATATTTTCAGTAAATGCAAAGCCCAGTGATGTATGTTTGGACAGTAGAGACTTCCAAACTGTCTTATAGAAACAGTGTTTCTATGAGAGCCAAATTTGGCACCAGTGGATTTGCTAAAACCATATTGTACTACAGATCCATTAGGCTTATTATTCACTCTGATAATCCAGATACTTCCAAATATTTCTCTTTTCAAAAGAAAGAAAAGTGAGTTTAGAAGAACTTATTATGGACCCGGAAATATAAACAGGGTAAAGCACTGACATAGAATTAAAATATCAGTGCTTATTACTAGAATTGCTAACTAATTTCAGGTTCTGAACTTTATCTACAATAATGTTACTTATCCCTTGCAGGTGATTCATATATAGCACTTAATTAAATGGATAAATTTCAAGTGCTTAAGTATTAGACTTTATAGAAGTAACAACATACTTAGATATTATGTTTATGTTCATGCACATATAAGCAAAATAAAAATATGTTTTTCAATTGTATATATATTGCATGTATATATTCAAATGCACATATCATTTAATTGTGATGATATATATGTGTTCATCTGAATTTTATATTAAATACATATATACTGAAATTCTATATCTATGGTTATATCATCTGTATCTATAAAGATGTTTTAAATAAATCTGGTCACATATAAGATTATTCATTTATCTGCCTTATCTCCTCCCTTTTTCATTTAAAAATAAAAGCTCAAAACTGAATGGTCTCTAAGAACATTTTGAACCCAGTTTTCACTTTTTTCTTTCAGGCTTTAACCTGATCCTCTTAGCCAAAGCAAAGAATACGTGTATTAGAATAACTTAATAATTAAATAAATTACAATGCATGCAATCTATAAAATAAGTCATGTTTTCCAGGTCTGGTGCCTTTTCAATTCTCTGCATGATATTCCTGTCTAAAAGGCACTAGTAGAGACATTCTGATCTTGAAAGGAAAGGTGAGGAAAATCAACATCTAAAACTCAGAAAAGTCCTGGGTAGTAAAAGGTCTTTGTTCTGTGGAGTGTTCTCCCACAGAGGAACAGAATTTTCTTTGAGCTTTTACATTTGACTCTCGGGCTCTCAAATACAATAATCAAAGCTCTTTGCTAACTTATGTTGAATCTCTTGTATGTAAAGTCTATTATTTAGCAAGAAATGGAATTTCTACTTCCAAATAATTTTTTGAAAGCATGAACATTTGCCAGTTAAAAATATCTCTTTCATTATGATGTTACAGAAACTGCTTGGTAGGCCACTGGGATAATTAGAGAAGAGTAGAGGATGTTTAATGAGTTTTCCAGGGTGTAGTTGAGAGTGTATCATTTACCATCATGTGCTGTTGATAATTTTATCTGTATTTCTCTGGGTGGCACGATATCCTGGTGATGGAATGCTTAAATTAGAGATCCAAGACAATTCAGACATCCAGAGAATGATAGCTTTTTCAGATATTTTCTTAAGAATAGATGAGGTCTCACACTCTGTTGGTTGCTTTAGGCCTTATATTCTTCTTCATCTACAGATCAGTATAAACAAAGCAGTAGCTCATCTCCAGGAGAAAAGAAGTCTTTGCATGTTCAAAGAATGAAAACATCTGAGCTTTATAACTATGTGAAAATACCGTGGTAAGGGATGGCCTTGGGATTTGTTTGTATTCATTATACACCTAGAAAATCTTTCTATCTTTCAGAATGATGGAGACAGGAACTTCTAGGCAGATGACTTAGGCTAGATCTTTCCTCTGTAGATCTTTGAACATCTCAACATAAATATTTTGCAACAAAATTTCATGAAGAAGCTCCATGGGGGAGATTCCAAGCTAGAACTGAAACAACTGAGAAGATGTAGACATTGAAGTTGCTTTGTTTTTCATTGCTATGATGAAAAGGAGATGAGGACTTCATGAATTGTGATGGACACACACAAAATACTAATGTGCCAAAGGTGTTCTTCTCTAGAGCCTGTGTTCTGGGGACATTTATTTCAGAAGGGTTTTAGAAGAGTGGAAAAGACTGGATTGGGAGGAATGAAATACATATGTGTGATTAATCCATTGTAACTCTTTAAAGTCTCTCTGCAATGGAAATACATTATATATTTAATAAAAATTGCTAAAATATTGCATATAGTTTTTCTCATATTAGCTATAACCATTTTTATTTTTTGAAACACAAGGGGATATGCAGTGACATAGTGTATATTTAATAATAATTGTTAGAAATAGCAATGGACAGAGCTACTTACAGAGCTAAGGCTTTAAAATCAGGGAATGGTGACCCACATCTTTAATCTCATCACTCAAGAGGCTGAGATGCTTTTGGATCTCTGTGAGTTCCAGGTCTAACAGAGGCTTTAATCTCAACTCTTGTGATCTCATGTTTCTGCTCCCAGTACTTGGGAAACACACACCTTCAGCATCTAATTTTAGCACTAGGAAAGTTGAACTAGGAAATGAGAAAGCTGGAGTGTGTGTTGGGGGGAGTTAGAGGAATGAGGGAGTGGGGAAGCATCATCCTTTTGTGGGTATATCTCTAGGACCTGGGTTCCTTAGAGCGTAGATCAACAAATGATGATTCATATGGTAAATCTATCAAAGAGTTTTGGTAAAGGAAGTTTGATTGGAACACAGCCTTATTCATTATCATTTTAAACATGTGTATCACAGTAAAAAAAGCATTGCCTACTTTCCTAGCTAAAGTTAGTGCATGAGGGCAGAGTTGAGTAGTTGTGACTCATACCTCATGGCTTAAAAACTTACACTATTCAATATCTGATGGTTTTCAGAAAATATCTGCAGATGGATAGCTTGGTGGTAATGGTACACCAGTTTGCTGTGTTGTATTAGGTAAATCAGAAGCAATTTCATGGCAGCTAGGCTGTAATATATAGCAGTCAGATCATGTAGACAGGTACTTCAGACAGAAAAATACAGTATAAATCATTAAACATACTAATATTTCTTATATCTCCTTAGAATTTTTTTTAAATTTGAACTTGCCCTTTAGAAAAAGGAACCAATGTCTTGGCAAGGCAAAAATGTATTCAATTAAAGTGAATATGATCAGTGAGTATGCTTAGCTATGGCTACTCTAAAAGAATAAATACCTATTCTTTAGGGTCTGTTCTTTCAATTTTTTTCCCTGGCATAAATAGATAAATGCAAAGCATAACCTCCTCATAGTCACAAAGATGTGATGATATGTGAAGTAAGAAAGCCACAATGTGTGTGTGATAGAGTGATTATATGTGCATGTGTGTCTGATGTGCTCATGTGGGTATGGATGTGATGGTCCTCGTATAATGCTGGATATCTTCTACAGACCCTCTTCATCTTGGTATTTGAAACAACACCTCTTATTGACCTGAAACTCATGGGTGCAACAGTTTTTTCAGCTAAACTGGTAGGTAATAATCTCCAGGGAATTGCCTGTATATTGCCAACAGGGCTGGGGTTACCAAGAGGTGGTAATGTGTCAGCTTTGTCTTTTGGGTTCTGTGTAGACGAACTCCATTCTTCATATTTCTAAGCAGACACTCTACTAACTAAGCCATGTCTAGGCCCTACAAAAATCATTATACTCTGTTCTATAAAAGATGACAGAATTTGAGAAGCACCTAGAATATAGAAACTATTATTGTTATTTTGTTAAATAGTCAAACTATCAAATTGCCTTCCACATGACTCATACATTTTCTTAACCTTCTTTTTAGAAACTTCTTTCTGCAAAGGGTAGCAATTCAGAGTACTTTTTCTCATCTTGTATTTTGGACATAAAGTGACTATTGAAACAATGAAATAATTGTAAACATATTTACTTGCAGAGGACCTGTACAAGAACAAACCAGCCTAAATTCTAGAAAAAAAATGGGGCCTCACCCATCTGGCTATTGAAAGATTGCTTGAGGGAGAATACGGACATGGGGAGAGCTTGTATACTCCAAAGGATGTACCACACTCACGAACAGATGTGCAACACTAACTCAATTTAGTGGGTTATTAGTATGAAATATAACCACTAGATTGAAAAGGAAATGGGTTGAGGAGAGTTGAAAGGAGGAAATAGATATGATTTTATTTCATTATATACCTAACTGAAATTCTCAAGAATAAATAAAAAATAAAATTCTTATAGCATGTCAGATAGTATTTTTATAATTGTTGAACTTAAAAATTTTAAACTATGTGTCTTGGTACAGATACACACACACACACACACACACACACACACACACACACACACACACACACACACACACAAGCATGCTCATTGCTCATTCCAAACTGATAGGATTCTGTTTATTGGCTCTGGTTTCCAGATTGGGATCAAGTCAGGGTTAGGGTATTCTTTTGTTGACCCTGATCTCAAGGTTAAGTCAAGGGCAGAATGTTCTTTTCTTTGACCTTACTCTTGGGGTCAAATAAGGTTCTGGATGTTTTCTACTGGGCACTTAAGCCCTACAGCCTAAAGGTCCTTGAACAGTTTGGGGAGAGAACTTCCAGCTTGCTCACCCTGTCTCCCAGGCAGTTTGGTTGATCTTTGCCTCTTTTTGCTAGCTCAGTTAATCTGATGCTTTTCTAGGCAGCTGAGCTTGCTTGAGAGTGTCTCTCAGCAGTCCTAAATGCTTTTGTTTTCCTGGAGAGGGAGAAGCCTAATGTATCTGGTCAGTTTCAGGGCCATGCTGAAGCTTTTGGGGCGCTGCTTTCTGAACTGAATGAGATTTCCTACAGGATACAATGTTTACATTTCCCTTAGAGCATTCTGTTATTTTCCCTTTTTTTGGACTCCTAATTTTATCTCCCTTTCACGACTTTGCATCTAATGAGCTTTCCCCCCAAATTGCTATACAAAAAGAGTCTCACTTCAATATAGTCAGGACCAGTAGTTGTGGAGGCTGCTTGTTTGTTTAATGAGAGTGCTCTTTGTAAAAGCTGATTATAGTATAGTGTTAGATGAGCAAGAATACCCATATTATGAAAGAAGTCAGGGAAACTGAGAAAGTTCTTTAGTGAAAAGCTCACCTCAAACCTTAGTTTTTGAGAACTCTCATCTCTCATGTGTGTGACTCAGTGCCTTTTTCTGGGTTACAACTTTTAAAGTGGAAAAAATGTTACATGTTGCAGTTTCTTTTGTTTAAATTTTCTTTTCCTGCTCTGAAGCTAACAAGGCACAAAAGACCCTAACACAGGCATTCCCCTTCATCACTACCATTCACCATTGTTCTCTGTTTAATGCTGTAAGGTGTACATTGTATTCACACATTTTTGTTTCCTTAATTTTGCAAATAAAAGTTAGCATGAGAGTATTCTCTGGCCATTGTTTTAAGATCTAAAAGAGGACATAATTTTATTGCTATTTCTCTTATTCTTCTTGATAGTCTGGTTTGCACAGATATAATCTGAAACTTGGTTGTACATTGAGAATCAGAAGATAATTATTCATTGCTTTTAAAAATAATGTTTTTATGAATTCTTTGTGACTTTTGTACAATGGATTTTGAGCAAATTCATCCCTCTCTCTCCAACTCTTTCCAAAATCATCTGTTCTTCCCCCTCCTCTCCTCCCCTCCCCCCTCCCCCCTCCTCTTCCCTTCCTTTTCCTCCCTTCCTCTCTTCTCATCGTTCCTCCTCCCTCTTCCCCCCTCCCTTTTGCCTTTGTATCTAGTTGGCCGGATATTTCTCAGAACAGGGCCTTTTCTGGAGTGTGGTCCTTAGAACATTTATCATGTCGTTGAAGAAAAGTGACCTTCTCTTTCCCAAAAGCAATCAAGTGTCACTAGCTCTCCACTAAAGTTCTCCATTTTGGGATCAGCTTCCCTTTTCCATGCCAAGATTTTGCTAGACTTAATATTCTTCCAGTTTTGTACATGCTACTACAATTACTGTGAGTTCATATGTACATCTACCCTGTGGGTCTGGAAAATAATTTCTGATGTCACCTACCTACAATCTCTAAGTGTTCTCCCTTTTCCCATAGATCATTTAGTCTTGAGTTTAGGGTTTCTCATTTAGAGCTGAGCACTTTGAATTTTTTTACTCTTTTCATATTGACCAGTTGTGAATCTCTGAGATAATTGCCATGATCCTGGCAATATATTTTGATCAGTTCCTCTCCTCTACCCAACACTGCAGTGCTACAGAAAATTGATTCTTTGTGTTAAATATCCTTATATCTGAAATCAGAATATTAAAGAAGAAAGTATATTTGTATCCTGTTAATGCTCTCACCATTAAGTAATTACAACATGAGCCTTTTTAATCTCACCCATGGCCTAGTTGAATAATGCCATCTAGAAAACCTTCTATCCCAATTCAGTATTTTGGTTCCATATATTTGATCACTGCCTGCTTATTCTGTGACAAGGCAAAGCATTTTACCAGTGAATGCTGTGTGCTTGAACTGGGGATTCAGGATAGTTATGGGACACACTGAGAAACTGTAGAATTCACTAAAATAGCAAATATATTTCATATAGGTCTTCAACTAGATAATAATAATATAAAAAGACTATCCAAATACATAAGTATACCTTATTTTCATCACGCTTGAATATCTTATCTCAATGACTTTCACATGTTTCATACCCTTGAAGACTTTCTTAGTCACAGTTCTATTATTTGGAAGAGACACTATAACCAAAGAAACTCCTATAAAAATGTGTTCAATCTGGCACTTACTTACAGTTTTAGAAGTTTAGTCCATTTCCATTATCATCATGATAAGAAGCATGGCAGCATACAGACAGGCATGGGAGTAGTAGCTGAGTGGTACATCCCAATCTTTCAGAGATAAAGATTCTGAGTTTAGCCTGAGGTTTGACACATTTCCTTCAACAAAGTCATACCTTTTTTGTTTGTTTTTTTGTTTTGTTTTACTTGGAAGTTTTTTTGTTTTTTTTTTTTTAATTTTACATACTAATCACAGTTCCCCTGGGCCAAGTGGTCTAAGGCGCCAGACTCAAGGTCATACCTCTTAATATTTCCAATTCTTTACAAATAATGCTATGACTTGAAGACAAAACATTCAAATATTTGAGTCTCCTGAGAACCATTCTTATTAAAACCACTACATTCTGTTCCTGGGCCACCATAGGTTTGTAGCCATATCATGATGTATTCAATTCAACTTCAAGAGTTCCCATAGTCTGTCACAGTCTCAACATTGCTTAAAATCCAAAGTTCAAAATCTCTTCTGAGATTCAAGGCAATCTGTTAGCAGTAAGCTTATATAAAATTAAAATAAAAAAGTAGATCACACACTTCCAACCTGGCACAGGATATGCATTCCTATCCCAAAAGTGAGGAAAGGGAGCATAGTGAGGAAATACTGGAATAAAGACCTAAAACCAGTAAGATAAACTCTGAGTTCTGCATCTCCATGTCTAATATCACAGTGCTCTTCAGATCTCCAGCTCCTTTTAGTTTTGTTGACGGTAACTCCCCTCCCTGCCTCCGTCCTTCTCCTGCCCCCACCACAGTTTCTTCACCAAGTCTTCAGTTAAGATTATGCCAGAACTCTGGTATTTCTAACATCCTAACATCTTGGTGTCCTCAATGAAATCCAGGCTTCCCATTCACAGCTTCATGCAGTATCTTCTTTGGGTCTCCATCTAGGGACATCCCTGACCTGTGTCTGGCCTCAGCAGCTTTCCTTGGCTCTTGAGGGAGATTTCCCAACCCATTTCTTGTGTTCTTAACTGTATACCCAGAATGACATGGCCAAATCCACCAAGTTCTGAGGCTTGGTGTGGCTGGTTCTTGGCCCCCTCCTTCAAATAAATTTGCATCAGCTACTGTTGTCAATGGTTTCATGGATTACTTAAGCTTCCCTTTACTTTCTTTTCACAAGATGGAAGTCTGTCTGAGAGGCTTCTTGTCCCAGGTTCACAGCTCCATTTATTTCATTTATCCCCAGGTTTTTCTATATGCTGTTTTTTTCTTCTTGAATAATGGATATCACTCCTCAAACTACATATTTTTTCTCATTTTCATAGTAGATCTGAATAAGAATGACCAAATCACCAATAGTGAACATTTGACACAGTCAATACCATGAAATTAATGGTCAATGGCATGATTCCAAAACTTTTCAGTTAGCTTTAGGCAGTTTTTTAGGACAATCACAAAAACAACTACATTCTTCATCAAAATACTATAAAAATAGTCTCTAGGCCAATTACTAATATTCTTATGTTTTAATAGTGTTCCACAAGTTTAGGTACTTTGTATATTCATTTTCATTGAATTCTAGGAAGTCTTTAATTTCTTTCTATATTTTTTCCTTGACCCAGTGGTGATTATATTGAACATTATCCAGTTTCAATGAATTTGTAGGCCCTTTGCATATGGGAGACAGTTGTGTAGTTTGATTTGTTTGAGGAGTTTCAGGCAGTGAGATCAAGATCTGTTCCTGGTGCAGGATCTGGCTTTTTGCAGTCTATTACCTACCTATGGAGGGACACTTTGCTCAACCCTGATGTAGGGAGGAGGGGCTTGGTTCTGCCTCAACTGAATGTACCAGGCTTCAGCAAGTCTTCATTAGATACCCTACCTTTTAAAATGAGGAATTGGAAGGTTGGTCAACGAAGGAGACTGGTGAAGATCAGGTGGAGGAATGGAAGGGGAAACTGTGGATGGTATGTAAATTAAATTTAGAAAATATTTCTGAAATAAAATTTTTAAAAGGAATTCTTAGATGACAGAGATTTAGGCTTCCATTTCCTTTGACTGGAAAATGCAATTTGTGAACCTTTTCAGTCCTGGAAACTGTATGCGCATAGGAGATTGTTTTTTTCTTCCCCAGGTAAAGGGGAAAAACTGAGAAGAATGCCAAGAGTAAAGAAACACACAGTGCCTCCCATGATTTTTATTGCAGAAAATGAGAAAGACATTATTTGAGATAATGAGAACAAATTTTTTTCTTTTAATCTTATCTCATTTTTCTTAATCAAATAATGTTCTAGAAGGAAAACACATCATGAAATAATACCAACTGGAGATAATTTATGTAAATGATGAATCATAGACAATGTAATTTCATGTATTCAGAAGTTTTAATGTTGACTGGGCTAAATCATCATCTTTAAAAGTATTTTTCTATGACAGTATTATCTTAGCAAATAGAATGAATCCAACCATTTTCAAATTTTCTAATAATTATTTGTAAGTTATTACACCCACATATATGTGTATACATATATATACATGAATGCTGTACACAGATAGGAAAAACAATAATCAAAGGATTCGAATGTTTCTCTTTCAAACTTATTAAGTCTATTTATAAGGATAACATACAGAAACATTTTGATTATTCTAAATAGTCAATTTTCATCTGTGAATACTATATTTCATGTCAATTATAATAGTCTGCTCAAATATATATAAGATACTTGAACTAAGCAATATTTAATAGACCAGGCATAAAGATAAAAACACAGAATTTGAGAGGCTGATAGAGAGGGCTAGAAGTTCTAGCCTTGCCTGTGACACACATTAAAATCCCAATTCAAAACATAAAAATGTGTAAATATGTGAACAACATTATGTACATTTGAGACTTTATATGTGCCAAAATATATAACTGTTACTCTAGATAATGAACTATATGAATCTTTATTTGTTGGGGCACTGAGTCACTAATTGTTGTATGCCTTATTTTTTCTGTAGGTTTGATTCTACATAACAAAATAGATTTTCTTCTGTTATCTATCCTACATAATTAGACATAGTCTCTGCCTTATTTTTGGACTATTATATATATATATATATATATATGTTTTTTAACAAATGACTTCATGTTAAATCATGGAGCTTATAAAGTGTAGAGTTTGCTACAATTCCTGCTGGGTTTTACATCCTGTTTTCTTGCATTGTGTGTTTATCAGTAACTAAAATTGTGAGTCAGGAAAGGCTACTTTGAGTGAGTTAATATATCGTTAATCAGAAAAGAATACTGTAAATACCAAGGGCAAGAAGGCAATGGCATTAAAGAAAACAAAATTTATTGAACCTTAAAAATAAAGCATAGATATTTAGATAAAAAGGAAATTTATTAAAATGTCACTGCCTCAGTACAAAATAAAGGCAGAAACAAGAAAAAGTGCTGCAAGCTTTTGGTGTTTGCTGAGATATGGCACTGGGTATAATTCCTCGATTTCTAAATAGCTGAAATCAATCAAGGAAGTGAAATGTGAAGTTTGACATTTTTAATAAATTACACTATTTACCTTAATGCAGGTGACATAATTGAAGTAAATTAAATAGTGGAAAGAAACAACTGAGCTGTAACTAAATCATGTTTTAGTCAATGCTCAAAGTTTTCTCTACAACGTATGCAGAATTTTTAACTTCTGGAATGACAGAAGTTAGTTCTTTATATAATTCAGACTATCAGTCATTTCAAGCTAAAGAATAATGACATTCTTTCACACATCTACATTCTTAAGACAATTGTGAAGAACATGGACATTAAGATAAATAATGGTAGCATATCAAGATAATTGTGTTTATGAACAGCATTAGCTTAAATCATTTAAAACTGGCGGATACCCAGAGGACACAAAGGGGTAGATCTGAGGACACAATCTTTCTTATTATTAATATTGTTCTAAAATTTTATTCCTGAAATCATTGATATCCTTTCATTCAAGCATATTAAAACATAAATAATGTGAAATGCATTATGCATTTGAACAAATGCTTTAAAAAGTTTTTCATAGCATAAAACAACCAGATATCAGAAAGGCTCACATGTATTAAAAGCCAAAGAAAAAGTAAAGCAAAAAGTCCACTGGGCAAAGATAATAATCTAAAAGTAAAAATATGCTTTGAAAGGCTTTGTTTTATGTATAAATAATTTTTTAAAAATAACACCTAGTAAAGGGATAATCTGGTCCAAATTAAAAAAAAATGTAATTTCTTTCAAACAGTTATTATTTCAATGACAATGAACCTATACTTCTGAAGAAGCATAAACTATAAGATACAACTCAGTTTATTATAATGTTGTATAACAGTCTGTTTTTCTGATAGTTTACCAACTTCAACTGGTCCTATACAAACTAATAACTTCTTAAGCATTTCAAATTGTTGTATAAGACAGAAAATGATTCCACATAAATTACAGAGATTAATGTAAATTAACTATTCTATAACAATCTTATGTACCAGGAAACCCCAAATAAATAAATAAATAAATAAATAAATAAATAAATAAATATTTTTAGTAAAAAAACAGAATAAGTAAATACCACTTATTTTCTCTTAGAACCTTTTTAAGATTGCATAGATGTTTTTGTATATATGTTTATTATGTGAGTATGTTTTTGTGTGTGTCTGTGTGTCAAGGGTCACAGAATAAGAAAGGAGACAGTTACAGGTTGTGAAGAGATGGTATAGATTACAATGGATAATGGAATTCATGTAATAAGAAAGCAGACAGTGGGCTACTGGGAGAGGTATATAAGGGAACATCAGGTTTTGACCTGTGAGGTTTCCAGAACTTGGCGAGTAAGGGTCTGCTACGCCTGGTGTCTTCAGTCAGCTGCAGGAGGATACAGATGCTGCTTTGGGAAATTTTGCTAACTTGAGGTCTATCAAGGAAAATTATGGCCTAAAGATAGAAAGGAGATTGACGATATTGTTTAATCAGTAAGACAGAAAACCAGAGAACTGTTTGGCAAAATGTAGAAAGAAATTGAAGAATATTGTATTTGGTTCTGGCCCAGACTTTCTGGATCTGGAACAGATATTTTTTCCCATTTTCAGCCTCACTTAGCCTCAAATAATCACACATAGGCTTATATTACTTTTACGCTAATTGACCCAGTACCCAGGCATATAACTTGCTAACTCCTTCATCTCAACTCAACTTGTTCAGCCATGTGGCTTGGTACCTTTTCTCAGAGCAGCATTTCCTCTGTCTCCTAGAAGCTTTGGAGACTCTGGCATCTGTCTCTGTTCTTCCTGTTCTCAGAGTTTTCTTAGCCTGGTAGCCCTGCCCACACTTCCTGTCTGCCTTTTGGTCAATCAGCTTTTTCTAAACCCATAGGTGGGACAATTGCTTAAAATGTAACACATAATCCCACTACAGAAGAGGATATCAGAAAATGGATAGGTAGGATCAACATAGTAAAAATGGCAATCTTACTCAAAGCAATACAATCCATATCAAAATCCCAACACAATTCTTTACAGACCTTGAAAGAGCAATCTCAATTTTATATGGAATAAAAAAAAAAAAAAACCACAGGATTGCCAAAAAATCCTTTTCAATAAAAGAACTTCAAGATAAATCACCATCCCTGACTTCAAGCTATACTACAGAACTACAATAATATAAACAGCCCGATGTTGGCATAAAAACAGACTTGTGGATCAGTGGAATTGAACTGAAAACACCGACATTATCCCACACACTGATGAACATTGATTTTTGACAAAAGGCCAAAAAAATTCAATATAAAAAAGATAGTATCTTCAACAAATGGTTGTGTTGGCATTACTAGATGGTAATATGTAGAGGAATGCAAATTTACCTAAATATATCACCCTGCACAAAAGTCAAATCCAAGTGGATCAAAGACCTAACATAAACCCAGCTACACTGAACTTGATAGAAAAGAAAGTGGGAAATACCCTCCAATGCATTGGCACAGGAGACCACTTCCTAAATATAACACCAGTAGCACAGACACTAAGAACAACAATCAGTAAGTGGGACCTTCTGAAACTGTGAAGCTACTCTAAGGCAAAGGACACAGTCAATAAGACAAAATGACAGTCTTCAGAATGGGAAAAGATCTTCACCAACCCTACAACTGATAAAGGACTGATCTCTAAAATATATAGAGAACCCAAGAAACTACAGCCCCCAAACCTAAATAACCCAATTAAAAATGGGGTTAAGGGTTAAAAAGGGAATTCTCAGCAGAAGAATTACAAATGTCTGAAAAGTGAGGGATATTTAGTTAGTGCTTCATCTCCCCAGCTAGTTCATGATTCCAATTTAGATTTCTTTTGTATGTGTGTGTGTGTGTGTGTGTGTGTGTGTGTGTATGTGTGTATGCAGGTGTATATTATATATATATATTATATTTGAAAAGCATCTATGCTATTATTTACTCATGAGCACTCAAATGGTTGCCAAAACCATTTTTATATTATGAGATAAAATTATGGTACTTAAGTTGTAAGTTTGGCAAAGGTATAAGACAGTTTTGGGGATTATTTACCTTTTAGCTATTTTGGGGGCAGTGATTTTATTAGAATAGTTCATACACACACACACACACACACACACACACACACACAAACATACATCTTGGGAAACTTATTTATTGTTGGTCTGTTTTATTTTCTTTTGTTTTTACAGGGAGAAGGGGCCAGATCATCCACAGATAAGGGTATTCTTGTAAAGTCCGTGCTCAAACTTACAGTGGCTCACTTTGTGTCTTGCATATGAAATAATAATAACTTACAGTGATGTATTACAAATATTTCCAAGGACACTTTCATTTCTAATAGTTTATCTTGTGTTACTTTTAGGACTATTACTAGTCTGAACTTCCAAAAGTAAATGATTTAATAGAGTATGATTCAAATGCAATGAAATATTTAATTGTAAAGGCTATATGTGGTTAGGATATACTAAATCATACATCTTCATAATTTAAAAGTGCTGTTTGTAATAATATCATACAGTTGGATACACAAATATATACATACATACATACATACATACATCGATAGATAAAAAACACATGAATACATAGGATAAATAAAGTCCTTATTGTCCATGAAGATGGTACTACAGAGCCAGATGATGAAATTGTGAATATTTGGGAAAGGACCACTCCATTGTGCTTTTGAGTCAGAATATGTTAGTTTGGCAAATATCTCAGTTTATTCTCTCTTTTAAATCACTGTACTAGAAGAGAAGTAAAGTATCTAGTGCCCAATGAGGAAGAATTATTATGAATTGGCCAAGAAAAATCAACAAAACTTCAGTAGCATTTGTGATTAGATTATATAATAACTATAAAATTTAGGATTATATAATCATAAATAATTAAAGGACATATGCAATTGATTATTTAAATTTTGATATGTTTTTAATTTTTGCAATTTTTTATAATAAAGCTTACCTTAGTTATCAAATACATTAGAGGCATTCCTTAATTTCTTTTAAGAAGTATTTGTTTATATGGATGTCTGTGTTTGCCTCTGTGAATGTATATGTACATGTGCATGCAGAGGCCTATGAAAGCCAGCGGATATTGGATTCCAAGGAAATAGAGGTGTAGTTCATTATGAAATGTCCCATTCAGTGTTGGGAAGTGAAATCCAAGTCCATTGGAAAAAGTTTAAACACTAACTGTTGAACCATGTCTACAGCTCTAATGTTTGCATAAGCTATAATACAGAGATTGAGAGTAATAAGTCACATTAATGGCATTTTGAAAAGGTTTTTACCTTTTAGCTTATGTTTAATGCATATAGCTTCAATTAAATGATCTTTCCATTATAAGAGAAATCTTACACTCTTACAAAAGTTCAATTTTATTTTTACATTCTTCTCTTATATAATATATCCCAATCACAGGTTCCCTTCCTCTCAATACCCACAACTTTCCCTCTCTCCCAGATCCACTGCTCCTCTGTTTCCCTTCATAAGAGAGCAGGCCTCATTGCCTCAGCCTTTCATTGTTATTTTATTAAACCTGGAGCTTTCAGATAATAAAGAATGACTATAAATTTATTCTATACTATGATTTCTAGAAAAATTTTATTTTATAACATTTATTTTTGAAGTGAGCACTGTTGCCGTTCTAGATTTTTACATGAGTGTCATAGTGTATAGTTTCAAGAGTTCTAATAATAGACAAAGAGACCTGCAATCACGTATTCAAAATAGGTATTGACTGCCTCACATTTGTATGGACAACTTTGGGATTAAGGACCCACATATTTAGTTTGCCATATTTGATCCTAATAAATTTTCCACTAACTATGATCTTCCTAGCATTGCAGGATATCCATATATGCTTCTGCCAGATGGTATTTGGGAATTATCTCATTTTTAATATTTGAAGAGATAAGTATCCCATAGTTTTGGTTCCAACTGGGAGTAGCATGATCTCCAAGAAATTTTTGTGTTCCTTATGCACTGTGCTCTCACAGAAACTAGATGGAATTTTGGCTAAACAATATAAAGTCTGTTTGAATGCTTGTCCACTGTGATAAATCATACAGAGAGTTTCAATATTAAATCGAGTAACTATTATTAGTTGAGGTCATTGCCAAATATCTCCCAAAGGATATTCTTGATCCTTGTAATTAATTCATATTTTTGTCATTAAACAATCCAAATGGTCTTTCCATCTCCCAAAGATAAGAAGTTGGTATAGGCATGGCATATGGGAACTCTCAATTTGAATAATCTGACATACAGCATACAGTTCGGCATATTCACTACTCATATCTTTTTCACATGTTCAAATTGTCCTTTTACCATTTTGATTGTAAGTCACAACTTTGCAAAAGAATAACCATTGACTGTCTTGATAGTGGCCCTATCTATAAACTTTAAATGGGTTTAGGGTCCAGGAGATAACTTATCATAATGTTCATACTTGATAGTAGCCCCTATTATGACTCCCTAAATAGAACAGAGAAGAGTTTCTTTTCTATCAGTGAGAATGCTACTATTTTTAATGCAGCAAATAGACACCCTTTCAGTCTCCTTTTGCTTTGTCCTTTAATACTGCTGGACTGCTATATATGATTTCTAATAGTCTATATTGAGCCATTCTTCTGCTTGATGAAATTTGTTATTGAAAAACTCTATTGAAAATTTCAGTTCAGATGTTGTATTATTCAGCTCTATGTCTTTTGCTTAGTACTCTAGTTTGTAATGTTAAAATTTTTCATTTTGTTCCTGTTTTCTTCTTGATGTGGTGGATCTCAATTATCATTATTTTAAATACTTAATCAAGTAAATTGCTTACTACCACTTAATAAACTACATATAGGTCATAAAAATCACATGGCTATATGAAGTTTTATAGTTACTGAAATTGTATATGTGGTGCTCCTATGTAGTACATTTACATTCACATAAAGCCTGGGAAAACTTAAAAAAAATATTCTAGACACAAAAGAATACAGTCAAACATAGCTTCTTCATATCAGTGTTTTCTCTACTGAGGTCTGTTTACTGGTACTGAGCAGAGATGTTACTTCTTTAAGAGGAGGTTGCTGTCTCAGGGTTAGTGGCAAAAACCACAAGGCTCTTTTAAGAGGCCCTTCTACCAAATACTTAAATAATGCTTATGAGCAGCAGCAGGCTGTGGTGCTGTACCTGGTAGCAATGTGGACCCTAAAGTTCCTCCACAGTTAAGGTGGTAAATGTGGCTCTCACCAGTACCTCTGCCATGAAGCTAAGCTCTCACAGACCAAGAATCTAGGCAGATTAAAACAAGAAAAAAAAAGTTCTAAATGGTTTACACTGTTTAAAAATATATATAGGTTTGGGAGAGAAAAGAAAAGAATAAAGGAAGTCCTTAAAAAGAAATACAGTAATAAAAGAAAAGCCATGTAGAGATGAAATATACACAAAGAGAGCCTGAATACTGTATGTTACTGTGTTGTGTTTGAGGATTTAGTTTTTTCTTTTGTTTTGTTTTTGTTTTCTTTTTCTTTTTTTTATATATTTACTTTGTGTTCAGCTTTCCTTCTGAATTTTTTTTCCCATCCCTGTATATCCTTATTCAAGGTCCCTTCGCCCTCCTGCCACATCAGGTCATTTTTTCTTCTCCACAACTCCCCATCACAGCTAAGATACTTTGTACTATAAATGCTTCCAGATTAATCCAATATATATTATATATATGAATGTATATATGTATATATATATATACACATACACATATATGACTTCAGTAATTAAGCAAAAGATTTGTTACTTTGGAGAAGATTTTATTTTCACCAAAAAAAGAGAGCCTATGGATTCGTTCCAGGTTAAAGAAAATAAGGTTTGATAGAGGATGACCCCCTGAAAAATCTCCAATGGGAACTGATAGCACAGATGATCCAACATTTCAGAGGACATCTGTTGCAGTTTTCTCTGAATTATGCACCCAGAAATGCTTCTAGGCTGCTGGTTGAGATGATCCAGCCTGACAGACTACTCAGGACTTGAGCATAATCCTAAATTTTCTAGGGATTTCCCAATGAATATCAGTCAGTAGGAAGTAGTCTAGAGTTCTATGCCTACATTCTCCAAAAATAGATTATGGGTGTTTGTCTTTGTTTAGAGTGTTGGTTACAAGTTGCTATGCATAATGGTCAGGAAGGCAATTAAAGAAAGAAAATTAGATTCTGTCCTCGATCTTCATCTTTGGAAGGTTAAGTTCCTTTCCATGAAGGTTGGTTCCTCAGTAGTTATTTTAGTCAGTGAGCTTCCAATAGCTTGGGTCAGCTGTCTTTGTGGATCTCCTCCTCATGATCCTGATCCCATTGCTTATACACTCTTTCTTCTCTCTCTCTTCAACTCAACCTGGTGCTTAGCTATGGATCTCTGCTTCTCCCTCTATCGACTGCTAGATGAAGATTCTATAATGACAATTAGGGTGGCCATTCATTTGATTGTAGGGGAAGTCCTGTTTAGGCACCCTCTTTACTATTGCTTGAAGCCCTATTCAGCCTTGAGGGTGGGTGTGGGAGGGGCTTTGTCCTGCTTCAATTTGGTATGCCAGATTGTATTGAATTTCCCTGGGAGTTTGTACCCTATCTGAGGAGTGGATCAGGGTGGGGTGGGGTGGGGTGTGAAGAAGCTGGAGGAAGATTAAGAAAAGTGGTAGGAGGGGAACAAAGGCTGGTATGTAAAAAGAAACACACACACACACACACACACACACACACACACACACACACACACACGCACGCACGCACATTGAAATTAAAAGCAGGTACCATTGTTTCTGGCAAGTGTGAGTCTTTAAGGCTGTCTTGCAAGCCATTGATGGCTGTAAAATTGTTGTCTCTTGAAAACACAAACAAATAAAACAAAAACCAAACAAACAAAACATAAAACTTCAATAATCTGCTAGAAATTTCTGAGAACCTCTAAGACTGTTTTTTTTTTTTTTCAGATTTTTTTAGTTGTAGCAGTTCACTGAAAATTGAGATGTTCACATTCTTGCTTATTTTTAAACAAGCAAGATAGAATCTACTCCCCTGACAAACAACTGGTGGAGTTGAACTACTCTATGTGTGGTCTGGTTCCTTTATACTCTAGTGGTGCGCTAAAGCTCACATTTTCACCCACTTGCTCCGTACTATTATGTAGGCTGTATTGACACATGTACATCTTGTTTTTCAGATGGCCACTTTTTTTTTACATTCATGATGGTAGCAGATGTCAGGTTGCTGTAGCTGTGAGAGATAAATGGTGTTTTAATACTGCAGCAAGCCCAGGGCAGGGCAGCTGTGGAAGTACTTAGATACCCATTTGGCATCTCAGAGGACTACTAATCGTTTGCCCCATCAGCTTCCAGATGCGGACTACTTACCAGCTTGATAGATGGCAGTAGCTGGGAAGGATGGGACATGAGGCATGCACTTAAATCCTTCCCAGTTAGAAACTGGGAGCTGGGTGATTCGTCTGTTTGATTAGACCTGTGCTGAGATAAGTGGTCACTGGTAAGGAGAAAGCAATAGGTTCAGCTATTTATTTTTTCTTTTTTAATTTGTGCTTTTGGTACTGGCAAATGCTAAGCTTTGTCATATCCAGATCTAAGTCAGTCGCTTAGTGGAGCTTTGAAAATTGGGGTACTCAGGAAGTAAACTGAGTCCTCCCAGAGAGGGATGGATGACTGGTTTAGTTTTGTGAACAAACCGGGTTGAGGAGAGCAGAGGATAGGTTTTGATATACTTGGTCAGATTGGGAAAGATGTTCTTGCTCCAATCCCCACATGACAGTCCAACATGAAGCCTCCTTAAAAAGGAAGCCAGCACAGCACCCATGTAGACCTTCCAGGAGAAAGGAAGAAGTAGACATCATTACCTGGTAGTGCTTCACTGAATGGGGATAAGGTTTGGTAAGAATGGCCCATGCTGGTTAATATATTTGAATGCTTAGTCACCCAAGTGTGACACCATTTGGAAGGACTGGAAAGACGAGGAGGTGTGGCCTTGTTGGAGGAAGTATGTCACTGGGGGTGGGATTTGAGGTTTGAAAAGCCCCAAGACAAGCTTGTCCTCCCTCCCTCCCTCCCTCCCTCCCTCCCTCCCTCTCTCTCTCTCTCTCTCTCTCTCTCTTCTCTCTCTCTGCTTATTGGTCAGGATTTAGCACTTAGCAAACTTGCATTGCCTGTCTGCATGCTCCCATGCTCCCGACCTGATGATAAATGCTTTCTCTTGTTAAAAAATAAATAAATAAAGTGGTTGTAAGCTCCTTTAAGGCTCACTTTCAATTGCTAGACTTCAAGGAGATAGAGCAGCTACTATCTTAGGAGAGACATGGAAAACCTAAGACATTTTAAGCACACTGCAAATTTCAGTCTCATTATTATGAATCTGGAAGTTAGTGTTTTCTTACCAATAGTGAGATTTTATGGCATTAGGAGCCTCAGCGTTGTATACCTAGATATACCTGGAGTTATTTTCAATAGTTCTGTGAATAGGAATCTCTCAACTTGTTCCTGAATTTCTCTTGGAAAGGATTTGTCAGTATTTTGCTATTTATTTCATTTGCACTTGAGATGAGACAATCATGCTTCCTATTTTGTCATCTTGTTGATGACTCTTCTTGCATCTTTTTAGGTAAAAATACATATTCTACATTTTTTGATGAAAATTGTCCAACTTCTCAAACTAATTCCCCGTAAGCCTGAGCACACACATATACTCACATCCTCACATGCAAACACTGGTTTTTATTAAACACTTTAAGACTGTCTATTCACTCTTAGACAAAAGAATGAGTTAATTGATTGGAAAAAAAAACATTTATGTGTGAGAGATGACCAGATAACATTGAATCCATACTTTTGCCTGTTTGCTTATTTGTTTGTGTTTCTTCAACTTACTCTCACTGCTTCCTCCAGAAGAATTGTCTCAGAGGGAGTTCCAGTCTCTAGGCTACCTCAGGAGAAAGATTAAAAACAAAACAAAACAAAACAAAACAAAACAAAACAAAACAAAAACTCCTCCTGTTTTTGTTTATACCCTACTCCAAGTTTTATTATTTGACTGCCTAAAATAAAAATTATCTTTTCCTAAACATAATTGCATACTGAGGTTATTTTTAAAGGTACATTTAAATATTAAAATAAAAAATTGGAGTAAAATATACCTACTTTCTGATACAAAGGTTAAAATCTCTAAATATTTTCCTCAGAAATAATTCATTAAATGATTTATACATTTTCAATGTAATTCACCTATTCCTTTTTCAATTAAGAAGAGATTAATAATACCAGCCTTTTCTCTCAGCTATCAGCCCACATATACTTCCCTTTCTTGTTTTCTAATTGCATATTGTGGGCCACACACTATGCTAGGTATTGAAGACATAGAGAAATATAAAATTTATGCCCTGAAGGAGTTCACATTTAGCAATGATTAAGATGTATAAGTGGATTAATTTTAAAATTACACCTTTTCTGTTATTCAAGTGCTTTTATTTTATTTAATTGTTATAAAGAATAAAGGGCTTAAACTTCCCAGAAATGTAATAAATGGCAATGATTTTTGATGGTGACTCTTTCTTTTTGCCCCACTTTGCAAAGGTTTTATGTCTATTGGTAATCATCTAATGTACCAAACAGACAAATCTTCATGCTCTGTGTATTATTGATAATTAATAGGCACCACATATAGTCCTTGCTAGTTAATGCTAAGTGAGAGGACATGTGTCAGGAGTCCAATAGACACAAGAGAGATGGATGGAGAGGGAAAGAGGGGAAAAAGAAAATTCTACTCAAGTATGTGGCTCAGGTTAGAAGATTATATTTAACTTTAAGTGTTTCCAAAAATATCTTTTGTGAGTGAGTTTAAATAAGAAATCAGAAAATGAAAGGCTATGTTTCTTGGGTTTGTGAGATTAAAGAAAGTGAGGTTTGGGAACTGTGCTATCTTTATTTATTATATAAAATATATCTTTATTGTCTCAATCTATTCTTGAGCTGCAGGACGCTTTGGGGAGGAAACAGAGGCAGAAGAAGTCCCTGAGAAGAAGTCATTTTTATATTGCTGTCTATTACTTTTATCTAATAAGATTACTTTTATGAGCACAGCATGTTTCTTGGGAAAGGCTATGTTGCCTTTGATATAAGAATGTCCAGCCAAGTTGTTGGTCATTCATTTTCTTTTTCTTTGGATTTAGACTGTGAAATAGTTGAAGCATGAAGAAGGAAAGGGATAGAAAAATAGAGGTTACATTCAACTTTTCTGATACTTGAAAAAAAGAAAAAAATTACTTGAACATTACTGTTACAAAGTTAAAAATAGTTCATAATCTAGTTGATTCCACTGACAAAACTTAGCCTGTATTTCTTTCTGATTACAGAAAAGAGATTCATGGATTATTAAAAATCTTTTTCCTACTGATGATAGAAATGAATAAGACAACATAAATATAATAAACAGATTTTTAATACTGTATTCTCTATAATTAACCAAAGAACTCTAATTTAAGGTAAAGGATAGCAAACATTAAAATAACTGCTTTAAATCTTCAGAGTGAACTTCATTCGAGAGAGGCCTTCTCAGCATTGGGGAACAATCCTCAAATTGGGACAGCAATCCGAAGAGTTGTTCTACTGTATATAGTCTCATAGACCTTGAAAGGGACAGAGACAGACAGACAGAACATGAAAAAATACGAACTTCTCATCCCTTCAGATCCAAAGAGGAATGCACTACAAAAGATAGGCACCATATCATGTACAGTATGACAGCCTCCTGAATATACTGTAGCGCAGACCCTTCAGCTCTGGAGAACAGAATTCTGATGTTTGAAAAAGACAAATGGAAAGATGGAAGGTATGCAGTCAACAATACTCAGCTTTCAAATTTAAGATAATCTGATATTATAGATGGGACAACACATGGGGAGATTATGTATTTTCAATAAATACCTACATAGGACTTCTTTAGGGAGGAGGTGAAGCCTCTATAAATGTTTCTATTGTAATTCTCATTTTTCTATTGCTTCAATTTTTTATATTTCATGGAGTAAAGTTATTACTGAATGATGGATTAAAGGAACCATTTCATTTAAACCTTATAGTGAGATTAATTTCAATTCATTAGATAATTCTTTGATTTATAAAGTCTCTGCTGAATTAATTTAAGTTGCAAAAGCTATGGATACATTTTTATTTCAAATGTCAATTTCTAAAATTTATTCTACCATCTAAAGCATCAATCCACTATAGTTTCTACCCTTATTCATGCTTCCTTCTTGTTTTATAACTAGAATTCTATTGTAAAGAATGACCACTGTACTTTTGCCTATTGCCCTTTGCTATTCCTTACATACACTAGGGTTGAAATAAATACTCTGGGGCTTACAGCACCACAAAGATTTGCTCCATGTCTCTTTACAATCTAAATGGGCTCATCTCTTCAGATAAATGTTTATGCTCAGTTCATTAAATTAAAAACACATAATAAATAAGAATCTCATTACTGTTAAAAGTGAATATTTGTTTATGTCTCTTTTCTGAAACCACATTCCCAAATAAAATGAAATTAGGAAGCAAGGTTGTATGGAGACTAGCAATGAGGGTATAGATTTACAAATGAAAATATTGTTCTTATACTGTGCTAAGGGAACTAGATGTCTCTGCTGGATGTGAGAACACAGTGAGAAATGTCCCTGTGAACCAGGACACAATCTTCAGGGAACAGTCACTCTGCTTGTGTCTTTATGTTTGTCAACCTCTAAAATATTATACACAATTTTACATTGTTTGTAGACCACTATTTTAATGGTATTTTGTTATAATAGCCCCCAAAACTGAAATACTTTTATTAAATGTGAAATTTTTTATAAAATTATTTTACATATAAAATCCAAAGTATAATATTAGTTTTATCTCAAGAATCAGTATTGGTATGCTAGTGTGTTTGCATGTGGTGGATATTAACAATGGATCTGGGGACAAAAACTGCTTAATAAAGAAAACCATGATGGGTAACATGAATTCTAGTTGTTATTAAACGGAAACTCAGAGCCAGATATCAGGGAAAAGCAGGAATATCAGAGGGAGGAAAAAGACCACAGTCAAATCTCACCCAGTCAAATTCTGAAGTTAAAAGCTATCTTCCAGCTTCCTCAGCCTCACCCCTGGTTGCTTCTACAGAATAATTCCTTCCTTCACCCAGTTGTTCTGATTTCAACTCTGCTTATATTCTAGATTTAAGATTAAAGGTGTGAGCTACTACTATTTGGTAGTTAGGCCTTGAACTCACAGAAACACAGAAAGATCTCTGTCTCTGGAGTTATGGGATTAAAGATGTAGTAGGTCACCACTCCCAGTCTTTCCCTGTGTTGGGATTAAAGGCATGAGTTACCACTCTCTGGCCCTCCTTCCAGACTGGTTTTAATAAATATATATCACCACAATGATATCTTAGTTCTATCTCCCATCACTGTGAAAGAGCAGGGCCTTGTTCAGTATTCCAAGGCCTGTGTCAACTGGTCTTTCACCATGGAATGGTTCAAATTTCTTTGTTCAAATTGTTCTTTGCTCAAATGGTTCAAATTTCTCTGATGATATTCTAGAACAATTATTGACAGATTATAAATTTATATAGTGGACAAATAGATGGTAATGTGTGCTGTGTAAGGGTCAGCTTTAGGCTAGTGCAAACCTATAATATGCCTCTCTATATATACATATGGGTATATATATATTGTTAAATATGAATAAAAAGATAGTCTCCTGTGTTGCTTAGCTATTGTCAATTGAACATAAGTTGCAACCACATGGGAAGAGTGAATCTCAGTTGGGAAATTGCTTCTATCAGATTGGCCAGCAGGCAATCTATGGAAAATTTTCTGGACTAATAATTTATTTGATAGGGACCAGCCTAATGAGGGAAGTGTCATCCTTGAGCAGGTGGACACAGAGGTTTGTAGAGCTTCAACCTTCTTTCTCTTAATGGACTCTTGTTTGTAAGAAGTAAAACTTTTCTCCCACAAGCCTTTTTGTTCAATGTTTTACCAAAGCAACAAATAAGCCATCTAGAATGCCTTCATCAAGGAAACCTTCCCCACAAACTCAAAGGAAAAACAAAGTAGTTCCATGATTGATTAATCATCACAGAGTGTGATGTATACCACAAACCTGCTCTGAAAAAAAAATCAAAGTTAAAAACAAACAAACAAACAAGCAAAATCTTTTTATATGGAAAAGACAGTATTCAATAGATACATGTTGGTGTGATAAATAACCAGTTCTCAAGTAACAGGGCTTGGTAGCATATAGTACATCCTAAATTCACTTAATGATTATGGTGAACATCTATGATAATTAATTGGTTAGAAAAAATAAATTCATACCTTTGTGACAGGTTATAAATGAGCAATTTGGAGCAAAGACGTATCTAGGAGGCCTGTTATTTTCTTCCCATCTATAAGTACTGGGCTGTAAGGCACTATTTCTGTTAGTAATTATGTTTTGAAGTGATGAACTTACATATGCAACTACAAACCAGAAACAATAAAAATATAAACATATTATTAATGTTATAAATACAGAATCATCATTTTTAAGCCCATCCCCACTCTTTTGTGATTCTGTGAACCTGCAGAGCCTGTCTCTACAAGGATCCACTTCTACAGAAGATGAAAGTAGAGGACTTTCTTCAATTCCTGTCTCTCCAGACTCAGTCATGCTGCAAGCTGCCCACAAGATCATCTCCTCCCAGCCCATCTGTGTACCCAAGCATGTGTGACCAAGAATTAAGCAGATGTAGCTATTTAATGTTTGAAAACACAGACTTCAAACTGAAACTAATCAGAAGATAACAGGGTCCTTGTAATTCTTCTTGGTGGCTCCTCTAAGCCTTTGTTTCTAGGTTATCTGCACTCCTTTGTGGTTTTTTTGACAATCTGCAGAACAGTCTCTTTTGGGGATCTCATCCCATAACATATGGGTGGGACCCAGAACTGCTTTTGATTAGGGACCCAAATGGTACCACACTTATCTGGTGCTCAGGGACCCCACAAATGTGGCACTTGGATAGGACTCAGATTAGACAAAGAAGTCAGAGAATAGAATACCCAATACAAAGACAAGATTAAATATTTTCACCAAGGGACAATAAATATAACTCTAGATGCCTAGATCTAATTATTTTCTGTTGAATAGAGTTTTTCTCCTCAATATCTATTATGTGTAGGCTTGGACGTTTCAAAATTTCTTGTATGTTTTCTGCCAGGAATTTTATATATAACATGTCAAATAAAGATTTAGGTAAATATCATGTTAAAATTTAAAAAATGAATGATCAAGATAAAATACCTCCTCTAGAAGACAACAATTTTACTGTGTTAGGTCCTTAGAAAAACAATTTAGGCAATTATAAGGCAAAGACTGTAAATAATAAATATCAATCATAAATATGTTCACAAACCTTAATGTGGTTTGTGAACATATTTATGATTCATATGTAGTATGAATAAATGCTTACTAAAGAACACTAAAACACAGCTGAATAAAATGATGACAATTCACAATATTAGAGTAGAATGTAACAAAGAAATAGAATCATTAAAGACAACCTAAATGAAAGTAAATCTGAGGGGAAAAAAAACAAAAATGAACAACAACAACAAAAAGTTGGAAAAGTAACAAAACCTTCAGAGGCATGCCTCACTAGCAGATTAAAAGACATAAAAGTTAGAATTACAGGTCTTAAATATAGAAAGAAATAGATAGCTCAGTCAAATAATGTGTTAAATATAAAAATCCAAGCACAAAACTTACAGGAAATCAGGGAAAATTTGAAAAGTCCAAGCCAATACATAATAGGCATAGAGTAGAAGAAATCCTAGTCAAGAGAAAGTAAGGTAGACTGCCACAGATCTCCTCTCTCTATTCCCATAGACCCAGTCACTCAGTTTAGTCCCTAACAGCAGAATAATTCTGTTTCTAGCCCTGCAACAGAATTCCCATTGAAGCCTCCCTCCCTCCCTCCTTGCCCACAGCTCTGGTGAATTTCAAAGACCATCCCCTTCAATCCTCTCTCTCCCACTTGTTACATCCCAGTCTCCAACTTAACCATAGGCTACATCTGTCAGAAAACCAGGTAGGCTTCCTATAGACTTTCTCTTTCTCTATTCACCCACACCCGGTCCTGTCTCTAGAAGTGTAACAGATTGCCATCCACAGTCTCCCCATTTCCCCAGCCACATTGCTTGTGGATCCCAGACCTTCAGTTCCTAACCTCCCAATTCATTTTTGTATCCCAGCCCTCAAATCTAGTAGGCAACTTCTGCTAAATCACATGTATCTGAAGGAAATAGGTGGGATCTCCACAGATCTTCTCTTTTCTCTCTCTTCTGCTAGACCCAATCTTCAGTTTCATTCCTAGTACTGCAACAGATCACCAACTGCAGCCTGTCTTTCTTCTGCTATAAACATCTCCTGTGGATCCCAAAGAACATCTCTTCCTAACATCCCTACTCCAACTCATCTCTACATCCCTGCCTACACAAGAGCACATATCCCCATAAACACACTAGTTGACCAGACAATACACAGCCAATACATGCTTTAAAAATTCAGAAAAAAACAGAAAACAGTTAACAAAACACCTACCCCAAACAGAGAAAATCAGAAATCAACACCTAGACCTGTAATCATCCCAAATCCAGATGCCCAGACAATGACACAAGAATGCAATCAATAGCTGCCAGGGTAATATGTCTTCACCAGAGCACAACTATTCTACTACTGCTGGCCTTGGATATTCCAACATTTCTGAAATATAAGTAAAAGACCTTAAAACTAACATATGAAGAAGATAGATGTTCTTAAAGATGAAATGAATAAATCTTTTAAAAAATTCGGAAAAGCACAAATGAATAATTAGAGGAGATGAATACATCCCTTAAAGAAAGCCATAAAAATACAAACTTTTGGAGGAAAAACAAAAACTGTTCAAGACCTAAAAATGTAAATAAAAACAATATGCAAAATGAGGAAAATCTGAAAATAAAAATTTAGAAATTCTGACAAGAAATATAGTGACAAGTGTCACTAACAGAATACAAGAGACAGTCTCAGAGGTTGAAAATATGATAAGAGGTACATACCTGTTAAAGAAAATGTTAAATCTAAATATCTTGAACAAAACATTCAGGAAATCTGGAACTGTATGGAAAACAAACAAACCTAAGAATAATAGGAATAGAAGAAGAAAAAGCTTATTACTCCAGTATATAGGAATCAATAAAGAAATAAAGGTGGTCATTGGGGGTGGGGAGAGAGAGAGAGAGAGAGAGAGAGAGAGAGAGAGAGAGAGGGGGGGGGGGAGGGAGAGAAGGAGGGAGGGAGAGAGAGAGAGAGAGAGATCTGGAGCATTAAGTCCTAAAAGGTATATTTTTTTAAATAAACTCCTCCCCTCAAGGCTCAGTAATCTCTGTGGAAGACAATATAGAAAGATTACAAGAGCCAGGGGTGGTGATGACTTCAAGGAAACACGGTCACTCAGACATAATTCTGCTGAGCCAAATATGCACTCATAGAGACTATTCCAGCACACATAGGAACGACTCTATAAGTTCAAACTGGACAACAAACCAGACATTGGTTCTGGATAGTGGAAATGGGGCGCCACCCCTAAGCAAGAAGTTATTTGCGATTGATACCATCAGAGTAAAGCAGAGTTTTCCAGTGAGCTGACACTAGCACTGTCATGCACTCTCCAGGGCAGGGCACATGCTCAGGAGTAGCTGGTCAACACAATGTGAACTTTATTCTTTTTTAAATGTGATATTAGTTTTGCTATATTTGAATATTTTCTGTCTTACTAATTTTCTCAATTCTGAATTTGTCTATTTTGATTTTTAGTAGTCTGTAGGTTTCTTTTTGAGGAAGAAAGAGAGCCAGAGCTGCAACATGTAAATTCTGGGGATAGAGAAATGGAGAATGATGTGGGGGGAGTTGGGGAAGGAGACAGAGTATTATTAAAATACATTGTCTAGTATTTAAATAATAAAGGTAATAAAAATATTCTGATAAGACACATGCTGTTAAAGTATAAATATAGTGTGATATTACTTTTGAAGTATAAACATGTTTAAGAAATGCGTATCTCCTCCACAAAATATAAAAGAGTAACAGGACTTTTTAGTAATGGTCCTCTTTTCATGGTTGAATTTTAGGCGTCTCTCTCCTCTTTCTCTTACTTTCTCTAAGTTCTTTCAAATTTTTCCAAAAACATTCAGTTTTAATGGAAAATCATTCTTTATTTGGAAAAGATGAGACTCATGCTCCCTGCTCCTTGTCTTCCCAGTTCTCCCCTCCACACACACACACACACACCCGCGCCCACAAGATCAAGCAGTATTTACCACTGTGGCACAAAAAGATGCAAATATTTACTTGTTAAACAGTAGGACGGGGTTTGAAGGCATTTGCTGGTTGTAGGCACTTGTACAATGAGTTGATTAAGATTTGTATACCCCTAAAAAGTGTAGAGATTAAAGGAGAGGCCTGAAAATGTATGCATAATTAGAGAGGGGACCATGGCGGTGTTTGGGACATGATTAACTGGTAATCAGTGAAGAACAACTGATTATTAGCTGTTCAATTCTTCTTGGTCTTAGGGGATTCCACTCAGTGCCCTAATTAAAGTGAGCTTGAAGTCTTCACATCTCCATTCTGTGGCAATTTCATTATAATATTCAGTTCTTTGCACGAGATCTGCCTTCCCCCTCTTTAATCATATGTTTTGCATTTGTGTAACACCTTCCTTGATTAGTTTCTCTACAGGATTAGCTCTTGATAACTGCATGGTTTATGAAAGCAAATGTCACATATAAGACAATCTGGATTTTGAGGTTTATTGTCAGCCTTGGAATTTTTCAAAAAAGAAAATCAAACAAAAGACGCGTACTTGTTTTAATTAAAATGCTTTTCTTTGTTTTCTGAATAGTTTGCCTGGCTCTGAATATTTTTTATAGGTGTAGTTTTAGAGGAAATGAATATTTCAATGACTCTAGAGAAACAAAAAATTATTTGCATTTTCATCTTAGACTCAGGGGATTTGTATTAATTGCGTTATTCCCAGCGTGATGGTCACTGCTTGGAAAGCAGTAGGTCTATTTGGCTCTGGGGGTGCTGCTTAGATTAAAAATATTTCTGTGCTTTGAAACATGCAGCACAGTCTCTAAATGTGTGCCTTTGTAGTTCTAAACAAAATAGTGATTTAGCAATTACCCTATTAATTTGATCAGGCTTGACAGCTGAACTGGGGCTTACTTGAATAATGTAGCCCTTCACATGAATTTTTGGCTACAAAGCATCTGGGTTAGCTATATAATTCATTGATAAATGAACTCAATTAAAAATCCCCAATTTCATTATGCTCAACATAAGCTTAGGCAGACAAAGTTCTATTTACCCTAAATATGTGGAAAGAGAACAGTTTCAGAATTATTATTTAACAAAGATATAAGCATCACTGTTCAATATTTTGATACTACTAAACTGTGTGGTTAGCAATAAAAATATTCTATTTTCAGTGCTTGACCTGGGTTACAATCTTTACCCTTAAACAAGCATTATATTTTCAAAAAGTAGCATGTCTTGGCAACATTCTCCTTAGGTTGCTAAGTAGGTTATTAGGTATAAAATACAGAACCACATCCAAAATTGCTTGAATTTTCTGAATGTTAGTATTATGTAGCAATTGCTCATTAAAAACTGTTACATATAATTTTTTAATGCTGTCTTTGTAAAATGAATAATTTTAAAGATTTGCACTTGACCAGATGATGGTCTTAGTTTTGAATATTTTAGTAATAGATAGGTATCTTTTATTTGCAATATACTATTATAAAAATTAGAAGGTTAAAACATATGCAAAGTCTGTTTTTTAGTAAAACATACCAATATAAAACTGATGATAATAGTAATAGCTATTGAAAATCAAATTTGAGCTAATTTCCAAGTGGAAGATGTCTTATCATTACAAAAATGTTAGAAAAAATACTACAGGGCTTGTCCCAGCATTTGATGTCTGAATTTCAAATTCTTTGGAGAATTTCAAATTTTTTAAAAGAACTAGTCTATTCAGAGGAAAGACCTATTCAATAAATTCTAAATTATTGCACTTAATAATAGAACATGCATCAGAAAAGACTAATATTTTCGTGAAGACAATGGATTTTTATTTTTGCTCCTGTGGATATCTCTAACTACTGATATAAAGATTGCAATCTATGAACTTGAAAATTTTTAGTTGAATGAATCAGTTAATACCAGGAGTCATGAAAGTAAACCTCTGAAGGTAATTCAGCTCTGCTCTGCTCTTTCCCTAATCTCATTTACTTCCTGAATAAGTGAGTAGCTCACTATCTGTATAATCCCAATCATTGTTGCCTCATTATTGCTGCTAATAGCTCTAGTGCCGTATTCATTTTTACACTTCAAAGACAAGTACTTTCCTACCTTTCCCAGAAACACATGCCTGTCTTTATCTGATATATTAAAGAAATTTCTTTTTTAATTGTTCAATGGAAAGCAATTTCAATCAATAAATCATTGTTATAGAGATCTTTTAACATCTGAAACTTCAGCTTATTTGGTGAAAGAAAAGCTTGTATCATTAGTAATAAATTGCAATTTTTGTGAGTATGCATTTTGAATGCCTTATTCAGTAATGTGCAAAATTTTTCAAATCTATTATTAGTCTGTTCAATACTGAGCCTGATTAAATACTGATAATTCCTGAGGTCCTGATGCTTTCATAACTGTGTCCATAGGGACTGTTTTGTGTAATCTCCAGGTGCATCTAGAGTAGATATGACAAAATGTGAGTGAGAATTTCGAATGCCTGCTGCAGTCTTTAATCCTAAAACTATATCTCAATTTGACTCAACAGATGGACTACTTCTCTTGATAATATGTTTAATTTTTACAATCTATCTGGAAGTAATGTGATATCATATATTTAACCCACAATTTAAATATGTCTCTACTCTTCAAGCTAACACTTTACATTTTTCTGTATGTAAAGTGTATCAAAACGTGCCGCTATAATTTAGAAATTTAATAGTCCATTTTCTTTTTCTATTTACACTATAATTTGTTTAATTTTTCACAGATCCAATTCATATAGATTTATGTTTTGACTATGTTAAACACATTATACAACAAATAAGAAGCATGTGTGCATGGTGTATACATGTGTGAATACATTTATCTATGGCTATATGTGCATGCATTTGTGAAAGCCAGAAGAAGATAAGGCACCGTTCTGTGCTTGCACAATAGCATTCTTATGCACTGAGCCATAACCAGACCTCTTCAAATAAGTTTTGAATTCAGAAAATTTAGAGACTTTTAGTAGTTTGAATGTCAGTCATTTGTATGGTTTGTATTTCAGCAGAATACGATGTATTTGTCCATTATATTTAACTTCTATTATGCTATCTTTAAATTATATCTTCTGGAGGTGGCCCTCTACCTACCAACACTTGTAATCAATTTGAAGCCACTGTCCCTTGTTATTTTCTTGTCATGTGCATGTTATTATGTTCAGTACCTTGTGCATAAAAGTACAATGATGATTGAAGTAAAATTTCACCTTTGGTTTGTTTAATTTCACATAATGATTAGGGAACATTAATTATAAGTATTGTTGAGTTAAAAGTGTTATTTTGCTAAAATTGTGCCAACCCTTTAGGGAACTGAATTTATCTGTTAATTGTCCAGTTTCAATCCCATAAGTAAATAATTTGCCTTGTTCATTTTGAGCAGGGGATGGACTGGTCATTGTCATTGTATTGGAGGTTATTCTGATTGGCCTTTGATACTGGCATATCTCCAGTGAGCAATGATATATGAGGATATGTTGTGTTATTGATTTTCTAGTCTTTTTCATAGTGTCATTTTTTTTAAGCAAAATAAGTATAAGTATGTATGGAGTAATATTATGTTGAGTAAAAGGGGTCTCTTATTTTATCAGCTCATATGTTTATGTAGTGATAAGAGAATGTCTTTTATCCTTAGAAATCCTCTTATAATTGCCCCTTTGTTCTTTTGAACTCAGTGTATGTCAAGCCTTAGATTTGGCGGCTTCCCAGCTCTCAATTCCACAGGTAAATACTAGTTCTATAACAGAACTAACTTTTCTTAAAGATTCTTAATAATGTTAAAGAGTATATAGCATAATTGAGCCAGTAATTTAGAAATCAATTGATTTTGTACTTTAAATATGTGTATGTATATACACATATATATATACAAAACAGCAGTCTTCTGTCATTTGATTTAAGTACAGTTTAAAATTAATTTGCAACAGATTTATTTTTATGTTTTTAAAACAATGATATAAAAATAGCAGAGGGCTGTAGAATTAACTCAGTTTAGAGCCCTCGATTCTATGAAAAGAAAGAAAGGGAGAGAGAGGGGGGTGAGGGAGGGAGAGAGAAAGAGAGAGAGAGAGAGGGAGGGAGGGAGGGAGGGAGGGAGGGAGAGGGAGAGAGAAAGAGATTGAGAGAATATCTGAAGTTAAAGGGCAAATGCTTTGCTTCCTGTATCCTGACACCTGACATCAAGACTGAAAATATATAATGTAAGCTGGTTTATCTTTCAATTTGAGTTAAACTTTGAATTTGGAAATATTCTAGAAGAGGAAGGCACACATATATCTGATATTTGTAGTGACATGCAGCATATTGTAGCAGTGGCATCAATAGTGATATTCAATGTCTAGAGGCAGAGATGTCACATTGGACTGCTCTAAATACAACCATAGTCTTGCCTCCTCAGTGTTCTCGTATCTTCCATAATTTCTGCAAACAATTTTTTTCTGAGCAAATGATTTCAGATTTCTAAATTTATATATTTTTTATTTATGCATATTTTAAAATATTTCTCTTATTTATGAAATTATAATACAACTACATTATCCCCCATTTCTCCCTCCAAATCCTTCATAAAAACCTTCTCTACTCCTTTTCACTTTTATTTCCTCCTTTCTATTAACTGTTTTTACATACATATATGTCTCTGTGTACATATTCCTGAATAGACAAATAGAACCTGCTCAGTCTGTATGATGTTCCTTGTGTGTAAATTTTCAGAAATAAATGTTTGATATTAGATAAGCAATTTATATTCTTTTCTCCCACTCTCAACATTTCTAAATTGCCTGCAGTTTTTGTCTAGGTTTGTGGACTGGAGGTAATCCTTTCCCATGATAGCATGTATGCTGTTATTATCATCAATGGACTCATGTGTAGACTACAATGCTCATGAGATTTTTATGGGTATAAATGCCTACATTCTTATTATACATCGACTTACCGAGAAGTCCCCTTTCCTCTGGGTTTTACAGTGTTTCTATCCTTTTTCACAATGGTTCCTGAGTTTTAGATGCAGAAGTTATAACACTTCAATAAATCAATATAATTCCTAACTGCATTCTGAATATTTATCCTTGTATCCACAGCTATGTGTGCTTTTCACCCCTTATTAAGGAAGCTTCTCTTGTAAGAAACAGAGACCCTTGCAGGAAACCACAATCTATTAAAACAGAGTTGAAGAGCACAGTCACAATATACGTATATATTTATATTTGTCTTAATTTGAAAAACTTCAAAGTCCTTTTCTCCATTTTGATTTTTATAAAATTAAATATAGTGATACATTTCACCCACACAAGTGATAGGATAGCTTCTCCTCAAATTTCACTTTTATCTATTCTTCACAGATCGGACTGGCATCACTATGTAATTTTAAAATACATATAACAACTAATGAGTTTGCTAATCTTGTTCTTTCATAACTTCCTGCCAAGTAAAATGATGGAGTGGTGATTATTATATACTTACTTTTATTTGTTTGTAACTGACAAATTCTACTCTCTTTAAATGCTATCATATATAGACATATTTTAGAACTGTCAAGAATATAAAATGTTTCAGATATGATATATTAGAGAAATGATCAGAATAAAAATAAAATGTTCAAATAAATATGTTGTTAGTTTATTTACTTTATTTTTTTAGCCACAGGAAATACTTACAATTTCTTTGTGAACAAGAGAAAATGTCACCAGGTAATTAGGAAAACAGTAGTTCATAAAAATATGTCTTTTAGAAATGTATTTATTTATAAGTATTGTAAGTTAAAATAAATTATTCATATTATATTCATATTATAATTCATATTATAAAAAATTCTAATTTCCATATAAGATAATTTTGAAAGATGTTTGTGAATTTTTTTTATCATTTTCTTAGTGAAGAGAAAAAAATTCTCTTCTGTCATCAGATTCATTAATATTTAGACCAACTGTGATAATTATTTCTAATTTAATATACATATGTATAGTACTTAAACATACTATATTGCAGAGATACTATCTCCCTTGATTTCCTAAGTAGCTTAATAACTACAAGTCCTTCCATATTTTTAAAGAAAAAATAAATAATATTATAAAGATGCTGACTTTAGGACTTTGGGTGATTTATTAGAGATAAGTGCAATAGAAATTATAGCTATTTTTCTAGCAAGCTAAACAGTAAGGGGAATACACAGGGGCTTGCTGAAGTTTTTTTCAGGTCCCATGTTATTGTTTGAGTGAAGTTTATTTTTGTTCCTGGGAAAGGAAATATAAATAAAGTATATGAACAGTTCTTGATCTTACAAGTAGAGCAAGTGTCTTATTTCTGTAGGTGGAGCAAGTTGCTGAGAACAATACGGAAATGGATATGCAGTCCCAAAGGTGGTTTCAATAAGGCTCAGGGAACATACTGCATTGTGGAAAAGGGGATAGAAAGAATGAAAAAGCCAGAAGATACAAGGAGAGCTGTGAAAGATCCTCTTCTGGGATAGACCTATGGGCAGTGTAATCATGAATTCACAGCAGCTGTGAATACCTCCATTTGGTCTGCACAGATGAAAAAGAGTTTTTTTTTTTTATTTTATTTGTGGCTCAAATATTTGATAGGTTCAAGAAGAGGATGAGCCCATGATTGACCCTACTTGGATGGCCATAATATAGAAGTTGGATGACTCATAGACTAGAATAGAGACAAACAGAAATAACCCCATCCCCACAATAAGAGTCAATGAAAAGATTTTAATGATATTCTGCTATACTCATAGCATAGATCTGTCCCTAGCCCGATCATCACGTAGGAGACTTCTACTGGCAGCGGATGGGAGCAGATACAGAGATCCACAGCCAAACTTTAGGGGAAGCTAGAGGAACTCTGCAGAGGATGGTGAGGAAAAATTGTAGAAGCAGAGGGGTTGAGAAATAGAACAGAGCTGTACAATCAACTAAGCAGGGCTCATTACGGCTCACGAGGACTGAAGCAACAACCACGGAGCCTATATGGATGTTAGGCCCTGTACATATATGCTGTGGTTGTGGGACTCCTAGTGGGAGGAGTTGTCCTTCACTCAGTTGCTTGTAGGACCCTTTCCTTCCTACTATGTTACCTTGACAAACCTTGAAGGTTTATGCTTAATTGTATTGAACCTTGTTTATTTGATATTCCCAAGAGGACTTCATTTTTTCCGAAGAAAAACAGAGAAGCACTGGATTTGGGCAAGACTGGAGATTGATGGGGGCACTGGGAGGAGTGGAGGGAGGGGAAGAGGTGATCAGGATGTATTATATGAAAGAAGAGTAAATAGAAAGGAAAGAAGATGATGGAATCATTTTCTTTAGTTGTAGAAACACTGGGAATTCCCACCAAGATCCAATAAATAATTTCAAATCATCGTTTTACACTGATGGCATTTGGTTCAGCTAAATAGAATGCAAAATAAAGCTAAAAGTAAAAGTTTGAGAAAAAAGTTTCTGGAGGTGAGGTGTTTGAGATGGTAAGGAGTTAGGAGAACATGGAGAGTGAGAGTAGAATTTACATTGTTCATGCTTAAATTTTCGAATCACAAAATTAACCAATGAAATAATGTTACTCGATCAGGACCTGCACAAGACCAAAAAAGCAACAATCATAACATAAATGGGGTAAAATGGAATAGCTAATCACCAGGCCCACCATAGTAATTTGTAGCTATTGGCAGTTAGTAGTTGTTGGGGAAGGAAACTTCATAATTTTGAAGATGGGCTAAAATACCATGTCCACATGAGTAATACTGCTATTAGGAGGTTATCCAAAAACAAAACAAAACAAAACAACCAAATTTGGAAGGAAGCATATTGCTATGGACAAATTCAGAGGAGAGAATGAAGAGTAGATACAATTATATTACATTGCATACATTCCTCTAATTCTACATTTTTTCCTTTACCAAAGAAGGTGTATTTGTTATAATAATCATGACTTTATACTTTATCATCCCACAAATTCTTAACTTAAATAAGAGTTAACTTTGGGTTAACCCAAAAGGATTTGGGCAAATATTTAATATCATACAGAATAGCTTGTGCAACCTAAATGTTCCTACATACATTAATCCTCATTTCTTCCTAGTGCTTCATTTTCAAGCTATCTCCACAGATTTTCTTTTTTATAGAATTTCATAAACATGGAAGAGAAACATGGCTCTGTTTTTACAGAGATTTCTTTTTATATTATTATGCCCATAAACAATACTCTGGGCTGGGCTTGAATATTAGCAAAGTATAATTTAGGAACACATTGTATGTTCAATGTGACAGGTCAATACACAATTGGGAGTTTCTTTAACTTAGCTAATCATAGAGTGCAGCTGAAATCTAAGTTATAATCCTATCCATACAGGTTACATGGAGCAAATGGGGATTTTTTTTTCTGTGAATCAGTTTCTTCAGTTGTGAAATAAGATCTTTTTTTCTCAGTCCGTTTCTGAATGAATTTTGTTCCTGTCACTTCAGGACAGAGCCAGAAACATAAGCTGCTTCATTAAAACGCCTCTCCTTCCTGCCTTCCCTCCCCCCCCCCCCCCCCCCCCCCCCCCCCCCCCCCCCCCCCCCCCCCCCCCCCCCCCCCCCCCCCCCCCTCCCCCTCCCTCCCTCTCTCTCTCTCTCTCTCTCTCTCTCTCTCTCTCTCTCTCTCTCTCACTGTGCATGTGCATGCACAATTTAGTGTGTAGTACTGAGGACCCACTATAACATCTTTCCTCATTGTTGTAAAAGATTTTTGACCCTGTTTGGGCCAGAGGTCTGACTTGTTTGTGGTAGGTTTTATTTTTTTTTAAATGACTGAGACATTTATATTAATTTTATATTGTTTGGCATGTATTTTAGGCACATTGCTAGCTAGCTCTTTTCATCTTCATTTAACCTATTTTTATTAATCTACCTGCTATGTGGCCCATGGCATGGCCTAGTTCACTTGGGTCTTATATGTTTTTTCTTTGGCAGCTGGAGACTGCCTTAACTTAGTACTCTTCTTTGTACTTGAACCTTAATTTTTTTTGGCTTATTTTTATGGGCCGTGACTCAGGTCCAAACAATTTTTTTATAGATAGAATGATTTTTACTGTAAACAGACATTCTTATAATACATTTTTATTTTGTCTAATCTTAAGAAGGTTTTAATTTTAACATGACAAAATTATAGATAACAAAACAGCTATCAATCAAAAATTATAGTTATAATATCTGTTCTATTTGTAATTAATGAAATTAAAGAAAATATCTTACCTTGTGAGTCCAGAATTTTTATCTAATATATTTTTTAAAATAACTAAGAAAAACTATATCTATTATTATTAAATCTTTGACTATATCAAATATCACAGAAGAATATAATATTACCTAAGTAAACAGGACATGTAAGCGACTTCCATAATCTAGAAATGACAGAGATGACACCTGTATGCCTGGACAGTCACCCAAAGATTTTTTGTAACATTAGTGCATCCATCTTTAGCCTAAAGGCCCAGTTTCTCTGGCATATCTTTTAGTGATGCAGGAAAACTGGCATAGTCGATGAGAGGGCTTATCAACCATTCTGTCAAAAGCAGTGATTGTGCCTTTCTGTTGCCTTTCTCTCACACACGTTTAATATTATCTGCTTTGGTTTCAGGCCATTGTCTTAGGTGTCCAGGACCATCACGTTGTTCTAACTTCCAATCCTCTGGTATATGATGCTGAGCTCCTTTAAATGCATTCTTGTTATTTGTTTGTATGTCTTCCTTGATAATTTTCTCTTGGTCAGAGAGGTTGCTTATTTTTAAATGGGATTGTTTCTTATCTTATTGCTGATTTTTGAGAGTTCTTCAGATAAATTTCTTAACAGCCCTTTACCAGATAGGACTTTTGAAGTATTTTGCCATTCCCTTAAAAGCTCAGATAATTTTAATTAATAGTTTGTGAGAAAATTAAAAGATTCATAAAAGTAGACAATGTTTGGTAAATATACACATCTATTATCACTTTATATTTTAGATAGATGTCCACAAATTCTATTCTTTTTCAACTTAGTAGATTATTTTGAAAAGTCCTAGACTTAATTTCATGTTATTTGTAATAATTTTATAATTAATCTCTAAACAAAAGGAAGTTTTTATTTAATCATGATCATAGGTAAAGATCAATTGTGTGAGGCAATGTACTGTATGGCTGAAACCTAGTGTTCAGGATGCAGAAATATTTGTTTCATATTTTGAAGCCAATCAGGAATACAGTAAGATTCTGTCTCTAGAACAAAACTTGATTAGAATTTCCATATTTTCAAACATTCAATCTACACTTATTTGTGTGCCTGCTATTATGCTGGACATTTGGTATTTCAAGTCAGTTTTGCATCAAAATATGAACATGGTTTTGATAAGCAAATGTCCACACATTATCTTTTTCTAATATCATTTAATTGTGTGCAGTATAAATTTCGCATTACATTTCCATGTTCACATAAAATGCACTTTGGTTATTTACATCTTTCAACTGATCCAGTATTTTCTCATATTCTTTTATATTCCTTTGGCATGGTAATGTATATTCTCTGTCATGTTATGTTGGAAGTATATGCTTTTAGATTTTAGGTTTCCAGGGAGTTACAGTTAATGAGGGATTGCCATCAGTCTCAGAAGAGTATTGGAACTTTGGACTTTTAACAGTGACGAGACTTATAGCCTGTGTGATTTTTGAAGTTGAGCTGAATGCATTTTTTTTGCATTATGATATGGCTACAGCCTATAAACTTCAGAGGGTACAATGTGGTGGTTTGAATAAAAATGGCTCCATAGGCATATATTTTTGAATGCTTAGTCAGTGGCACTATTTGAAAAGATTAGGAGATGTGGCCTTGCTGGAATAGGTGTAGGCTTGTTGGGGTAGGTATAGCCTGTTAGAGAAAGTATGCCACTTCAGGCAGGCTCTGAGGTTTCAAATGCCCTTGCCATTACCACACTCTTTTTCTTCCTGCTGCCTGCAGATCCAATGTAGAACTCTCAGATACTTCTCCAGAACCACATCTACCTGTGTGTCATCATCTTCCCAACATGATGACTAACTTTTGAAACCATATATAAGCCTTAATTAAATGATTTTATTATCTTTGCTATGGTGTCTCTTTACAGAAGAAAACTGTTCAAGACACCATGAAATACAACTGATACTACTTACTGTATTATTACTCAAGTGTGGCCATTCACTGGGTCATAATCAACCCTTTAGGGGTCACATGTTTAAAGAATACTGATTCTTCTATTATCAGCTGCTATCAATTGCCAATGGCTTTTTAGTTGGGGGAGGGTCCCCACACTTTTCTCCACACTCCACTCTAGCATTTTACCCACTGATCTTTTACAGGTTTGAAAACACATTTTCTTATTGTCATACACTTCTTTTGGCTCTTATCTCATTTTTGCCTCTGTTTCTGCAATTATCTCTGAACATAGGAAAGAGAAAATGTGCTATAGCTGTACCAGTTAGGGCTCAGTATTCTACAGTCTCATATTTGCTTCCCTTTGCCCAGTTGTGAGACTCTGTATCAATTACCATTTACTGTAAAAAGAAGTTTTCTGCCCAAAGGTCAGAAATGGATCAATTTAGGGGCATAACAACAAGTCACTAGGAATTAGTTTAATACTATCCCAATTGAGCATATTAATAGTATAGATTCTCTCCCAAAATTTGTGATTTTCTAGCCAGGGGTTTTTAGCCTCAATATCAGTATTAAGTATGACCTTAAATCCAAATGACTACCAAAAGAAACCCCTAATGGATATGTATTCTGCAATCTATGGCTAGGATGATATATTTCAAGCAAGGTATAAGTCAATAACTATGAAAGCTAAAAATCTATATTTTTATTAATTTTAATAAAAGAACAGAACCTTTGCCTTATTTCCTTACTGTTTATACTCTAACTAAATTGATGGTCATATTATAGAGAATGCAAACTTGAACTTGAATGTGCTGTTTTAACTATATTTGGCTGTTCTCAGAACTGATTTTAATTTTAATCTTTAGTTCTTTAAAATTCCACTCATTCTTAGGAGGAATTGGCCATTTTCTGAGCCTGAATGGTTCTTTCATGAATTACTCTTACTTGAATGTCTTGACTATAAATGATTATAACTGGTAAACTAAAAAAAATATATAAAAGCTACAGATTGTGTAACCAATTTAACAATTAAATTTTAAAGACATTATTTTTTTCACCAATATATTTTGAGAAATATATTGAAAAAATTTAATCTTTGGTTTCAAAGAAATAAAAATCTTATTTTTCATCAAAAAGAAATCTAATTCAATTTGTCTGATTACTTCCATCAAATTCCTACTACTTTTGCAAGAGTGGTCATGTCTTGCCAGGTTGATCCTTACTGTAGCCTACAGACTTATATCTGGTAAGAATGGTGATTACTTTTCTTTTCTACTAACATGCAAAGCACCTTCCAGCAGCATGATAGCTAGCTACTAAGGATACAGCTGTACTGAGTACTATCTTGATTTCTTCATGTACTATGATTCACGCATGTGGTTTGGTAATAAGAAATACTCAAGTTCTGGAGAGTAATCAGTACTACTGGTAATGTTTTGTGATATTTGGTGGTCTAGAGTACTTTACTTAGAACCATTTCTAAATGTTGTAAATAATTCTTGATAATATAATTTTTATTTATCTTATAGTTTCCAGTAGGGCACTATTGTACCATTATAAGGCAACTACATTTAAATTCATTTTGCTAATGTTCATGCATCTATTTTAAGAAGTTTATAGGGTTTGGTGGTGAGGGGCTCCTTCAGCGACAACTAAAAGAGGGGACTTTGCACGTTTGGGCCCCACCTCCAGGGTGAACTGCATCTTCAGAGAAGGTCTGAGGATTTGAAATTCAGACCCCTGTCCAGAGCAGAGTCAGAGACAGAGCAGAACCCTTGCTCAGAGGAGACAGTAGACACACATGCCTTCTTGCCACAACTGACCAGAAGCAGCCTAATCATGAACCACTGAAGCCATGGGCAGATGCCAGTGTAAAAATACATATGCAAATATAAAGAACAACAGGTCAACTCCAGAAGAAAATGGTGGTTCTACAACTACAAGACCTGAAAAGAGCAATGAAGAGGAAATAGAAGGAAACAACACCAAAAACACCTTCATGAAGTTATTGAAGCCTTCAAAGAAGATATAAAAAGTTCCCTTAAAGAAATACAAGAAAATACAAAGAAAAAAATTAGAAGAGATGAACAAATCCTTGAAAGAAAAAAAAGGTAAACCCAAAAATGAAAGAAACATTCCAGGATCTAAAAACTGAAGTAGAAGCAATAAAAAAGGCACAAAATGAGGCAAAGGTGGAAAGAGAAAATCTAAAGAAAAGAGCTGGAACTACAGATACAAGCATAACAAACAGAATCCAAGAGATGGAAGAGAGAACCTCTGGAGTGGAAGACTCAGTAGCTCAAACAGATATATCAGTCAAAGAAAATACTAAAACCAAAAAAGCTAAAACGCAAAATGTTCAGGAAATCTGGGACACCATGAAAAGACCTAACCTGAGAATAGTAGGAATAAAAGAAGGAGATGAATATTAGCTCAAAGGCACAGATAATGTATTCCATAAAATCATATAAGAAAACTTCCCTAACCTGAAGAAGGAAATGCCTATAAAGATATAAGAAGCTTATAGAACACCAACTAGACATGACTCCCCCAAAAAGTTCATTTGCCACATAATAATCAAGCCACAAAACATACAGAACAAACAAAAAATTTTGAGAACTGCAAAAGAAAAGGGCCAACTCACATATAAAGGCAGACCCATCAGAATAACACCTGACTATTCAATGGAAATGATGAAAGCTAGAAGGGCTTGGTCAGAAGTTATACAGTTTTCTCAATAATTTTTTTTTTAAAGACTCACTAATGGTAGTTATAAATCCCCAAATTCCCTTTTCTGCTATTTACTCTCCCACCTCTTCTAACACTTCCTGCTCCATTATACCCTTTTAACTTTTTATATCTTTGTAATCATTTTTTCAAACAGTAAAATATTATGTGTGACAGCTTTCTGTTTAACAAATATCATATAATCCCTAGATATCCTATGGTAATTTCATTTTGAATTCTATATATAAATTAACAAAATAGTGAGAGTGTATCACTCTGTTTTAACATTTGGATAGATGATGGCAGTGAATTGCTTTCCTTAGTTATTTTATGTTTTGACATATATTTTTATAAGAAACACTGATGGAATTGATTATTTGTTTATCTGGAATATTTTCAAAATAATTGGGTGATTACCTTACACTATAAAATTATTACATTTGATTATTTTTGTAAATGGTATTAAAATTGTATCTATTATGTGACTTATATATTATTAATATTTTTTCAACGGATACTGAATTTACTCTTGTAATTTACTTATTCATTTAAGTTTTGACTTGAATTCAACGTTTATTTCATCCTTTTCTTGTATCTTCTAAACTTGTTTTTATTTTTTAATTACTATTTTATTATTGCAATTAATGAGACCAGACAAAAGTAATTAACATTAAATTAATTTATGTATTTAATTTTTGCTTACTTTGCAATAATTTCATGTATTATGGGATACTGTGTGGTATTTTAATAAAAAGTCTAATGTCATGGCCATTTTCATTTTTAAGGATTTTTTTATTCATACATTGTGCATAATGGTTTTTTGCAACTCTTATTTACTTATTAATAACAAATTATTATGATAAATAGCCTTTATCACAGGTCACTCAAACAGGAGATCTTAATACTTCTGTTTAACTCTGTTGACTGCATTTTTTATCTCCTTATAATTTCTACCACTAATTGTGATTTATTATTTAAGAACTTAAGTAAGACTATGTGGGGGCCCATTGAAGTTCTTAGTGTTGCAAATATTTTTAAGAGAAAATATTTTCCTAAAAATAATGACACAATGAATATTGACATATCAAAATATATCACAATGATCATACCATTAATTAATATTACTTAAAATGCTTATTGTTCCATGGCTTGCCTTGGCTTAAGTTGAGACCACAAATTAGCTGATTCTCTTAGGATCTCTCTAAGCTGTAGTAAGAATATTAACATAGTTTCATTACTATCAAGAGAAACATTCAAGTCGATACTCATTCCAGTGTCAGGTCAAAAGAGGGTGAGAAAGAGATAGAGAGAAGAGACAGAGAATTTAAAGACATTTAAATATAGTTTTTGTATATGAGATAAAATCTTCAATATTTATCTTTATCATCTAGCTTACTTCTTCTCCTATTCCATTCTCCTGTCTTTGTTTAAAGTAGATTATTTACATCATTTCATGTGATGGAGGGTTCAGCTGCTTTTCTGGCTTGTATCTAAAGGCTAGTGCCACTCTCTTCTAATTTATCAAGACTAAAAAGAGAATCTTTAACTTCAAAGGCAGACCGGTCCCTCCTTTAAAAGATGCCAATTGATTAAATTAGGTCTATCCAGGATAATCTCCCACTTGATTGATCTAAGCCTTTAATTACCTCTAAAAGCCTTCTTGCCTTTGTCCTATTCTATCCACAGAAGTCAGCCAGAGATTCACACATACTTATGGAAAGGAGGTTATGTAGGATTTTAGTACAAAGGAAAAAAGGTCATAGCTATCATCATAAGATTCTGTCTGTATGTGGGATATTATTATTAAAATAAAATCCTTTTTACAATAAATATTCTTGAATAAATGAAGTATATGGCAGACCCAGTATATAAAGTATATGTCATGTCTGGTGAATGATATTGGGCCTTGTGTAGGAGAGAACAGGTTGTGTTTAAAGTCAAATGTCTGGAATTAAAAGAATTTATGATATATTTGACACTTGTGGACTCTTGAATCAATGTTAAGAGAAACGTAGAGAAGATTTAGAAGGAGATATGGTAATACTTTTGTTACAGACATCTGTAGGCCTTTGTAGGTAGAACAGAATCATCCAGAGAGGGTTTGAAGAGACTTGGTGAGAAATGTAGATATAAAAATTATACTAAAAAAAAGAAAGAACTCTAAAATGTGGGAAATGCTCATATGTTTTCACTATTAAATAAAAACATACAAAACCTGATCATTAAAAGGTACACAATCTGTAGAGAATGGGAATCAAGTATCAAGTCACCATTTTAAAGTCTAGAGACAGAGAAAACGATGATTGAGTGAGAGGAACAAGGAGGGAGAGAAAAAAAGAGACAGAGATCTTAACAGAGGAAGTCAATGTGGGGTTGGAAAGAGACTGGGTGCTAGGGAAACCTCCAAGTACTCACAAGATGTCCTGGGCTAGGTCTCCAACCAATAGTGGAGGGGGTGTCTCAATAGGAATTCCCCTATAATCAAATTAATAACCACCCTAAGTGCCATCACAGAACTTACATCCAAAAATGAATAGAGGTAGAGGCAGAGAGCAAGGGCATAGGACTATCAGGAACATTCTCACAGTGATGGCTGGCTGGAGCTCTGAGTAGCTCACTAAATCAAGAACCACCCGGGAACCATCTGGAAAAGAAACTAAGCCCTCCAAGGATAGGCAACTGTCCACTGACATGGACAATATGTGGAGCCCCAAGGGGAGGGTTCAGACTGTGTTTCTGCACATGGACTGGTACCTAGGAGCTCATTCCCTCCTTAGAAACATCTAACCTGGTCTTGATATTAGGATGAGGAAATCGGACTTGCCTGGAGTTAATCCATTTTGGTACCTCTTGCCTTTTCTGGGGAGGGAATGGGGGGATGGAGAGGAAGGAAGCCGTATGCTGACAGGAAGAGGTTGAGAGGGGAAAGAGAGTTGGAACAAGTGGATATATGGATAAAAAAGATTTTATTCTATAAAAATAAAAAATAAATTAAAATCTAGAGACATGTAAATACTGAGAATCAGTGAGTGCTGAGTGCAAAAGCTGTATACTATCTGTCTCTCTTTCCTCTATAGCACATCACCTAATCCTGTCTCTGACAACCATTATATTTCTTCCTACTGCTCTTTTCTATTCCCTCCCTGTTAAAGTCCTTTTCAATCTACTCTAGACTACCTATGTTTAGGATGCTTTCCTGACACTGATCAGAATCCATCATTCCTAGTAGATTGCTTCATTTATGTACTAGTGTTTCTATCCTTTTCAGTCTCTGACAATCCCCATGTATTAGTGTACAGTCCTCTGTGAATTTTCTTTCTTCTGCATGTTCTGATACCATAGTTACAGTATCACCTGTATTCTGGCATCTCTATCTTGCCAATTCTTTTTCTTGTTTGTCTTGACATACCATATTCTAATAAGGGCTTTTACATTTTTATGTTAGACAGTAAAGTGTCCTGAGGTGGAGACATGTAACTTAGTATGTCTTGGAAGCTGTAGTGAGGGATTTGATAGTTACATTACAATGATGCTAATAGAATTATACAAAAATTTTAAGAAAGCTAGATTCAAGATAAATACGAATATAGCCAAAAATATCTCCTTAATGTCAATAGGGTTTTAAAATAAGTGAGGATAGGAATTTTGACACACAATTACATGTTTCATGGGAGCTTGTCATGGTCTTTACTCACAGATATATGAAGGAGCCAACAATGTTAGAAAAATAAAATGGACCAAGGACTTCTTGGACTTTGGGCACTTTAATTTCTTGTGACCAGAATAAATCTTGACTGTGGAAGGACTGAGGATTCAAAGGTTGAGCCCTAATATCACATACCTTCACCATGGTTTTTATAGTAATTTCAAAAACAGAGACTGGTAGACAGATGATTCTGTCCCACCATCAGCTCTCAAATAAACACACAGAGACTTATTTTAATTTCAAATGCTTGGCACATAGCTCAGGCTTTTTACTAGCTAACTCACATTTCAATTAATTAATATGTCACATATATATTTTGCTACATAGCTTAATAGCTTTCTTCTGTATGGCATGCCGATCTTGCTTCTCTCAGAGTCTGCTTGCAACTCTATTGACTCCCTTGATTTCTTCTAGCACACTCAGTTTGGCTTCCTCACCTAACGTTATCCGGTTCAGCTGTTGTTCAGTCAGTCAGGTATTTATTAAACCAATCAGAACAACATTTATTCACATAGTGTTAAGGAATATTCTACAACAATGACATCAAAAAGGAGTATCACTATTGGGAATTGTGGTCTTGTTGAAAGAAGTGTGTCACTGTGGGGGCCAGGCTTTGAGGTTTCCTATGCTCAAGATACTGCCCAGTAACACAATCCACTTCCTGTTGCTTATACAATATAGGACTCTTAGCTACTTTTCCAGCACTATGTCTGCCTGCATACTGCCACATCCCATTGTAATGATAATGGACTGAACCTCTGAAGTGTAAGTGAGACATCCCAATGAAATGTTTTCCTTTTTGAATGTTTCTGTGGACATGGTGTCTCTTTACAGCAATAGAAACCTCAACTAAGACAATATTGCTATGCAATTTGTGATATATCCTTTCTTTATTCCTTTTTAAACCTTGCTTATACTACTTGGGAAAACTTCCTAATTTAGAGAATTTAACTATCAACAGAAATTCATGGAACTTTTTTTTATAAATCCAAGGAACAAAAATGTACTGTATGATTTGGCCAAGATATGCAAAACTCTTGATCTAATCCTCCTGAGATCTTTGAAAAAATATTGGTTATTGAAATGAAAGAGACAACTCTGGGAATCCAGCCAGGATCAGCATACAGACAGGGAATTGGATCTGTGAATTAGCACAAAGAGGAATAAGCATTTTCTGTCAGAAGGTAAAGAATGTGAGTTAGATGGATTGCATGCACCCTTTCCACAACTAGCTACAAAGTAAGACCTTTCTTTAATACTCATGTTATAAACAAGAAAGAATGCAGAAAGCACAATAAGTTCATAGATGTCAGATGACCTTAGATAAGGGTAAGTATTTCCTAACTAATGTTCATAATCTAAAACAGAAAACCAGATGGGTAAACAAAAATTACTATGATAATTATACTGTTCCTTTTTTGCATAATTCAGGATTCACATCAAGTTGAAGGGAATAACATAAAGACTACTTAAATGCTTTACTAAAAAAAAAATAATATCATGTAATTTATAGGATATCATGTCCCTCCTCAAACACAGCTGCTCATAGTCAGATGGATTATGTCCATTATTTCAAGTGTCTTAATATTGTATTTCATAAAATATATTTTGAGATTATAATATTATTTTCCTATTTCCTCCATCTCCTCCAAACCCTTTCATGTACCTCCTTGCACTACATTTCTCCAACTGTTGTTTCATTGTAATATCAGCATCCACTAGATATTGTCTTGTGACTTTTTATTTTAAGAAATTTATGTAAATTAAATCATGTAGTACATATCCTTTGGGTAAATTGCTTTACTCAGAAAATGCCTTTGGGAAACCTCACAGCTTATTTTGTACAGTAACATATTTTCTTAATTTTTATTTCTTAGTAGTATCTCTTGATTAGACATACATATCACCTTTTCTCTATTTCCAAAACCATTTCCAAGTGGTTTTCAGTGTTTGGCCATTACAAATAAATGTATTATGGACATTTTGAATACAATTTTATATTATTATTAGCTTTTCTTCTCTTGGATAAATACTCAAAATGTTTTATCTCAGTTATATGGTAGGGTTGTGTTTAATCTATCAAGAAATAGTCAGATCACTATCCAGTGTACAGGAACTATTTCATATTCCCAATAGCAACAAAGTGATGTAGTTTTGTGATTGTACTTTGCTTTTATAGAACCTTTTTCTCACTGTCCTGCCCCATAGCCATTTCCTACTCTTATTGATCCTTTTCAAATTCCCAAATAGACCCTTCTTTACTTTTAAGGCACTTGTATTCCAGTATCTCCTCTTACTTCTTTTATTAATGCTCTTTTCTTTCTTCTTAGTCCACCTTCTACTTTTAACTGCCCCCAACACACAGTCTCACAAAGTCTAGAGTCTGAATATGACAAACTATGGTGCTTGTTTTTCTAAGCCTGATTTATCTTTCTTAACATGATTTGTAGTTGCTTTCATATTTTTCTGCAATATCATCTTTATAATTCCATAAAATTCTTTTCTTTTCTTTTTTAATTTATTTTTGAATAAAGTCTCACTTTTTATCCATGTATCCTCTTGTTCAAATTGACTTTCCCATCCCGCCCCTCCCAGTCACTCTCTCTTCTCTCCATTTCCTTATCTCCTCCCCAGCAAGGCAGGAGGTCCCAAGGTCCCAAGGTGGCTTAGTTCAGCATCCAATCCAGGCAAGTCTGATTTCCTCATCCTAATATAAAGACTGGGTTCTATTGTGTATACATATCATATTGTTAGTATTGATTTATCTGCTGATAGAAATTTATGTAGGTTTATTTGTTTAGTCACTGTGAATGGCACAAGGACCATCGTGGATTTGCAAGTACCTCTGAAGTGCTGTCTTAGAGTCTTTTGTGTACATACACAAAGTGTCAGAGCTGAGTATTAAGCTTTTTTAACTTTCACAATTTTTGAGGAACAACTACTATGACCTTTATAGTGGTTATAGCAGTAGTTTACATTTTCACTAGAAGTGGAAAATAGTAACCATTTCCTCATGTTTTCACACATATATTTTGTATACCATCACCTTCACAAAAGCTTTTCAGAGTGAGGTGAAATCTCATAGAACTTTGAATTTGAGGCTTCCTGATAGCAAAGAATTAGCCACTTATTTTTCAAATATTCATTATACATTTGTTTTTCTTTCTTGCATTCAGGTTACTAGGCCATTTGTTGCTTTGATGTTTTTGAAGTTTATGATACAAATATTAACTCCTTGGTTAAGGTATGGTTTGCAAAGATTATGTTTTACCCATTCTATATGTTGTCAGTTCTCTCTGTTATTTGTTATGAATTTTTCTTTGTTGTAGTTTAAAAGTATCATTTAGGATGTCATTATCTTGCTAAGTGTTTTAATACTTTGCTCATGTTTTCTTTAGGAGTTTGAAGGTTCTGGATGTTATGTTTACATCTTTTATCCATGTTTTAGTAGTATTTTAATCATTGTGTGAGATATAGCTTATTTAGATTTTTATATATTAGTTTACTCAACACCACTTGTTAAAGAGTCTCTTGATCAGTGTTCTGTTGCTGGGAAGACACTCTGACCACAGTAACACTTGTAAAGGAAAACATTTAATTGGAGTGTGCTTTCAGTTTTAGAGGTTTAGATTGTCATCATGGTGAGGAGCATCACATTTCTGAACTTGAATCTGAAGTTAGCTGTTTCTTTGTGCTTCAGCCTTTGTGATATTGTAATCATCTAGTATTCAGATGACTTACTGTCTTTGAAGTTGTTTTATAGTAATATTGTCTTAGATATAATTAAAACATTCTTAGATTTCTCATAATTAAATCAATTTAATTTTCTTGATGTTCTACATTAATTCTATTTCCTGGGCAGTCCCCATGCTTTAATGATATAGTATTTAAAATTGTTAAATAAATATGAATCAAATTTGTGGTAAATTGGATAAATTCAAAGAAAACAAAATAGCAAATGAACTATGATAAATTCACAGAATTATCAGTGCAGCTTCTAATAAGTGATACCTCCTTCAGAATTATTATTTAATTGTACTATTTTGAAGAAGTTATTCTTTCTCTTATTGCAACTGGGTTTTATTTTCACATAATATATTCTGGTTACAATTTCCTTTCCATCTACTCCATCTAGTTCATTCCCACCACCCATCCCATCTGGATATACTTCCTTTCTGTCTTAAATTAGAAAACAAAGGATTACTAACAATAATAGTAAGATTAAAAAATGAAGCAAAATTAATACACTGGAATAGGACAAAAGAAACTTAGAGAAAGAAAAGAGCCAAAGGAAAAAAAAACAATGTAAATATATATTGCAACAGAAATCCACTCATTCAAACACTCCAGAATCCCATAAAAGTATGAAATGGAAAACATCATATATATTCAAAGGATATCCTTTTTGCCTCCTCTTATTCCTTCTGCAGGATTCCCTGATCATAGATGGGAAGAGTTCCACAGAGCTATCTCATTTAGAGCTGGGTGTTACAAAGTCTTTCTCTTTCATTCTCTGTATAATGTCTGGCTATGGGTCTCTATTTATTCTAATCTTCTCCATAATGGATCCTGTCTGATGATGAAGAAGCAAGGTACTGATCTGAGAATATAGCAGAATGTCATTAAGAGTCATTTTATTGCTATTTTTAAAAAGAAAAGTAGTATTTGATTTTAGTCTAAGTCCCTGGGATATCTAATATGAGGTGCTTGATCACCAAGCCGTGTTGAGTTTGGATTCCATTCTTGAGTGGAGTGTGCCTTTAGTCAAATGAGATATGGTTTGATTTTTTTCTACAAGCACTGTGCCTCCATTACCATGTCATATCTTTCAGGCAGGATACTTTTATATATCAAAGGGTTTGTGGCTAGCTTGGTGTTTACATTTATCCTCTGATAACATACACATTTCCTTTCTGTACCAAAGATGCTAACACATAGAGGTAAATGCTCTCTGAAGGTACCAGCTCAAATTCTACATATTCATAGATTTATATAGGTGTTATCTTCAACAATGGATTTTGTTGTCAGTTTATAGAGAACAACCTGTAGTCTAGATTAAAGTCTGGGTTGTTTAGGGATTCTCATGGAAACTCTTTGACATACAACTCAGTTAGATGTAACTCAATCCCAGAACTGGAAGCTTCATTTGCTGACAAGACATGCCCATTTGGGCTCTTTCTCCCCTGTTATGTGAAGAGTTTATTTATATCAATTATATATATGTATGTATTTTAAGAAGCTTTTGGTTTATTAAGTTTTAATGCTACTTCTCAAATGCCCGTTCGTATAGTTGTGTCTCCTCATATTCCCCTCCCTCATCCTTCTCTTACCTCTCTTTTCACATTATCTTTCCATTCCAGTCTCTTCTATCTAGCCATAGGTAGCTAGTCTATTTTCCTTTCCTAAAGAGATCAGCCTTCCCCACCTACAGTCCTTTACTTCAGACAAAACGTTTTTGATTTTATGGATTGTAGCTTGGTTTGAATTGACTTAGTAACTAATACCCACAAATAAGTGAATAAATGCCACATTGTCTTTCTGGGCTATTTTACTCAGAATTATTTTTCTAGTTCCTTCAACTTACCTGTGAAGTTAGCTATATCATTTTTTAAATAGATGGGTAATATACTATGTGTAAACTTCCCATATTTTTGATTCATTCATTTGCTAAAGGGCATTTAGATTGTTTCCAAATTTTGCCTATTATAAATAGAGAACTAAAGAACATGGTTGAGCAAATGTCTCTGGTAGGAAGAAGCATCCTTTGGGTAGATGTCCAAGAATGATATAACTGGATCTTGAAGTAGATAGATTATTATCTTTGTGAGGAATTGCCACAACAATTTCCACAATTGCTGTAAAAAAATTGAACTCCCATCTTAAGTAGGTGAGTATTCCAATTGCTCCTCTTCCTCCCAGCTGTCACTTGTTTTATTAATCTTAGCCATTGTAACAGGCACAAGATGAAATATAAAAAGTAGTTTTAATTTGCATTTCCCCATAACAAGAGATTCTGATTGTTTAAATGTTTCTCAGCCATTTGACATTTTTTCTTATGAGAATTATGTTTAGCTCTATACACCATTTTGATATGGCTTGCTTCCTTGATATCTAGTGTTTGAGTTCTTTATATATTTTAGATATTAGTCCTCTATCAGATGTGGAGTTGCTAAAAGTCCTTTGTCTTACAGGAACTTTTCATTTTCATGAGGTCTTATTTAATTAATTGTTGATCTTAGTGCCTATGGTAGTGGTGTTCTGTTCAGAAAGTCTTTTATTGTGCTAATGGGTTTAAGGCTATTCTCCCCTGTTCCTCTATCAGGTTCAGTGTTTCTGGTTTTGTTTTGGGGTCTTTTATCCCTTAGTGTTGAGTTTTGTGCAGGATAATAAGTATGACACTATTTGAATTTTTTATATGAATCCAAACAGTTTGACCAGAACCATTTACTAAAGACAAATTTTTTCCATGATGTACTTCTGGCTGATGACAGCCTATGCTTGGAGAGCTTGTGGAGCAAAGGGAACACTCCTCCGTTGTTGGTGGGAGTGTAAGCTTGTTCAGCCACTCTGGAATGAAGTATGGCAGTTTCTCAGAAAATTGAAAATCAATCTCTCCAAGGATCTAGCAATACCACTTCTGGGTGTATACCCTAAAGATGCACAATCATACCCCAAAGGCATTAGCTCAACTATGTTCATAGAAGCATGAATAGTAAGAACCTGGAATCAACCTAGATGCCCTTTAACTGAAGAATGAATTAACAAACTGTGGTACAGTACTCAGCAGTAAGAAACAATGATATCCTAAAATCTGCAGGCAAATGGATGGATTTGGAGAATATCCTCCTGAGTGAGGTATCACAAACCCAGAAAGATAAGCAGGAGATGTATTCACTCATTAGTGGACTCTAAACAAAAAAGTAAAAAGCAAAGCATGTCCAAGCTGCAAACCACAACCACTGAATAGCTTGGGATCTGAATTATTATAATTTATTAATTTTATTTTCTTTTAACTGTGTTCTAGAAACATTAACTTTCTACAGTTTTATCAGTTATACAGATCTTTTGTTTTTAAATCCATATTTTATCAGAACAATTACATTTAATGTGTATTTCTGTTGTATAACTATTTCCTCAGAGATTAAAACTATCCATTTTGGTAGGAAAATTACTAAGACAGGATGCTTACAGGTGAAAAAAATAGGATGGTTTAATGGACATAACTCTGCCCTCTCATATTTCAGACAAATTTTATTAAATATACAACGTATCACCACAAAGTATTGCAGGGAAGGTCATTAGACAGGAAGTACACAAGTCAAAATAGCATAAGGAAATTTTTGAAGCTAAGCAGATTTACAAGCCTATCTCTTTCTTTCTCTCTCTTCCTTTATTTTCTTTGGAAGGGGATATAAAGAGTAGAGACATCTGAAGGTCACTCACTAAAGAGCCAGCTACAAATGTGTCTCAGACATGTGCAACCACGTGAAAGAAGCAGAGAATGCTGAACTGCATAGAGGAAGCACAGACCAGGCAACCTGCTTGGAGGATGCTTAGAACAACTGTACATCAGGAAAGGACAATTTCACCCTGTTCAGTGGCCTGCCAGCTGTCCAGTATGCTCCAAGTTTTCCTCTTTTGAAAGCTGTCATTGAACCTGTGATGGGCTTTAGTGATACAGATTCCATTGAGTTCTTTAGGTCTGCTGTTATAAGTTACCTTTTCCTTATATTTCTGGGGATCACTCAAATAAAACACATTAGTTCACAAGACTGGATTTTTGGTACTATATCTAATTGTTCTGGGGTGAACAGAATTATGTGTTGTATCTCTTAAAGAAAAGTCTCTCACAGATCAATTCCTGTGTATTTTTTGTTCCTAAAATGCACAATTTGATTCAGTCTTAAAAACAATTAACATTCCATAAAAACAAGTAAGAAAAATTACTGACAGTAATTTAATAGGTTATCATGTCATTCATGGACTTGTTAATACAAATTAATTATCATTAGTCAAATTTTTCAAACATATTTTAAAATATTTTACTTAGTGTGAGACATTATACAATTTTAAATTTTAATATTTACTAATGATGGCTACATGGTAATATACAAAGCAAGTGAAAACTACTCAAGATCCTGTCCCAATAGTATACTCAGTCTTGTGTTTATTGGTACTTGGATGGTAGACCTTATCCTTAAAAGTGCTTTTATTTGTATATATTATTTATACATAAAATGGTCTTCATTATGGGATTTAATACATGTACTATGACCATATTCACCCATATTACCCTCTCTTGTATTCTCCACTCTTTTTTCATTATGAATAAAGTCATATTTTTAACCATGTATACCCTTGTTCAAACTCCCTTCCCCCTCCTGCCCCTTCCAGCCACTCTCTCTTCTCCACATCACTTTATCTCATCCCCAGCAAGGGCAGGAGGTCCCAAGGTTCCAATGTGGCTTAGTTCAGCATTCTCCCACTCTTGATGACTGTTTTTCTCTTCCCATCCAGCCCCACTTTTACTTTAAGGTCTCTTTCATTTTTTTGACCAAACTTTTTTTTTAAAATATTCACACTAGTATACGATCAAATAAATCAACTATTGTCAGTTTAGTCCCTCAGTACCTCTCTTATCCCTCTCCTCCCTCTGCTGAACTCATTCTTTAAAATTTATTACTTTCATCTCCAGCTGATTCCATCTCTCCCCTCCCTTGCTCTCTTTTTTCTTTGTGCAGGTGCTTTGAACATATATGTTTTCATGATTCTGTCAGCTGGGCCCAGTTCATCAAAAGTCAGTACATCATTTTGCTCTTCCCCATCCCCTGGATCCTACAATCCTTCTACCATCTCTCTTTTGAGATGTATGTCTTAAACATTTTCTGAGACTAAGGGAGAGTGAAATGGATATTCTGTTTAGAGCCACACATTCAGTGATCACCTATCTTCCCACTAAAAACCATCCTTCTGAAAAGTATATTATCAAAAATGAAACTACTTTAGAAAATAATATAGTGGCAATGTTTTGTGAATCATCTGTAAAACTTAGTAAAATCAATGGAGCGCTAAAAATTCTTTGTCAATAGCAACATTTTGCCCTTTGAAAACCTTATGTGATATGATGTGGGGGTCACAAATATATCAATAACTTGATGTAAGATGTTTTGCAATTGTTGCAGTATCATTATTTACTGTTGTGTTCTTCTGTATACTACATCAATGGCATTGAGACATCTTACAGGGAGATTCAGAGATTTAGTTTAATTGATCTCCCAAATCATTTGACTTCACCAAAATGTTTTATTTTTCATTCCCAAATGTTACAAATATATGGGCATGCTTCTGGATATCAAGATTTTGTCTCAGGAGGATGCATTGCCTGTCCCTTTATTTGTTCAGATAGTGCTGTATCAGATTTCATTGCTCAGTAACTCAATTAATCCTAATTGTTCTCATCTTTATTATCACTTCTTCCCATGGGATGCTTCCTATTATGATGATAGATTGGGTGACTTCTTTCTTTCTTGACTCTGTAGTAGCACCAATTTAAGGCTTTTATTATAATGCAAATTTTATATCTTTAAAATTTTAATGTCATTTAATATATATGTTTAATTAAAAGACATGCATGAGACAGAGTGGACAACATGAAAATCATGCTACTTTTAAAAAACAAGTTTTAGGGTAAAGAATGTTTTCCAGGTATAAATATATCTCATTACATTGGCTTAAAAATATTTCATGGTAACTTGGAAACTGTAGCAAATAAAACTCTTTTGTATAACTATAGAAAATAAAAGTAAGAATTCGTGCTGTAAATGTATTATGGCCCCTCTGCTTCTCTCTGCCAACCTTTAGTCAAGAGTGAATTTTAAAATATTCATATACAATTAAAATATTAACCTCTGATATCCATGTTTTACTTCTATAATTTGTAGATATAAAAATATTTTACAATTATGTGTACCTCTTCTTTTGACATGATGATTTCTAGGGAGATGAGACACTGCACATTATGCATAGCTGTTCTAAACTCTATGGGATACAATATTAACACATCATTTGTCATTTGAAAAACTTGGTGCATTTTTACTCTTCCACACATCAGAATTAAACTGGTGGAAGGCAGTCTGTAGAGAAGAAAATGGAATGGATGCTCACTGCATTTTGCTTCATGATATCACTGTACTATTAACAGATGGAAGAAAAGGGGCATAGCAGCCTATAGATTAAGTAAAAGGAAGCAAGAAACTTCTCATATCTGTATTGTTTAGACTTATAAGATTTTTCAGGACTCTTGCATTGAGTTACTTGCAATGCAAGAAGACTTTTTCTTCTTAATGATATCACTGACTGTTAGCAGGTAATGAATTCATAGACCGAATACATGTCTGGACTTACACAATGTTAACATAAGAATATGGAGAACATTCTGGTGCTTGAGATGCAACCCTTATGTTGCTTTTCATTTTTATCTTTTTTCTAACTACAGTGAATCAATAAAAAAAGTATTTCTTGCTTAAAACCCCAATAAGCTGGTTTCAAATGGTAAGCACAGTTTCCCTTAGATACAAGAACAGATGCACACTTTAGCTGTGACATAAAAATTACAGGTTTCCCGACTAAAAATAGTTCCCTTAATATGTATGTGTTGTATCATCACTGCCATTCTTCCTAAAAGGATGAGACTGGCAGCTGTTATTAATAAGTGTGTTGATAATGGGTATCTTTTTCACTACACTAAGACCTAAAACCTCTGGCAGTTTTTCAGAGAAGATATTCCTGCATTTTTGCCATTGTTAATTTTGTTCCTTAAGACAGTCTCATATGTAGCTATGACTGGCATAACCTAGATATGCTAGCACAAGGTAGCTGTGGACTTTTCACAAGTTTGAGACTTGTAAATGAAGAGGTTTTAGATGTGTCTCACTATGTATAGCTATGTATTTTTATTACAAGATATGAAATTAATTCATCATTTCTAGTGTAAGTTAAGTTTGTTTCATTTTAATACTGAATTTATACTTAAATAATCTATATTATTCATGCTTGACTATAAAATATCTGTATAATTGTGAAGTGAAATTCTGCAGTGTTCTTAAAGAAAAATAATGTGAAAGTTTAAAATATGTCACTATTTTATCCTACCAAAAGCAAAATAATTTTATTAAATGTGCAGGGTAAAATCAATGTTTTCATTTGCTTAGCACATAATAGTCTAGAAAGAGCACCATTTTTTTAAAAAAAATAACTTTTGCTGGTGTAAAATCTTTCATTTTCATACAAAAACAAAAATTATATAGAGATGTTCTCGTAATGATGGGCTAGTAGAGACCTATTGTAAGCTTCATAAAGTGGAGGGCTAGGTCTGTGCTACGTGAGGCCAGTGCTGAAGAGTGATACCTTGTGCAGAGTACCTGACATTTAATAAGAAATCAGTAAACTGTGACCAGTAAAACTTAATCACAATGTGTCTTGTGTACTATATTGAGAATATTTAAGAGGTGTTGGCAGACATATTTCCTTGTGTATATGAAATAAAAATAGTGCTGACATATTTTTTGGTTCATTTTGTGTATCATGTATGTATATGCATTGTGAATGCAATTGGTTCCCATATAGTCCAGAATGGGGCACTACATACATGAAACTGAATTACAGGTCTCAATGAGCTGCCATCTGGGTGCTGGACACTATATGCAAGTACTTTGCAGCAATATTCTTCCTTCACAAAACACTCATCTGTCTACAATCTACAATCATACACCTGATGTTCAGGGGACACAGAAGAACAGAATGGAGTAGAAAGACTTTAAGAGCCAGAGGCTCCAAATATCTACTGAGGAATAATCTCTCCTTAAAGAAAACAATAAAAAGACCAACAAGAGTAAGTGAAGCAACTTAGGGAGGAGAAGATGGATCTGAGAGAATGTAGATATCTTTTATCAAGGTATGCTACATAGAATTATCAAAAATGAATAAGATATCATAATTAAAATTTTTAAAATTTATTTATTTTTTGCAAGGAAATACAATTTTTACAATCTTAAAATATCGAATTCAAATGTCTACATTTCTGTAGAAGGAAAAGAGGTTGTGTTCCTTTAAGGTAAATTTCATGATTTCATCAAATTACATTTTTTTTCCCAGAATTTGGTTCCAAATCCAGTCCTTTTCCTAATGCAAATAAGCTATTTTCTTTCATGAGCTGTGTAGATATTTCTGCTAACCCATCTGCTTTAAAAACACCAGCTTGAATTTTAATGAAGCAATATTATTTACTGTACTTGTTCCAGCAAATTTTCTAGTGTTTGACTGTCTTGATAATTCTTTCTGAAAATGGGTCAAATTACCTCTGCCTTTCTGGAGAAGTTGGCAATAAGTGTTGAAACTTGATTAGTTAGGGAAGCTCAGAGATGTGAAAGTTTAAGGTCTACAAATTCAAATAATTGGAGTGGAGACTTTAAACAAGGAAGCAAATTTAGGAGGTCACCCAGACATTCTTGAGATAGTAAATGAACATCCTCTCTTGCAGAGAGAGAGGAATATGTGTGTTAAATGGCACCTATGTGGCCTCTGAAGAATTCATTCACATCCACAGTGGGAGAGTCGTATATCCATCATAGTGTTACTATGATACCATCTCCTTTAGTTTCTTTGCACGACTGTCTGATAACTTCTGTTTTATATGAGTAAATAATATCAGAATAAAATTGTGGTGTAAATATTTAATTTCTGTGTTTTTCTTGAAATGCAATAGATGAGAATATACTTACTGTCTTGTAAAAACAGCAACAATTTTCATTCCCATAATGTTTATTTTCTCTGAGAAGTTGAAAGCTCTCACTGGAGAGTGTGGGAAGAGAATTTCATACGAGTGCTCTCACCTTCATGTCCCCTAGGAAAATCCCTCTGCAAACGAATGATCACACAAAGTCCATATCTTTAAATTAAAGGAATGAATTTATAGAACAGTATAGATTTTCAGGGGTCCTAATTAAAATTCACAAAACTTTAGAAAATTAAGAAATGCTCTCTCTTGACATTTTGTCTACTGTTTGGTTTCTGATTTAAATACAGTTGAATCAGTTATTCTTAGTAAGCAGTAGTCTAGGGAGTGTTGGGTTGAACATTCCTTGCGTGGGAGATGGTTTGAATATCAGTGAAGAGACTGTAGTGTGTGACCCAGCTTCCCCCATCCTACCCTGACACTGCAGTCTTTGGAAAGTGCGGAGAATGGGCAAAGCAGAGCATGAAGATTCACTTCCTATGAGTGACAACTAAATGGCACAAAAGGAAATCTGCTTTCTCGTAGGCAGTATGAGAGTTTGAGCAACTTAAGGATGAAAAATCTCCACCTGGTTCTAGGAATAAGTAGTGTTGACCTAATAAAAGAATTAGGAATTTCAATTTGTGTGTATTGTATCTTGGTCAACCAACTGTCTGTGGTTGAGTGGAGTACCTCTGGCATCACACCAAGAAGGCTCAGGGTTTCTACTGAAAATGGAACTTGCAGCTTATTTGAAGTTAGGAAACTGCCTTCCCATACCTCCAGTGTATTTGAAGGTATTTCAAGAATGAGTACTTAGCTAAGGGACATAAACAACCACCACTGTGTTACCTTAATAAGCTCCATGGTTGCAAACAGAATTTATTTCATAACATAGGGTTAAAAATCTAGAAACATTTTTCATCGAATCTTACACTAGGCTTTGAAATTGAGGCTGCTCTTTGAGGCATGCAATGTAAAGGTGGCATTTGGATCAATAATATTCCATCTCCTAGAAAATAGCTCATATAGTGAACTGTTCCTGTGGGGAAAGATTACTTTGGGGTTTAAATTTGCTGCTTGGTTTTGCTGTTTTATTTTTCCCAGAATTCCCTTTCCTTGAGACTTGGGGGTCTCTTGACTTATGCCTTAAAATCTGACAATTAAAATCCTGGCTCATAAGCCCAGCATCGTTATAAAAGTCGAGGTGAAAGGGTACACACAGAGCTGTGTCTAACAAGCACTCAGCCTGATGTGCAGCAGGAATTCATCTCTTGACTTCTCTAAAGCAACATTCTGTTCTCTGGAGTTTTTGAAGCAAATCCTGTTTTGGGATGGGCAGATTAATTAGCACTTAAACAGACACAATGGCCTCTGAAAAAATTGCTGAAGCCAATTCACAATCAGACCCATCTCAGAATCCACATTTACAGGAAATTATAGACTTATTAGTAAAATTTTATTTTCCACACAAGAAATATTGATCAACCTTACACAGACTTTAAGACAACTTGGTTTATTTTAAAATGGTGAGGCACGAACATCCAAAAAGGCATGTCAAAATGTATCTTGGTCTTACTTTCAATGACCAAGAATCATACAAAGTTCAATTTCTTACAAGCATTATTGTAAAAAAGAAAATTTTTGGTTGAGATTTAAGGCACACCCTTCAGAAACAGAAATGATAGTATATATTTTCTATTTAATAATAATACTTTGTCATTAGAAGTAAAGGACATTCAAAGCATTTTTAATTGTGAGTGTGCAAATATATTAGAAAAAAAATAACTTTTGATTCTGAATCAAACGAATGAACTTAAATTCTCCATGTGATTATAAATACTTAGATTTGAGAATATATGGAACTTTGAGAATTTCTTTCTTACTATTATTCATGTGTTAGGCAGACAAACATGAGCTATTTGTCTTTTTCTATTTCAGAGTATAAATTATAGTGCAAAAGAGAGGAGTCTGGATGTGTAATAATAATAAATAATAAACTATGTTAGTATGTATCAAAAATTTTAAAAATCATCAATTTTGTGCAGAAATAGAAAATTATATAATCTAACTCTGAGCTTTTTATTTTTATCTATGCAGAGAAGAAACAATTCACATTTTAAGGTGACTTTTCAAATTAAAATGTACTCAATCCTCTTCAATTTGTGGTCATAATTTAAGAGAACTGCGTGACTTCTTTAATATTTTCTTATTTTACTTCTATAATGATATAGAGGTATTTGTAACAAAGCCAGATGTGGTTTCACCATGTGTGCAACTCCAGTACTTGAGAGACAGGTCACCAAGAAAAATTAATTTTTAGTAATTTCTCCTAGTGATTGATAAGAGTTCAGTCTTATTTATTTTAAGGCATATATGCCAGACTGAGTAAATTCAAATAAATAACTATATTATTTTCTAATGAAAAAATTAATTTTATTGTTATGTAAGTTACTAAAAAGCTATAATATTATTGTTTTAAGTGCATATCTTTTACTGAATTATATTTCTACTTCATAGAAGACAATGTTCAAAATTGATTCAGTGTACTTTTTTACCTTGCATTTTCTTTAGAGAGGCAATATCCACCACTATTACCTAATAGTTTCATCAAGCAAAACTCTAATTAAAAGTCATTGTTTCAAAAACAGTTCAGTAGATAATGATATTTTAAATATTTTAGAACTAAAACAAGAATTCCTCCAGAATCACAGGTAGGTTTGTTTCATTTTCATTTTCTGAGAACAAAGAGAATTCTTTGTTTTAGATAACCCACAACAGGGCTGATAGAAAATGTCATTACCACTAATTGGAATAAATGCCTACCTTTCCTGTTGTAAGTCAGTGCCGCTCAAGATTTTTGTCTGATAATGTGGCAAGAGTAGCCTCACTTTCATCTATTAATGTCATCTCTTGTGTGCCTGCAAAATTTGCCAGAACTGATTAGAGCAGATATTAAATGATAATTGGACATTTAGTGCTCATCAAACAGAGAGTGACAGATGGGGCACTAATTAAATTATAGTTCTGACATTATTCACAATGGTTTATGACCCTTCAGTGACGACCTTCATGCATCTCTTCTTCAGATTCCCCTCCCCTCCCCCGGCTTGGTAGAGAAAGAAGAATTACAGTTTGAGTAGCAGAAAGAAAAAAATCTTTAATAACCACTGAGCAAAATTTAGAGCAGTTGAAAATTCCCACTTTGTTGAGTCTATTTATCAAGATAAAACATTGCTGAGTGGTGAAATGCATAATCACACAACAAGGAGAAAAGTTGCTATGAAGCTAATGGCGTGGGAAGAAGATACCTACAGAGTCTTGAAGAATGCAGGAAGACAGATTGCAATGACCTTATTTCTGTGAATGATAAAGACTTTTCTTCTGATTTAAATAAAAATGTAATTCAAATATTAGAAGTGGAGATGTGGTTCCTGGAAAAAAAAAATGCTCATAGCTTTTCAGTCTGTTGGCTCAGGCTTGCATTAGGACTCATCTACACCAGCTAAAGGATGGTTTCAAAAAAATGGAAGTGGAGTGCAGAGCAGGGTGGACTGAGGGCTTAAAAGAAATTCTAAGCAATGATGCTTATCAAGGCTTCACTTTCTGTTTCAAGTAAAAGAAAAAAAAACAGTGTTGATTAATTTCTAATGTTAGTTTCTTTCATTTCATTCCAGTGTTTAGTAGTTGTCTAAAGATAATTTTAAAAATAAGCTGATAAAGTCAAATGTAACAACTTCAAAGAGTCTGAGGTCTCTCTTTAGGCTTATTTAGTGAACACCTTTCTGTTTAGTGAATAAACTATAAAACTGTAAAATAAACCATTTCATGGCTCATGTTTCTGGTGGTTTCCTAAGTACAGCCTGCGCTGACAGAAACTCCCAGCCTCTTGAATGATAAGACTTGGTCTAATAACTAATCAGAACCAAAGCTCTTCTCCTTCCTGAATTGGAATGAGTGAAATATGAAGGAAGATTTATCCTTTAAGTTGTAGTAACCTCTTTAATGTGTAATAGAATGAAAATACAATGCATGAAGCCATAATTTTTTGTAGATGATTTGAAAAACATTTTGTTTTATAAGTATTAAAATCAGCTGACATGTTAGATGTAAGGAATCATGCATAGATTTTGTAACTGCCTAGCTAGTCATCTTAATATAGAAAATTTTTACTTGAAAGCATCTTTATTGCCTCATTGATAAAATCATATAAATTTAATAAAGGTAAGTCACACTGTCAAAAGTCTGGTACATGTTATGATTGACTTTTGTTTCAGTCAATAGAATCAATGTATGTCAACAGCAGTTTATTTCTAAAAGAACTGCATTATGCCACTAGTAGCATAATGGGTCAAAGAAATACAAATATATTCACCTATTGCAACTGAACAATGGTATTTAGAAAATGTTCTCATTAATGCTTAGTCATCCAGCTATTCAAATCTTAGAGTGTTGCTTCTTTTCCCTTTCATGACCAATAATAAATGGATGCTATTCCAGCTACAATTGATCTGGTCAGAATTGTTTTTATATGTTTATATTGGCCTCTTTATCAAGTATTATCCTAGCACTGAGGTATTATCCTATTATATGTTGAATAAAACCAACATTTTATCCTTTGTTTTTCTGTTATGTCAATTCCATGAAAAGAAAATGTGTTGTTTCTAAACTATGACACACTCTTATAAACTACGATTTTATTTACTCTTCCTAGGTTCACACAAACACAGTTTTTCTCATAACCATATCTTTAGTTTTTATTTTGATTTAAAATTTTCCTTTTAATATGTTTTGTCAAAAATAAACATCTATAATAAAAAGTACTCTTTTATTTTGTCTTTGAAAATCATAGCATTTAATTCCTTTGTGACTTTTTGTTTCTGTTATTAGAGAGAAATCACTGTCAACAGAAGTGTTTGGGGGCTGGAGAGATGGCTCAGCGGTTAAGAGCGCCGTCTGCTCTTCCGGAGGACCCGGGTTCAATTCCCAGCACCCACATGGCAGCTAACAACTGTCTGTAGTTCCAGTTCCAGGCAAAACACCAAGGCAAATAAATAAATAAAGTTTTTTTTTAAAAAAAAAAAAAAAAAAAAAAAGAAGTGTTTGCTGTATTTACAATTGGAATTTACTTCAGGGCCTTGGAATACACTAACTGGAGACAAGTTTTTATTGTCCAGCTAACTGTAGCTTCTGTGATTTCACTCATCAACATTCTTATTTCAGTTTACACAGAGCTCTTTAAGAAACAAGGAAAGTGTAATACCAGCCAAACACTTCTGCTTTCTCTTTTGTTAAAATTTATTTGATTCAAAGAACATTAGGTTTCACCTTTCATGGTCATTAGTTTTTCTTTGTTAAATAAAAATGCAATGATTTAAACTACCTCTTAGTCTACGAAATGTGTGTGATCCTGGCTGATCCAGAGCTCTTGTGATCATATGAAGTAACTTGCAATCCTAACTCACTAAATCTGTCTATTTCACTTACAACAGTATTTTACTAAATAGTGGAGCTGCTGGAACATAAAATGTTGCCAAAATTAGCTTGTTATTTTAAATTGATCTAATTATAGAATATTAAATTTTTAATGTTATGCATTTATCTATTTGGCACTGTAAACTTCACTGAATAATTTAAATGTCAATAGTTTGCATTATGTATTTATGAATACATTATTAAACATCTAACTTCTTTAGGAAAAAGAATAATAAGCTTATAAAGACACAGGTGTAAAAACCAGTTTCATAGGAGAAGCTATGCTTTACTAAATACATGTCCATGTTAGAAGACTTGCCAGGAATTATGTAACACGCTATCTTCAACTTGTGGATACTAAGAACTACATGCAATAAAATTTCTCAATTATCCTAATCAGTGAATGATATATCCAATTTAAAAACAAGCATCAAAAAACAACAAAATACCCAACTGTCTTTTATGTGTTAATGTGGCATATATTTTGGTGCTATATGATGGCTAAAATTTATTTACTCTAAGCCAATTGTATGTAACAAATTTATCTACAGGACACCAGATTATAAGTAGTATTTTTTTTCCTGGCCTTATGACCTCTTGCAAACACTCAAGTCTATAGTTGTAGACTATGTTTTAAGCAAGTAAACGTAACTTATTTCAATGTAATCCCAATCAAACCCACACAGCAGTCTTTATAGAAATATGAAAAATTCTAAAATACATATGGAAGTACAGTAGATGCCTGATAGCTGAAGGAATTCTGCGGTAAGACAACTCTGGAGTGGTTACCAGACTGTATTTAAAGCTATATTAGACAATTATAGTCCTAAAAACCAGTATGGTACTCTGTAACACAAACAGTAGAATGTAGATAAAACACAGAGAGTAAAAATGAAGTTTGCCAAATCATATACCTGACAGAAAATTAAAAGTAAGAATGTACAAAGAACTCAAAATCCAAAAGTCCAACAAACAAACCACAAAAGTCAGCTCACCCCAAGAAAACAATATACTACTAGTCTGGACAAAATATTCTCTAACACGGCTCATCAAAGAAGCCTCCTATTACAGCAAATGGAGACCAGCATTTGAGTGAAATGCAAATGAGCCCAATGCATAGGTCATCTTATGGAGAGACCTGCAGTAGTGGGTACATCAAAATCACAGCTGCAATTATGATTCAGAGTACATCATGAAGTGGAGGCAGAAAGATTGTATTTGATTGGGTATGCTGTACCATAAGACATCCTATTGTGTTTACACAAGCTGAGACTGCCTGTCACAGTAAGCTTCAGTTTCCAGCATAACACCACTGAAAGTTACATGGGAAAATATTTGCTTTCTCTTGTATAACCTACTTGGTTATGTTTTTTCTTAAAGATTCTTCTTGACCTATGCCATAGTTTCATGCAATTTCTTTTTTTCTATGTTTTTTTTTTGTCTTTTGTGTTTTAGTATTAATACCTGAGATGCTATGTGGCCTGAAAATAGCCATAGAAACTAATGAGTGCAAAAAAAAAATCTCATTTTATAGAATTGTTTTCAGATTCTTTTCAATATTTATTACCTGAGTTTTTCTCTAAGATGTTTGAAAACGTTAATACACATGTAAGTAATGTTTGCTTTTACTGATTTTTTTTTTTATCTTTCTAGCTAGTTTTGTATAAAACTATGTTGGGGTTAACTAGGTTGCAATATTGTAGGCCATAGAGGTCTCCCTATCATGTTTGTACCTGCATTTAGTCTTACAGTAATATGGAAAACTGCAATGAAAATACTGAACTTGTCTAAATGGAAGACATTAACATTAAGGGAAAGAGATATATGGCTATTTCAGAGTGCCACAGGGGACAGATTATATTTTGCTTTTAGCTGCTTGAAGTTGCTTTCCTTGTAGTACTAGTCTCCATTGAATATTGTTGCTCACTTATATGGGTCTATTACTGTTTTGTGAAAAGTAAAAACACCTTGTTTGCAAAATAAGTGTTCTATGCTCAAGCATAAGAAGAGATTTTATTTTATTTTTTTAGAGTTTCTCAAAGACTAAAACCTCGGGATCTCCTGTCCATGCTAGGGAGGAGATGTGGAGATGTGGAGAAGAAAGAGTGACCGGAGTGGGTGGGAGGGGTAAAGACCTTGAATAATACATGGATGGAAAATGTGACTTTATTCATAATAAAAAAGAAAGAGAAAAAAAAAAAGAACCTAGAAACAACCTAGTTGCTGATGACAGCCTATGCTGAAGAGGTTGTGGAGCAAGGGGAACACTCCTCTGTTGTTCGTGGGAGTGTAAGCTTGTTCAGCCACTCTGGAATGAAGTATGGTGGTTTCTCAGAAGACTGGGAATCAATCTCCCCAAGGATCCAGCAATACCACTTCTGGGTGTATACCCTAAAGATGTGCAGTCGTACTCCAAAGTCATTAGCTCAACTATGTTCATAACAGCATGAATAGCAACAACCTGGAATCAACCTAGATGCCCCTCAACTGAAGAAAGAATTAACAAACTGTGGTACATCTAGACAATGGAGTACTACTCAGCAGTAAGAAAAAATGATATTCTATAATTTGTAGGCAAATGGATGGATATGGAGAAAATCCTCATGAGTGAGGTATCACAATCCCAAAAAGATAAGGAGGGGATGTATTCACTCATTAGTGGACTTTAAACAAAAAGCAAAACATGTCCAAGCTGCAAACCACAAACACTGAACAGCTTGGTATCTGAAGCACCTTGTACTGGCACTTTGGAGCCCATTCCCTCCATAGGAACACTTGAGCCAGTCTTGATGTTGGGGTGAGGAAAGTGGATTTGCCAGGAGTGGATGCTGAACTAAGCTACCTTGGGACCTTCGGACCTACTGTCCTTGTGTGGGAGGAGATAAGGAGATGAGGAGAAGAGTGACTTGTAGGGGCAGGAGGGGAACAGCATTTGAACAAGGGGATACACAGATAAAAAAGAGACTTTATTAATAATAAAAAACGAGAAAAAAATTTAAAACCACATTCAGAGGAAAAAATGTTATCAGTTTTTTGTCATTCTAAACTGCAGTGATTCACAGAGCAATTTCTTTTATTTATGAAGCTAGTGATGATCATATATTATTCCAGGAATCATTTATTTTCCTATTTTTCATTTTTCTTTCCTCCTATCTCCTTCATACCTATCAACTGATGTCTATCCTGTATCTCTTTTCTTTGTACTCTTTATTTAACGTTTTCAAATTCTCTATAAACAATAATATAATCAATATAATTAAAAAATACAAAATTGTGGCAACAACACAGTTATCCTCCAATTATCAGTTGAGAACATATGGTATATGCATGTGAAGATATTTATTAAGCCTAAAACTAAATAAAACTACAATAAAAAATAAAAACTTTTTTTGTAAAATAAAGGATCATTGACAATAATAGCCCAATATCTAAAGAAAAAAAATCATGTAAAAAAGTAGAGTATATGGAAGGGCATGAAAGAATCAGATGACCCTGTGAGTATGTGCATTGGCATATATTTGTGTGTGTGTGTGTGTGCATGTGCATGTATTTGTGTGTAGTCTCCATAGAATTTGCACAGTTCTGAACCATAGAACAAGGACATGGTATTATATTTGTCAATGAACATAACATGAATGACCTATGGCTCTATTTGCCTTTAAAAGTAACTTTAGCTTTACCTACAAAATTTAAAAGAATGTATTCAGCTTGTTACATACAATTTAATTCTGGGTTAGGATAAAACAGAAAATGGATGAAAAACCCATACTTGAATATATAGACACTAAATAAATAACATTACCATGAGGAGAAATCCCTCAATTTCTTATCAAAGCAGAGAAATATAAACTGTAGGATAGAAAAATTTAGATAATCATAGAGAAGTAAACAAGGAAGAAATCAAAGAACTAAAGAAAATCAGTTACCACTGATATTAAAACTATTGTCCAAACATCTAAGAACACACGAGAAAGACTGAGGATGGAGAACAGTAGAAAATATAAAAATTAGAAATTAGATTTCTAAAATAATAAAAGATCTGGCCAAAACAACAAACCAAGCTCCATAGAACTTGTTGAAAATTAGTCAGTGGATATGGAAAGAAACTCTATATTGTCAAGCAACAAAAGGTTAAAAACAAAGTTGTGAAGAAATGCACAGAATGTCAGTGGCTATTAGATAAATTTAAGCAGCCTAATAAGGTGTAAATGAGTCTTCAATGGAGAGGAAATAGAATAGTAAGAAGACAGAAAAGTGTAGTTAGAGAAAAGAAGGGACTGCACATTTCAACTTAGCAGAGAACTGTTAACTCACTGATCCATGAATCCATTGCAACCTGAGCTAAGGAAAAAAAAAAGGTAAGTATAACAAGGAAACAGCTAAAGAGCACTATAGTTTATGAAAGAAGCTGGATTAGAAGTTATAATAAATAGAGGGTACTGAAATAGAAATACAATTTTTTCAAAAATAATAACTGGCCAGCCTTAAGTGCACTAATATAAAAAATAGTAAAAGGACTCAATATGTATAAATACAGACATATACAAATGTAGCAATAATAATTAAAGACAATGAGACTATTAATTTGAGGAGGGCTGGAAGGCACAGAAGAAGGAAATAGGTAAAAGAATAGGGATGTGGGATATAATGCTGTCAGAAGACCAATGACTAGGAGAATAACACAAAATTTATCATGGGAAATGATGCAAGCCAGAAGCCATTGCAACAACCTGAAATGTGAAGTATAAATAAGTAGATCTATCTAGAACAATCTGCCCAGGTAAACAAAAGAATGCAAAATATTTTTTATTTGCCCATTCAAAAATTTAGAAAATTTCTGCTAGAAGACCCTAAAAGAATGCTAAAATTGCATTTCAGAAATATGATATAAGACATTGTATGAAAATACAGATTTTCATAAAGTCTGAAAGTTGTCTGGCATGTATAATTCAAGTGTCATTTCTTATAATTATATATTTTTTTAAATCAGGAGTTATACCATAATTGTAGGGTACTTGCTTAGCATGTACAAGTCCTAAATTTGAGCCACAGTAATACAAACTCAAACCAAATTAAACAAATAACCAAAACCAAAATTATGGGCATCTCAATGTACAAACTGAAAATCTTTATGTATCTTTCTTTAAAAAAATGGAAATAAATAGAAAACATTAAATCTGAGTGAAGTAACATTTTCTGCTGTGTAATATTTTGTTTATGTTCTGACAAATAATGATTGCTTGGAAACAGAGGGAGGAGTTAGTCACAAGTTAATCATAAAGGTTTGGAGGATTGAAGATAGACAGAGAGGAAAAGGTAAGAATGGGTTGCGATGTGATTTTAGCTCTCTTGCTAAGAATAAAGGAAGAGGTCAGAAGTCACTACTGGGTGCCTCCCTGCTTCTTTGTTCTTTCAGAGTTTTACCCTGATATCTGACTCCCAGTATTTTATTGACAAGGTTAGATGTAGGCATTCCTTTAATGCTCACAATTTTAAAGCAAGACAATAAACATGTGACTACAGTAATATCTCACATAGAAAGCTATGCAAATGCAGCATGAAGAGCAGAGACCAAGTAAAATCAGTCATACTGAATTTTTTTGATTGGTTAGAAAAATAAATTAAACTCTAACATAAAGAACTACATATTGTGGCAGGGTTAGGAAAGCATGTCCAAGCTGCAAACCACAACCACTGAACAGCTTGGGATCTGAAACGCCTCGGACTGGCACCTTGGATCCCACTCCCTCCAGAGGAACACCTGATCCAGTCTTGATATTGGGATGAGGAAAGCAGATCTCTGAGAGGAGAGACCTGAGAAAGACTGCCAATTTAGATTCTTCAAAATGTCTGGCTGTGTATTTTTGCACCCACTCACATCTGCTGCTGTGGAAGCCTCTCTGATGAAGACTGAACAAGACACCAATCTATGAGTATAGCAGACTATAATCAAGAATATTGAAGATCAATCTTTTTTCACACTCATTGAGTTTGGTTCTACCTAGGGCTCTAGGCTAAGTAGCTTTCAGATATGGGCATCTTCTGGTGGTGTGGGCTTCAAGTTACCGCAGACATTTCTTGGCCACTCTCTAAGTTTGTGTTTCTATGAGACTTGTAACAGTGGGAGATGTTGCGTCTCAGACATTTGCCTTCCTGCTTTTGTGACTCCTTTTCACTTATTGGGTTGCCTTGTCCTGCCTAGATGAAGGCTTTTGCTTAGTTTTATTCTACCATTGTGGTTGTTGTATTCTGAAGTCCTGCTCATTTCTGATGAGAAACAGGTCTGGAATACTAGAGGGAGACTGGGAAGAGTGGAGGGAGGGGACACTGTCAGGATGCACTATACAGGGAGGAGATTTTTTTAAAAAAAATCAAGGACAAGCTAGGCAAGATTAAAAATCCCTTAGCCATACTACCTAAGAGAACGTAAATAAAAATGCCATCTTAAATGCTGTAAAAGACAAGAAGTATCAGTATCAATAGTCATACCACTGCAAGACACAGAGGATCTTTTTGGAGTACGCGGAAACCTGGAATAAGCCTATCATTTGGAAATGTAGAAAAAATGAATATGTTTTTAGATTCATGACTAGACAAAAAAAGTGGTATGAAAAAGATAGATTTGTACAGCAACAAGAGAGAATTCTAGGAAAGACACTTTGAATAAAGGAAGCCTCATGTTCAGGTAGAATCAATTCTAAATTCTACAAGACCTTAAATCAGAAATAATGCTTCTCTATTATTTTAAATAGGAAGCAATAGAACATTTCTGAATTCATTCTATTAAGCCTGTATTTTTCTAGTATCAAAACTTGATAAGATATAAAAAAGGTAAATAAAAACAGAGTACATACCAATTCACTTTATGAAAACAATGGCTAAATTTTCAGAAAATTCTACCAAGGAAAGTTTATCAACATAAAGAAAAAAGATAGTCATATTAGTTTCTTACAAAGAATGTATGGACATTTCAACATGAATCAGCTAATATTATTCAGCCACTAACTGAAAGAACAAAAAAGTTCATGAGTATTTTAATAAACTCAGAAAATTATTTGACAAAATGTAATATTTGTAATTCTTTTATGAGGAAACACTAGGGCTATAGGAATCATATTCTTGTTTGATGTATGTATAAAATATGTAGCCAATATTTAAAAATCTGAAGGAAGTTCCACTAAAATTCAAAAGTAAAAGACACCAACTCTCATTACTCTTGTTACTATAGTATTTAAAAATGTAGAGCAATAAAACAAAATAAAAACAATATGGACAAAATAAATATTTGAATAATATACATTTTAAAATGAATTGGATTAGAGAATAATAAAAAATAAGTCACATGGGAAGTCAATTTATGCTTTGATTTTCTGAAAATGAATTGATTTAATATGACTGATATTGATGCCGATGAATTAAATATATGTACTTGTAGAAGACACACATTTACTCAGAGTCATATTTAATAAGAAATCAGAGATTAAACTAGAATCATGTAAACAATACTCAAGACAATATAATACCTGCTTAAAGACAGACATTTAGACAGTGTTACATTGTGGTGGGTATGTGAGAACATGAATGTGCAGAAATCATGATCAAAGCATTTTGTATAAAAAACAATATATTTTACTTTTATAACTATTTATTTTTATTTTTAAATTTGTTTGGGGGGAATTTAATACATGAGAACACTGTATTTTCATGTGTAGTGCTGTGGCAGAGACACAGAAAGTTGAGGAGAGGCCCTAGACTGAGAGATTATTACAATTCTTCATTAGGGTTATGGGTCTGTTTAGGTAATTAATATGGTCTTCAATTAATTTTGGAAAATAGTATCTTTCCAAAAAGCTGTCAATTTCTTCTAGGTTTTCCATTTTTATGGAATACAGATTTTCAAAGTATGACCTGATAATTCTCTGGATTTTCTGTGTGTCTGTTGTTATGTCCCCCATTTCATTTCTGATTTTGTAATTTGAATACTCTCTCTCTGCCTTTGGTTAGTTTGGAAAAGGGTTTATCTGTCTTGTTGACTTGCTCAAAAAACCAACTCTTTAACTCATCTATTCTTTGTATTGTTCTTTTTGTTTCAATTGTATTGATTTCAGCTCTAAGTTTCATTATTGCTTGCCATCTACTCCTTCTAGGTGAGTTTGCTTCTAACTGTTCTAAGGCTTTCAGCTGTGCTGTTAGTTCTCTACTGTGATATTTTCATTTAGGCATCTAGAGCAATGAATTTGCCTCTTAAGACTCTTCATTGTTTCCCACAAGTTGAGTACTTTGTGGATTCATTTTCATTAAATTCTAGGAGGACTTTGATTTCTTTCTTAATTTCTTCCTTGACCCAGAGGTGGTTCAGCTGAGTGATGCTTGGTTTCCATAAGCTTATAGTCTGTCTGTGATTTTTGATATTGTTAAACCCTTACTTAGGCCCTGGTGTTCTGATATGATACAAGAAATTATTTCCATTTTTTATATCTATTGATATTTGCTTTATGACCAATTATGTGGTCAATATTAGAGAAGGTTCCTTGTGGTGATGAAAAATATATATATTCCTTTGCATTTGGGTAGAAGCTTCTGTAAAAATCTATTAAATCCATTTGAATGATAACCTCTGTTGAGTCTCTGTCTGGTTCACCTATCCAGGGTTGAAAGTGAGGTATTGAAGTCTCCCAATTAGGGTGTGAGAATTGATGTGGGATTTGAGCTTTATAGTGTTTCCTTTACATAGATTGGTGTCCTAATATTAGGCGCATTAATATTCAGGATTGAAATCTCTTCTTAACCAATTTGTCCTGTGATGAATAAATAATGTCCATCTTGATCCCTTTTAATTGATTTTAGTTGAAAGTCTACTTTGTTAGATATTAGAATGGCAACCCCAGCTTGTTTCTTATGGCCATTTGATTGGAAAATCTTTTATAAACCCTTTACTCTGAGCCTGTGTCTGTCTTTGTGGGTGAGGTGTGTTTCTTGTATGCAGCAGAAGGATGGCTTCTGTTTTTGTATCCATCTTGTTAGTGTGTGTCTTTTTATAGGTGAGTTGATTCCATTGATGTTAAGGGATGTTAGTGACCACTGATTGATATTTCCTGCTATTTTTGGTGGTAGCTTATATGTATTTCCTTTCTCTGGGCTTTTTTTAATGTGGAATTATTGAATGTTTGTGGTTTCATGGGTATATCCGGGATCCTTAGGTTGGAGTTTTTCCTCTAATGGTTTTTGGAGTGCCAGACTGGTAGATAGGTATTGCTTAAGTCTGACTTTGTCATGAAATATCATGTTTACTCCATCTATGTTGAGTGATAATTTTTCTGGATATAGTAGTCTAGGTTGGCAGCCATGTTCTTTTAGTGTCTGTATAACTTCTGACCAAGCACTTCTTGCTTTCATTGTTTCAAGTAAATAGTCAGGTATTCTTCTGATGGGTCAGCCTTCATAGATATGTTGGGCTTTTTCTTTTGCAGCTCTTAAATTTTTTCTTTGTTCTGTATGTTTTGTGGCTTGATTATTATGTAGGGAGTGGACTTTTGGGGGAATTATATCTGTTTGGTGTTCTGTAAGGTTCTTGTATCTTTATAAGCATTTCCTTCTTCAGGTTAGGGAAGTTTTCTTCTATGATTTTATTGAATACATTATCTGTGCCTTGGAGCTGGTATTCTTCTTCTATTCCTATTATTCTCAGGTTAGGTCTTTTCATGGTGTCCCAGATTTCCTGAACATTTTGTTTTATGGCTTTTTTGATTTTAGTTTTTTATTTGACTAATATATCTATTTCAGCCACTGACTCTTCGACCCTAGAGATTCTCTCTTCCATCTCTTGAATTCTGTTAGTTATGCTTGTATCTATAATTCCAACTCTTTTCTTCAGATTTTCTATTTCCACCTTTGCCTCATTTTGTGCCTTTTTTATTGCTTCTATTTCAGTTTTTAGTTCCTGGAATGTTTCTTTCATTTTTGGGTTTACCTTTTCTTGGATTTCTTTCAAGGATTTGTTCATCTCTTCTAATTTTTTTCTTTGTATTTTCTTCTATTTCTTTAAGGGAAATTTTTATATCTTCTTTGAAGGCTTCAATAATCTTCATGAAGGTGTTTTTGGAGTTGTTTCCTTCTGTTTCCTCTTCATTGCTCTGTTCAAGCATTGTAGTTGTAGAACCATAAGTTTCTTCTAGTGTTACCTTGTTGTTCTTTATATTATATGTATTTTGCCTCCTTTATTTATTTTGTATTTATCAAGAAAAACAGTAAAATGAATTTAAAATGCTGATAAGTTAACAATAACTATGAAGAAGATAAAAATCATAAGTCTGACTTATCAAGGGTGATAATGCAAATAAGATTACTACACACATATATTTACTTTGGGTTCAGCTTTCCCTCTGAATTTTTTTCTTTTTCATCCCTGTATATCCTTATTCAAGGTCCCTTCCCCCTCCTGCAACAACAGGGCATTTTTTCTTCTCCACAACTCCCCATCCCCTCCTTGGGCAGGGAGCAGACAGTCCTATGGTCCCACTGACCCAATAATGCTTAGTTCAGTCTCCACTACTGGCAAACCCAGTTTTGTCCCCCATCCCTCAAGAGTGAGTTAGTTGGTGTTCTTATAGTTAGGGTGGGATCCGAAGAGTCAGTCCAGGGTGTTTCTGATTCCAATTGTACAGTGGTCGTGGTTTGCAGCCTGGGCATGCTTGGCTTTTCTCTTGTTTGTTTGTTTAGAGACCACTAATGAGTGAGTACATCCCCTGCTTATCTTTCTGAGTTTGTGATACCTCGCTCCATCCCTTTGCCTGTGAATTTTAGGATATCATTTTGTCTTACTGCTGAATAGTATTCCATTGTGTAGATGAAGCACAGTTTGTTAATCCATTCTTCAGTTGAGGGACATCTAGGTTGTTTCCAGGTTATTGCTATTACAAATAATGCTGCTATGAACATAGTTGAGCTAATATCTTTGGAGTGTGAATGTGCCTCTTTAGGGTATACACCC